>JAWLRI010001089.1:267509-349408 GCA_034781795.1 Crypturellus tataupa
CGTGTGCAGGGGGGTTGGACTAGATGACCTCTAGAGGTCCCTTCCAACCTTAGGCATTCTGTGATTCTGTGATTCTACATCCATTCTTCCTCCAATGGACAAACTGTTACTTATCTTAAGAGATTTTTAAAGCCATGAGATTTTTAAAGTGCCATGAGATAGAAAGTGTATAGGACTACAAAGCACTGGTATAACATGACTCTGACATTTCTAATCAGCTGTAGGCAAAGTTTAAGCATAAAGTAAATCATTTTGTAAAAGAAAAAATAAGAAATTAAATCTGGATCAATTTCCTTGCTTGGGCATTCTATTGCACATGTTCATTGCAGAATCCACATAAACAAAATTGTATTTTTATGAATTTATTAAAATCAGTAGACATTAACAGAAATATTAAGAAAACCTACCTGTTATGAAAGTCATATATCTCCTGGATGTTGCCAAAGATGATGTGTTCTTTATTAAGGATCCCAGGGGGGATTTCTTCCACTCCACTTGTCATTTCCCAAAGGTAGGTCTGGAAGACATCAGTAATTCTTAGTTTTGAGAGTAAATGTAGTACAAAAGAATAGATCTCCCTGTTTCATTGCCAAAGGCACAGACTGACAAAAGAACCATGCACTTTGAGATTAAACAAAAAAGCTAAAAAAAAAAAAAAAAAAAAAAAGTCCCAGGGTCACAAAAAGCTCTCCTGAGAAATTCAGAATGCTGATGCCAAGAAATCCGGAGGAAAAGCAAAGCCCTGCCATTCCTGCTCTCTGTTGTCCATCCAATGGTGCCCAAGAACCGCAGGAAAAACAGTGCAGAGTTGGGCTTGCCACTTCAGTGGCATTAGATGCATAAAGCTCACTTTCTAGCCTCAGGAATGTGAGGGCTGCCAGACTGCACTGAAATACACTCTGCTGTTTGCCCTGAGACTCACAGATCCTTCAGAAACATCATTTAGGACAGAGAGGCAAAATATGGGACTGAGCAAATTCAGCTCTTTCTCTAGCTTGATATTATTCAAATGAAAAAGTGTTAATTCTTAAGGAAATGCTCCCTAATTCAAGAAAATATATATATACACACACACACACACATATATATATGTACATATATATATAGCTCCTGGCTGAGTCTTAGGCAATCACTTTTGCTATTCAAGGAAATGAGGGCAGTTTTGCAAATAAAGGCCCCCTTTGCACTCAGGTGCCTGGAGACTGCAGACATTTGTAGCCTCATGCAGTAAGTGCAGGGCCTGATGTTGCCAGGGAGAGAAAAACTCACTCTGCTGCCCACCCGCTGCCACCAGCAGCAGGACCTGGCTCGCCCGCTGTCTCCAGCCCAGGCTCCTTAACTTCCCTCAGCGCTCCTGCACCACGAGACCTATCCTGCAGTTGACCCACTGGTAGCGCCTCTCCCTCATGGACTGTTTTCAAGGCCAGCCCTGCACTGGCACCTTGTGGTACAGTGAATGGCACGACTAATGCATGACAGGATGCCACGTCCTTGCTGGGAATACTGGAGACTCCCCACGCTGCAGCTTACCTCCAAACATTCATGCAAGTCCCTGACATAAGCTTTTTCAGTCTGAAGTAGCTCGGCCATAATGAATCTGGAGAAAGAAAGTATTTTAGGTGCTTTCGACATAATAGACATTTGTACAATAAACAGGAAACAAATATTCCTTCTACAGTCTTCATAAATCACTGTATTTGCACTCTAAATCTTCAGTTGCCTCACTTTGCACATTCCCTATATTTGCACATAAATGACATATCATTTCATATATGTAAGGTTATTTTGTAAATACCTTTTCTTCATAAAATTCCATCAACTTGTATTTCTGCAATGCTATAGTGTTGTTTGATATCTGCATGCTCAGCCTTAATGGGCAACTGATTCTCAGCAACATCAGTTTCTTTTTCTTTTTTTCATGAGTAAGGACTTGAGAGTGACCCACAACATCTGTATTTTCACAAATATTTATCTGTAAGTCACACTGAAGCTTGACGTTAACTGGGAATACTGATAGAGCTAGGAGAGACCACTGGCTCAAAGAGTCTTCAGCAGCTTGGTACCTGATGGGAACAATCCAAACCCCTGAGACCAACAAGCACTCCTCAGCGTCTCAAGCTGGGCATTTCCACTTAAAGCAGAAATAATTTCTTAGCAACGTTATCCACTGTAGTGGATATTTCAGAGGACTGAGAAAGATCATCTATCGGAATGCTTTTCTTATTATCACACAAAAACTAGGAAAAAATACTGTAAAGTTTTTTAGATTATATAGAATGGAATACTCCCCCAATATATACTCTAGTGTGAAATATTTTCAATTCTATCAGTTCTGCATCCACTGACATTTGAAATTGAACTTCCAGTGAAACCTGAATTCACTGAAAGGCACATTCAACTCTCTCTGATGTCAATGGAGTTTAGACTATAACCAGACACGTGCAGATGCTTTTTAATTTTTCTACTTATTCTACTTTTTCCATGCAGCTGGAAAGACATCATGCCAGTGGCCATCTCCATGGTATGAAGGTCTAATCAAAGTTCTTGACTCCTTTGCATTTCCAAAAGTAACTTCTGATCAAAAAAACTAAAACTACATAAATAAAAGAGATAATCAAACTCCGTGTTCTGAAATCCTTTTCATAACTCCTGCTCTACCACTGCAAGCCTACCTCTATAGTCCTACCGTGGAAAGGAATGATAGGACTGTTGGTTAGTTGTGGATATGCAAGTATCATTGAATCATCATTAGATAACATCTCATTACAGATCAAGACAGTTTTTGGACATACTCTTTCTTTCTGGCAGACTTTCTTTTTTCTTCATTGGCTTCATGGTTTGCATCGCGTAGTTTTACTTCCCGGTCTGAAAGACTTGCTGGAATAATATCGAGCTCTAGGTCCTTGTTATCCTAGAAACAGTAAAGCTGCAGTTTTAAATTCAATTAATCCTACTGGTATGCAAAAGACAGCATGCTCATGAGGTTAAATGGATAAGAAGGGACAAAAGTAGGATAAAACTATCAAGAGCAGAAAGAAGGATATTGAAAGAGATTTAGAAGAGCTAAGGAGAGAAAAGGAGAGATTACCCTTCACTTACTCTTGCACAGGAGAGAATCTTAAAAAATACTGACTATGCATTTAAAGAGCCTCCATCCTTACTTCTGCTTAGGAGTAGGAGTTCAGACAAAGGTCTGAATTTTACCTTATTCCTTCACCCAGAATTAGTTTCTTTGTACCTGACTTCATAAATAGTGTAGTAAAGTAGGTCAATACCCAATAAGAGCCTGCAGGCAATCCCTGCTTCCAATAGCCTTTTGTCATGGAAATACCTTTCCAGAAAGCTATTAGTAGTGATGTTTAATACAGAAATCCAAAAGGAACAGCATTTTTAAAGTATATTGAAGGTGTAAGTGAGGGAATTTATTCATCCTTCTTGATACTTAATTTTGAAGGATGGTCGACTGAAAGCTATTTAAGTTTCTGCTCCTGTGAAAATTTCCCCAAGAGTGCAGCCAGGGAATAGCAGGAGGATCATACTTTCTTCTCTTGTATAGCTTGGTTTCACCTAAAACAGCTCAGAGATTGCACTGGGGATTTTTTTTTTTTTTTTGTTGGTTAAAGGTTGAGAAAGTGGAAATTTGCAACCAAATCCTGCTTTTGACTGAAGATGATGGTATGAGAACAGGCTTATAGCTTACACCAAAATCAATACATACTTTTATTTAAATAATGTGCTTCTCACTCCTTCTCAGTACTGTATGGTCTTCCTGAAAATGACTGCAAGCACTTATTTAGATTATCATCTGTTCAGAAAGTCTGAACATCTTCTGCCTCTTTGTCATCTCACTGATCTGTCACAATTAATAAACCTTTTCTCTTTAGAAAGAACAATTCTGAGGTTAGCTGGGTTTTAAGTGTTTCTAATAGACATATGTGACCTGCAGCATTCACTCCATAGTCTTCATTTCCCTCTGTGATTTTCAGCTTCGGTACAAAAAGCCAACTGGACATGGACTCACAGTACCTCTGTATTGATTCCAAGAGCTTTTTCCAGGGAGTAGCGGTATTTCCCCATCCTGAGAGAGAAGTCACGGTAGCGTTTATCAACAGTGGTGACCCACTTCCTAATTTCAGTGGCGTGTATATGGCCTTTTTCTACAAAGCTGTCAGCCAGCTGGATGAGGAGCTTCACTTTCTCTTTTGTTTGCTGTCCAAAATAGAGTTTTGTTAGATTATTATTTCCTTTGCACTTAAGTGCAAAGCAGTCAGAAGCAGTTCATAATTTTATGTACATCATTAAACAGAGTGTGTACTTCATCTTAAACAGCATCAGCAACAGCATTAAACTTTCCCTAGTACAATAAGAAGTAATGACATTTTTTAAAGGACCTGTGTGAAGCTGTTGGAGATAGAAAAAGCTAAGAGTTTTAAAATCAAACACACAAAAAAATTAAGGAAAACGGACTGGAAATTAGACACATCTTCTTATAAGCAAAAGCTTTTTTTTGGCATGCCTTGAACTAGTAGACAGGATTTAAAAAATCACACATTGTGAAATGTTATCAGTTACTCTGAATTTGTATCTTGGGGTTCTGCGGACCAGCGTAGATTGGGCATTAATAAATGAGGTATCAGCCAAGGAAGTGGGTCTGGGTCACTGATCTTGGCTTTAGAAACAAACAGAATCTAAATCTAAATTCCTGATTGATTACAAATTTCCCAGACAGCTCCAGCAGAATTACAAATTGAGAGAGATCTGGACTTTAAAATGTCCCCAGACCTTTCAGAGGACTTTCCTATTCTATTGTGACTGAACGTGCCTGGATGCTATGTCAACTCAAAAATGCTTATAAAAACAGAGATAACAGCTACAGAAAATATTCTCAAAAAGCAGCAGGAGAATCAGCTGTATCCCCGTAGGTGCTGGAGATTTGCTTTTCAGAGACAGGAGAAGCTTCCACCCTGACTGAAGTGAGACGGACTGTGAGGTATGTGACTTTAGCAGCAAGCTGGCTACAGATGGTCAAATGTATGTCAGACCAGAAAGCAACTAGCAAGATTCAACCACAAAACCAAATTCAAGAAATACCACCAGGAAAATAACTGAGCACCAGAACGAGGGACCACCTTAGCAAATTAACTGAGTATTTAAACAATGTTAGGTATGAAAGAGTAAAAATCTGACTTTGTGTCATAAAGTGTACTTCATTTCCCAAATCCACTGATGTCTTTGCTTTCCATACACTTGGTTTGGCCAGAAAGCTGTTGGGATCAGGGAAGGTTTTCAGTTACTGCTTATTTTGAGAATAGCATCCATCTGGGAGTGCCATATATTTACAAGATTGTATGTGGCACTGGAAATCTTCTAGGTCAGCTACAAGAAAGTGATTTACTAGAGCTGAGGGAGCAGGACTAGACGTATCAGTGGAAGGAACAGCTGGTAATAGTCAATGAGGAACAAGGTGTAAAATCTAATCCTGAGCTAACTCACAAGTTGAAATAGCTTGGAAATTTCAGAATGAATCAGGATTATCCTGATCAAACTTAAGTGATAAACCAGTACATGACTAGAAGTGGACTGATTATGGATGGTTAGAGTCCACAAGTATTGTTAAAAGAATTCTGCATGCATCCTAGCTGAATAAATTAATTTCTATCCATTGCTGTTTATCCCAAACTTCCATAAGCATTCAAAGTCAGGAAAAAAGGAAGGATATGAGAAAGAACACAGACTGTGAATCAAACCCATGCAAACATGGGCAGCCTAATGAGGAATTTAAGGATTACAGAAGATCAATTTCAGGACAGAGTGAGATGAAGCTATGTAATACCAAAGCTGTGTCCTACTCCAGTCTGACTTTGCAATTTAGATCCTTATCAGTGAATGTTAATACCTCCGTGGATTCACTGTCTCTCAATTACCTATGTGGTTGGAATTAATTTGTCTGGAGCAGATCCAATCACTATTACTCTGCAAAACCCCAGATTTCTCAGAATTGTTCCACATAAATTAATAATATATTCTTGTTAATGCAGTTTTGTATTAAAAAATGCTCACCCCAGAGTTTACAAAGTATTAAAGTATTTCACTGGGATCAGTGGAACATTTATAATGAGATGAATGGTCATTCATGATCGGTCCATCTGGAATTAATAAAAACAAATTGTGGTTGTAATAACAAAAGAAACAGACAGTGAATCGAGGATGACCTTGGATATGTTCTGAGGCTATGGATTAATTAGTCTGCATCATTCTGTACCATTTTCCTTGTATGATTGCTTGAGAATGGAGGATGGGTATGTTTCAGTTAAGTATGAGGTTGAACATTTCACATAAATGAACTTTCTCTTCCCTCTGATTAGAGCAGAAATGCTTTATGCCCAAAACAGACCAACAGAGAGATAACCTCCTTTCTGTGCTTAAGTAAATGCCACAATTCTGAAAAGAAATTTTGTTTCTGGGCTACGAATGCCAGGAAAAAAATAGAAAATCAAAGGAACATTACTGCAGAGATCTAAGTCATTGAAAGAAGGCCATAAATATAGGCAAAGCAGATGCCTAATTGGATGCACGTCACTGTTTACCTTGGCAGGTACTCTGAATTCCCCATATTCCTTCAGGAGTTCCTGAGTTTCTTCTGCTGATTCCCCTGTGGAGTTGTGAGTAGAGAGGTAATATTCGCCTGTTTCTTGGATCCAGTCTAAGGCCTGTGAATGTCGAAAACAACCAAAGGAAAACAAAACAAATCGTCTTTGTATTTCAAGAACTAATCCACCGAGAAAAGTCTGCCAAATGAAGGATGTCAGGTCCATTGGGACTTAAGACTGTGTCTAGTAAAACATTTTCAAGGAACCCATAAAAAGGAAGCATTAATTATAACAGGGGGAGAGGGTACCCAAGGTAGTGCATGTTTCCTAGGAGAAAAAGGGAAGCAGGGAATTCTACCTATGTTCAGACAACTCTGCACATGGAAGAAACAGTTTTCTTGTCAGCAATAGCTGGAAAGACAAGTTTGCATTTGTATTTATTTTAAAAAAAGATTCATAAAACTGGAAATGAATCTGTCCTAGCAAAAATACTGGGTTTTGGATGTTGGGCTTTTGGTAGACTGCATTAAAAATACATATTTCCCAGGCTGCCAAAAGTTAGTCTTTAAATACAACCCAGGGATGCAAGAAGAACTCCACACAGAGGTATCACACAGATACAAGAGTATTTACACACTGTCAAGACAGACAGACAAAGTGTTTTCTTTACACTACCTGTTTGGCACTGCGTTCAAAGACAACGTACTGTTGGCACTGGTCTAACCTCCGCTTCTTCAGAGTCCAGAAGTGAAGGACCCGGTTCTCCCTCTGCAGCAGCTCACTGAGAATGGCTATAGGGCAAAGGAAAATGACTGCATGACTAAGGATTCTGTGCATATGTGCAAAAATAAGCCATAGAAAGCTGAATTTACTCACTCTGACTTGACCAAACTCCCAAGGGCAAGGCCCCTGGGACAGTACTTCTTAAAAATAAGTATTGGGTTAAAAAGGCTGTTTTAAAAGAAAGAACAGAGGCTGGGAGGCACCTCAGTAAATACACTGGTGTAGGTTACTGCCAGCCCTTCCATTCTCTCCTCTTGCACACTGAGGAGTTTGTCCTGGCTGACGTGGGAGGAGAAGAATCAGGATCTATGAGCAGAGGAACTCAGAGCCCCCCCGTCTGCTACCCCTGGTTGGTCATGTCTCCTGCACAGCTAATGCTGCCTGGGGAGCCTCCATGTGCTTCCTGCACAGTAACTGTGGGGCCACAGGGTTGGGCTGGGCTGCGTGTCGGCTCCCTGACCTCTTCCCTGTGCAGGGAAGAGGCAGCAGAAGATGCAGCAGGCCCTCAGGGTCACAACAGGCAGGTAACAGAGCTGCTTCTCTGGGGGGCCTACGTTCTCCTCCGAAACCCAGTAGTCCTGAGCCAGGTCATAACAACCTCATAAAAGGGCTCTAAAAATATGCTCTGGGTTTAATTTGAAGATAAACACATAGAGACTGCAGGTCAGTGACCAATATTTTTAAATCTGGGTTTTCTAATTAAAGTGCACTAAGTCGTGTGTAACTGGCTGCACAGTGGCTCATCCCGGGAATTGCTGCGTACGGAGCTCCGTACAAGAGTGCTGGAGTTACCTCCGGGGATGCTTCCGTATCCTTAGGCGCAACAGCCGCTAGTGGGGGTTTAGAGGAGCGCAGTAGCCGCACTCGTATGAACAGCTGGGTCCAGCTTGGCAACCAGCACCATCACTGATAGCACCATCACTGACAGCACGCTGTAAATCAGAGCCTTTTACACTGAGTCCTTTTTAAAAATGTACTGATATTCATTGCTTATGTACCAGGTCTGCTGACAGCAAATGGATTTGGATATGCCCCTCCCAGTTTGCAAGTCTGTTATTTCTTACTGTCAAAAAATTGTAATTCTCAAGTTAATGGCAAAATTCAGAAGCCTGCCTGGTATCAGCAATTTTTCTGTCTGGATCCCTGACCAGATCTCTGTGTATACAGTCCATGCCAAGTAATTTTTTTTCCCCCCATATTAATATATTTGCTTTGGAAGTGTAGTAAGTGTTCTACAAAACAGTGCTTTTATTCTGAACTAAAGTGTCCATTTCAAAGCCATTGCAAGTATCTTTATCTTCAATAGTTTTTTCCAGTTATTTCTGTGGAGGAGGGATCGAGGCATGGAGAGAGCAAAGATCAGATTAACACTGAGGAACTAGGATCAGCAGAAAGGAAGTAATCTTTTTGTTACAGTATTTTCATTATCTGTGTACAACAAACCAAGGTTTCAACCCTCCCACATATAATAGTTGCACTGCTTTTAACCTGTATCTTTCTACAGCTTTATAAATAATCCAATAATAAGAAAAAAATGGTTTAGTTCTGCATATTGGCTTTGCTCATTTTTATCATCATCTTGCAGCAATGCTATGCACAGATTAAGAACTGTTCAATTAAGCAGATGAGTGGAAGCATTTCAAACATCTCAGATGTATCAGTGTTTGATATGCCAGGGCTATTGCAGGGACAAAAAACTGGCAGATCCATCTCAGAAATGAGCAAGTTTGGGTACCTTTTCTTCTGTGCTCAGCAGCAACAGGATGCATCCTGACCTTGTGTTTGCTATGTACCTATTTACTGATGCATTCTATAAGATTAGGGCAAAACTGTGCTTGACCATCTCAACTGACTGCCTCCACAACGAGGGCTGGCACAGTGCATCGGCCTTGGCACTGCCTCACCTGGCAAGGAAGGCTACAGAAGACTCCTGTTAGAAGAGTCTTTCCTCTCGTTCCCCTCATCACACACAACAGCAAGAGTTTTCTGTAAGTACTGAAGTCTGCAAGAGGAGGGATCACCTCTTGAGAAGCCTCACAATCACTGCTCAGGGTGTCAGGTGCAGCCGTTTCAGTGACTGCAAGCAGGAAAATCCCAGGTGCCTTTCTCAGCATAACCACAACCTTTTGGACGAACACAGAGCAGGGAGGAAACAAACAAAACACCTTCGATGCTGTCACTGCCTGAGAGCACCAACCTTTCACTTGCTGCTCCGGCCCCCTCGTATGGCTGGCTACTCCGGGCATGCTGACATTGTTCCTGTGGATGTACTTGAGGAAGACCTCAGCGTTCCTACGTGCCAGTGTGCAGGCCTAAGGAAAACAGCCCCCACCAAGAAGAGTTAGTAAAGAGAAGGGAAGAAAGCGAGGGTGAGCCAAGGCAGCTCTCCGCTCATTCAGGGGAGTTTGCTTTCATACAGGAATTTAAGAGCTAAGAGTAAATAAACCACACTTCAGCTAACAAACTAATAAATATACTAAAATACATGAGTTGTTTGAGTATACTGCGTGATTTCCTATCTTAAAGTAAATTAATGATAATAAAAAAACAATTGTATGTAAAGTGCTAGTACCTCACAAAGTTTTTTAATTTGGCCAAAGCTATTTCCTCTCTCATGAAATGTATTCATTGCTTCCAAAAATGTACAGTCAATAGGTGGCAGTTCTTAAAGCCTGCCTGCCAGAGTAGTTTTAGGTTGTAAATCATTTTTATTGGAGGTTGGGAGGCTGGTTGCCACCTGACTTGTCAGTCTGTCAGCTCTGCAGTTCTTACAAAGCAGCACCTGGAAGGCAGGAGGAAAGCTCAGACTCCAACCTGGTGCTGCCCTGCAGAGACACAGTTGCTTCAGTTGTCACTGGTTCATTAGTTACTGGCTTGGAGGAAAGAATTTGAAACGCTGTGTGTTTTGTATAAGCCAGCACAAAATGCCGTATAATATCTGTCATTTATAGTGCTCCTCATAAGCAATTTTGAGAATAAATACTTAGAACCTGCAAAGCTAAGCCTCCGAGTGCAATGGAAATAGTACATAATTAGTCCTGATGACTTCTCCCCCAGATACACATCGATAATAACACTTATTCACACCTATGACAACTCTGGGAAACTGGTCTAGGGCTTATACAGCCAGCCAGTAACCGAACTTAATGATACCTTCTCTCAAACTCACCAGTGCTGCTCTACATTGACTGTTTAATGCTTTCAGGACTAATGTTTTCAGGAGTTTTCCTGATTTAGTAGAGAAGTGAAATGAGACCTTGAGAAAAGCCTCCTTCTGCTCCAGATGTTTGCTGATCAGAGGGATGACATGGTCTATCTCAGCTGCTGGTCCAAGTTTATCTCGGCCGCCACACCAGTCTTCATCCCGCCTGTATTCTTGCTCCAGGCTCTCCAACACGCTGCACACCTGAAGCATGCCCAGAGCACAGCACTTCAGTTATCCAGAAACACAGTCAGGAAGATGACATTCACTAGAAGTCTACCAACCAAAAACATTTCAGACCTACGTATTTTGGACAATGGGCCATCCATCCTGCCATAGCATGCAGGATAATTAGGTATAAACCAATATATTTTTATTGGCCAATATGTAAGGCCCTGGACTGAATGATCTATTAGCTGTTCTTTCCCCTAGAGATTTCTACTATTTGAGATTAAATTCATCTGGTTTAAGGGTGCTAAATTGTTCTTCCCTTCCAAAAGGTATTGGGGAAGAAGCTCCGAAGGTCGTACCAGGGCAGAGGTCAGTCTGGCCCCCGTGGATCATTCAGGAAACAATGCCCATTCCGGAACGGTGCTTTAGGTGTGTTTAAATTCTACTGAAGTCAAGGGACACACTTAAACAAAAACACATGCTTAAATATTTTCCTGAAACAAGGTCTGAAGCTGGAACTAATTCGCTTCAGCTGCATGTTAGTTGCTCCCTATACAGCCTGTGTTATGGCTGATGGAAACCAACAGACATTAAATCAGTGCAGCAACCTAGGTAGATGCAGGTAGTTCCCTGCACAGACTTTACAGAAATTTCTTTCATCTTGATAGAGTAACAGAAATGAGGAAAATAAACCAATACAGCCTGAAAACTGTGTGTGCAGCAGCCCTAGTTTAGGTCAAGTCTCTTGTATTGCAGATCCAGAGGATGACTCTCAGTGTCCTGCACAGACATTTAAGCAACCTGTAAAATGTCTTCTAAAAGGTTTGGAACTTCTCATTTGAAAACTAGTGAGGTGAGTTGATCAGTTAATCCCACTGTGAGACTGTTCCAGGATCTTCAATTTGGACAATCTGAAATCAGCTTCTTGCTTGGATGCAAATCCACATTCACCTTCAAACATTTACTAAAGAGCAAGTGCCTAATGTTATTTAGCACAAAAGAAAATGGATTTCCATTTTACTTCTTGTGGGTTTTTTTTTTTTTTTTGAGCACTTTGATACACTTTTGGGATTTGGAGACATCAAAGATTAATGTAAGCAGATGGACAGCATGAGGTCCACAACTTGCCAAAGAGGACTTCCCTTGCACATGTGAATATCATCAGTACTTTTTAACATGATGAGAGAAATAAATAAGACGACAGACTGTTACTGTAGCCAGAGAGAAGCTGAACTATACAAAAATCACATCCATCAAAGTATGAGAACGTGATGCTTTTGGGGAAGACATGCATGAAAAATTTGGTTAATTGGGACAGTCTCTGGCCACCCAGACACTCCGAGAAATCAAGATACAGCAAATCCAATGCCATCCAGCCAGGGAATAGATGGTTGAGGGCTGCAGATCAGTCATGGAGCCCAGGAGAGGGAGCCAGGCTTCTTGCAGCAGATGGTTTACGAGCATTCAAAGACTGAGTGATCTTTGCCCCAAATATCTGCTGAATAGACACAGTTAACAAATGAGCTGGTGGGCACTGTGGTGTGCTTGTCTGTGACTTGGAAACAGGAAGAGCAACTGAATTGATAAATTACAGCCTACACATATTTTGGCCAGCATATCTGACCGTCTAAAGCACTAATGAATCGCTTAATGGTTTTCATTTCTCAGTCCTCCAGCAGCAGTAATTCTTTTCAATCCTGAGTGCTTCAGGGATTGTAAATCTATTTGAAACTCTTCACAGTGAAGGACATTCATTACAAGGAATGAATTCATCTTAAACATTCCTAAAAATGCATTAGACAAATAACACCCAAAAAGTAGCCCTAAGACCATCTGCATCCTGGATATTAAGCAAAAAGTAATCTATGTCCATAATGAGATATTTTGCTGTGCTAAAACCTACCTCTGTCTAGTTCTCTAATTCAGAAATTAACTGTGTGATAAAAACAAAAGATTTCCAAGGAAATCACTGTTCCCTTTTGTAAAATCCCAGGTTTCTGCACAGTCCACTCTTACACAAGCTGCCTAGCTGCAGTGAATTACACCATGCTGGGCTGTTTGAATACCTACAGTACAAATTCACCTGTTTATGCAAAGGATGAATAATTCAACTTTGCCAGCAGCCAGCTGGAATGTGTTTTCAATATATGAATGCCTGGAATGTGGTAGAGTTTTGTCAACATATAATACTTAATGCTGTAATCACCTGGGCTGGAGATGAATTTAGGAGAAATCACTTCCTATCTTTTGAGGCATGCTGATGCCTTAAATATTATTGAAAAGACTGGCTACTGCTGCTCACAAAAAAAGCAAGTAATTAATTGCAAGCAATTCCCAAGGAAGAAGATTTACATACCTCAAAATGCACTCTAGCAACATAAACACTTTAAACTACAATGATAGGATTTCAGAAAGTCTTCCATTTGGAAAGGAGACAATGGAAAAAATGCCATGAATCATATTGCTTTCAAATAATTTCAGTGAAAAGTTTAATAGGAAAGCTTTTGCATAATTCAAAATGCCTTTTTTTTGGTTAAAATATCTGACAGAGAGGCAGTTTTGACCAGTTTAAGCTCTTGTTTCCAAGCTCATTGCTGCACTGCTGGAGAAAATGTCCTTTCCGTTAATGCTGTCAATGCCGTGAGGTTACTGGCAGAAGACCCGCTGCACTCAGGGTCACAGCAGAAATCCCACAGGCCTCAGCCACCATATGGGTCCATTCACTGGTGGTCAAATGGGGTTCACTAAGGATTCACACTTGTCCTGTTAAGATGCTAGCAAGGTTGGTCTGAGGCAACCTTGGGGATGGAGACAAGGAAACACATGCCAGAAGACTGGGCAGTTTATACAATGTAGAGCAGGGCTGACTTTGAAGCCACTCTTCCTCCCTTCAGGATCACTCAGGGAAAGGAAGATAAGCCAGCAGTGATCCTTCCTGCGGAGTCTAACTCTGTGTTGAACCCAGGACCCTGCCAGACCCTCAGGGACACTGCAACAGGTCAGCACTCTGCAAGACTGGACAGATTTCTCCGGGGATCTTGGCCAGAGGCAGGACCTTCCCAGTATATGCTGGGAGCTAAAGGCGTGTTGCTGTACCAGTGACTACGACATGGGTATGGGGAGGTTCAGCTCACCTGCTCAGAGGTTTTATAGAAGGCCACCGAGGCATTGACCAGCTTGAGCCTGTCCTCCATCTTCAGCATCAGCTGCTGCCAGTGCAAGGCCACCTTTTCAGCGCACTCTCTGATGGCATCAGCATCGTAGTGCCCAGCCTGCAGCAGCACTTCGGCTTTCTGCTGCACCTGCAGGGCACTCTGGTGTGTCTTCTGCAAGGAAGTGGCATGAAAGAGGGACTGTGCATGAGGGGAGAGAGAGAGGTTGTACAGATGTGCCAGACACATGGTAGAAAGGTGAAGCGAGGTGTGAGCATGGAGATGTGAGAGATTAAAACATTTTTAGAGTTTTCCTCAGTTAACAATTACCTTCCGCAAAACACTCAGGTTGTAAATATTCTCACACATTTGCAACATGTTATTAAAGCTGAGGACCAGCAAGCACTGGTCAAAACAGGGTAGCTCCACTCATTAGTGGATCCCTTTGGACAAGCTCAGTGCAGGCAATTGCTGTGTTGAGCTCGCACCCACCCTGTCCTCAGCACTGACCGCATCCAATAAAATCATGCAGGTACAAAAGCAGACACTAAGGGCTTCATCACCCTGACAGACTCTTGCCAAGCAGCCTGCTGGCATGAGCAGCTTTACACATGTATCTAATTGTTCTGTCTTCAGGATACAGTACATCAGCTCCAGAAAACATGAAGATGTCTAAAGAAATTGGAGATATTCACAACAGTTTTCACCAGAAAAAAAAATGAGAATACAGTTTGGGCCATATACCCAAAGAAACTTCCTCCATTAACTTTTTTCTTTTCATACTATGAAACATCAACCACAAGGTTGCAGAAGGTTTCAGAAGGCAAATTCACACAAACTGGAGCTATACTGTGCTGCCTTCAAGATCAGAGCTGGGTTAAGTCAAACTTTTTCCTTCTCCTTCACCTTCCCCTAAATAACTCAGTAGCCACCTTACACTCAGGGCTGAGTTATGTGGCCCATTCCCCAGCCCACTTCTCTGGCTCTCCAAATAACTCCATGGCTCCACATCCCTTTGCAGCCTGCCTAGGGGAGAGCAGCCCCTGGTCCTTCCCGAGCCCCTCAGTGCCTGTGCTCAGGCATGGCTTAGTCCAGTATTTGATTTTAATCTTCCAAACAGAAGCCCTAAAATCTCCCGAAGACTTCTCTGTTCTGTGTCCCATTTGTAACTGCTGCTGAAAAATTGCCATGTGATATTTTTATGATCTAATCCTTCAACCTGGAATGTAGCTTGAAATCATCTAGTAATACACTAATGAATAATGTAATGTAGAGAAAGCTATTAGCAAAGAAGGATTAATACTTGGTAGAGACATTTAGAAAGATGTTCAAGAACAACTGGTTAAATTTAATAACCAGCTGCTTTACTGATGTGAGAGTCGCAACGGTTGTTTTAAGCAGACTTTAAAGGATTTTAAATGAAAATGAATTCAGCCTCTAAAATGCCTTTGGAGGCCTGTCTGCCCTGTGTGCTTTTCTGATCTCTTCCTCAGGTTCAGCTTTAAACACTTTAAATATTTAATCTAGTGTTTTCTTCCTTTGCAAACTAAATTTCCCCTTGCACTAGTGTAACTCTTCTCTCCCTCTGTGACTTGCATTTCTCACCAAGTGGGGCAGCTCCCTGGGGAGCTGTCACCAAGCTGTGACAACAAGCAGGGGCTCTCGCCAATTCCTGCGAAAAGCAAAATTCCTGCTTTTCCCTTCGGAGCCACAGTGACAAAGAGCTGCTCCTTCATTACTGCTGGTGGAACTGGATCAAAATGGGTCATTTGTTGAGATTTAAACTCTGCAATTACCAGCAACACTATAATATATATTCACTTATTCAAAGTTTACCAGAAGATATAAATACACTTATTTCCCCTAAGCCTGGCATCTTTTCAAATCTGTATCTATGGAAATATTATTTTCACAGTTTAAAGTTGGGTAGTTTTGATTTTTTTCTCAAACATATATAAACCAGAGAAAAGGATGCACCAGCCTGTCAGCCTGTTTCTTTGCTTTGTAGAAAGGTAACAGTTGGCATAAAAAGCTAGGGAAGGGTATACATGAATAGGAGAAAGCAACATATCATCTCACATGTAATCAGTGTGAGCTGAAAACCTATTGTGTTCATAATGACAAGGATGTAGCAAGTACTGAGCCAAACTTTGAGTGCTGCAGTGTCCAACTCAGGGCACTTCATAGCCATCCACTACCTGCTCATCCAAAGGACAGCAACCTCGGACAAGGTGCTGTTCCCTCTGCCATGTCCTGGCCTTGCAAGTGGGAGGCAAATGAGTTGACTCACAATTAATATTTGAGGGCCAGGTTAAAGATATTTGAAAATGTGGGCTTAAATGAATTTCTCTTCTACTGTCAAAAACAGGAGAGTTCAATCAAACAAAGGTTGTATGGGAGAGTGCTATTTAAGATCCAATGACAAATATATTCATAAATGAATGCTCTGAAAATGATCTGCAAATCTGCGACTGGGGAAGAAAATGACTTCATGAACCTTTCCCATTTTCAGGTTGCTCTGTGAATTTTAATCTTATTCTTTCTCACCAAAGGAATTACCAGGAGATGAGTGCACGTCATTTTTATGAATGCAAGTGCTGATATCTGAAAGCAGAAGAATTGGCTGCTGATGATAAATAATTTATTTCCCTATTAACCTCTGACTGCATTATGAGTTTAATGATAAATAGCCTTTCTAAAGTTTTTATTCCTATGCCTCCTTCAACAAACAATGTCTGATGCCCAAGAGATAACTCTTCTTTATGCTGTTCGCCAAGGGAGAAGAAACAAAATTAACCCATTCGTGTTACCTCTATGGCCAGCTGGAATTGCTCATGCTCTCGCTGAAGTTGCTCGGCTTCGGAGAGGGAACTGGCATTGACAAGACTCGCGTTCAGCATCGACTCGCCGTTCCGGATCCAGCCGAGCACCTGCAAAGAAGGATGTGTTTATGGAAAGGTTACTTCCTTATCAAGCTCTATGCAGTCACCTATAAAGAGTGCTTCAGCTCAACTAAAGAACAAGTAGTTTGCTTAGTGTGATCCAGGGCGGAATGGGCAGAAAGGAAATCCTACAATCAAGACTTAATGGTATAAATCGTCGGAGTGGCAAAAATCTTATTCTAGAAGGTATTGCTTGAAAAATTAAACACCTGAAGCCATTTACATGAATATTCAAATGATGAAAAGTTTCCATGTCCAAGTTTTGATTACAAAAATGAATAATCCTCTATAAAAATATGCCAAAGCAAAAACACAAAGGCATAATGGGGGAGACTTGAAATTAAGCATAAAGATCTGCTGCTTTTTAAAATTTCTGATGGGAATCACGGACCTTGCTGGGTCATGCTGCAACTTCTCTTTGCTCCCCTTCTGTGCTTCTTTCCTACAGAAACCTGAGCTCCGAGGCAAGGTTTCTACCTGTAGCTTCCAAACCTGACAGTTTCTACCTGCACTGAGGAGCTGGGAAGAAATCCCCTGTACTTTCATTTTATATTAATTCAAGAGGTTTTAGATCAGGGATTCTCAGATTCTATTTGCAGACTAATGCATGCTTTAATAGCAACAGAATCAAATGCTAACTATGCACAATTCAATCCAGCAAGCTTTAAAAATTTTTTTTTTAAGATGGCAACATTTTGTCCTATTTTAAGACATGTTTTTAGAATATTAGCACCCAGAACACACTTTCAAGTTCTTAGTTATGTTATTTTCTACCTGTGTGGGTGTCAAATTATTCCAAGAAAGCAAGAAAGTTGCTGAACTCAATTCACAGAAGCACAAGAAATCCTGATGGCCCAATCACTTCTATAAATTCAGCTCATGATTTACAAAGCTTTGAAATTGACTTTGCTTCAATATTCTGCATAGAATTCCTTTCATGCCATCATTTTCACCAAGTGATCCATTAAATTGTCTGAAAGGAACAGGGATTTTCTGTTGTTTTGTTTTTCATCCCTTCACTTCATTTATCACATTACTTGTAGCCATTCAGTTCTCTGTGGGGTAGAAAAATGAGCTTTCCTTAGGAGAAAGAAAGGGGAAGTATCTACACATGTAGCTGGCCCTAATTTGTAGAAAATTGCATTCTGCTCAGTACAACAGTGTGGAAGGCTTCATTTGTCCACTTCTCTCTTTCATCAGCAGGTGCTATTGTACTTGCAACAAAGGAAAAGAAATGAGATTATCAAATGGCAATCTTAGTGGCTGGGACTTTATATAATCCACCAGAGAAGTAAGGTGTGTATTACCTACTATACCATAGTGCAAGCTGAAGTTAATTATATCTGGGAAAGACTTGAAGTGACAACATCATAAAGCAGCATTCACTTTCTCATCTCCAATTTATCCTAAACTGTCTGAACACCACCAGAAACCTCAGTCTTAAAAAGGAACTTGCTTAGTGCGGGGCTAGCAGGTAACAATCTTGAATAAGGACGATGAAGGTCCATATAACTGACAGGAGCCAAGTTTCCTCTATGGTGCACTTGGATCCTCTGTGCAACTGTCTTGTTGACTTAAACACATCAGTATTTTGCAGGGTAGAGGAATCTAGATCAGGCTCTGATGGATTTCATATTGTCAGCAATGCTTACACTTATATTACGTCTCTGAAAATATTTATTACAGCCAAGACAAAATCCAGACTTAATCCAATGCAATGTAGAAGTTTGCTAGTAAAAGTTGACCCTGAGCTTTTCAAGTTGCTTTTCAAAATCAAAGGATATTACTGCACAGGTGATAAAACATACAATGGATTTGGATTTATGTTTTCACTTCATGGATCCCATGACAGTTCTCCACCTTCCTATCCAAGCCTTTCAGTTTCACTTAAATCCATGTCATGAAGAAAATACTTTAAATGCTGCATCTCTTCTGCTTGTGTGTGTGTGGTTTAGATAACGCAACAAAAAAACAGCTGTTTACCCAGAGCTTCCTCAAGTCTAAGTGTAAGGATCCAATCACTACCTAATCCTTTCATTGTGTTGCTGCTTTGGAATTAGGACTATGAAATGATTGAAAGAGACAATTTACACACTTTTATCTGGTTTGCTCAGACTTGCTCAGAAATTCACTTCCACTTACATGGCACTTAATATCTTTTCATTAAAATATATACAGAAGCTGCTAATAGAACACCCAGACACTTCTCTGATTGTTCCCTGTATGAATAGATTCACCATTATCCGGGAATGTGCAGAAAGGCCAAAGGTAAGAGACCGCTTCAAACAGACATCAAATACAAATTTCAGATTTTGTCAACAATAGCAAAGCAGTGTGAGTCAATCTTTTACATCTCTGCTCCCTCTGCAGCTTCTCTTTGACTACCACATACAGAGTCAGGAGCAAGTACACCTTGTAATCTCGGCCATGTTCAGAATTGTATTGAGGTTTCCAGCTCTTCTGTGGTATATGAGACTGGGGAAAAACATCCAAGGATATCCAGCATTTCCCAAGCAACTGCTTCCCACCATCCTTTGATATTTTAACCTGGAAGCAAATCTAATATCAAATAGGAAAAGCAGGCACACGAATAAATATGCTCCAGGACAACCTGGAAAAATAAGCTGTAGTGGGGCACTGAGGGGATATGTGAGACTAAATTTGTTCCAAGTTCAATGCTTAGGAAAAAGAAATAAAGGCTACACATTGCTGCAAGCACAGCATTATAGAATTTGTTTTTAATTGATCTTCACAAATCTGCTTTTACTTTTATGTAAGTGATTCAAGCCCTTTAGTTACTGTTGGAAATGAGTGGCATCCGAGAGAGGGCAATCACATCTTGGGAAGCGTTTTTCTTAATAACAAAGTTTGTGAATCACCATTTCCACTCTCAGGCAGTTCACAGAACATCACACTTCAAATTGTTCTGTCTAAAAGACCCTGAACTTGGATTCACTATCTTGGCACTCAAACTCTTGGCCTTAAAATTTAAAGCAGAAATCCCTCCTAAACAGGACTTAGACAGAGATAGTTAAAAGACTTTGGATTTCTATGAACCATTATATCAAAACACGAACACATGCACACTTTCCAGAGCTGACCCACTTTCCTGTGTCAGCAGAACTCAGCCACAGCTAGAGTAGGTGTCTTGTGGCAACCAAATCTCAACTGATTCACAAGAGGGAGTGCAATTTAGTAATGAGATCATCCTGCATCTCAAATGCACTAAAATGAAAGCGAGGGAAATCTGGACCAGACTGGAGGGGAACTGCAAGCCAAAATCAATATATTTCCCAAATTCATTGAATGGTTGTGAGTATGAGTCATCTGCAGGAAACCAAATAGATAGGGCAGAGAGATATTTTAACTTGGCTTTTCCAAAGGAAACTATAGTTGCAGTAATTTACAGGTTAATAAGCAATAGAAATCTAAGTACTCAGCTGAACAAATAAAATGATTCTTTGCTTTTGGTTGGCTGAAAGGTCACACAGTGATGAAAACACTGATGGTCCCAAGCTAGGTTAAGGAAACACTAATTCAAAGCAGCTGTTTGTTCTCCTCTCACAGCAAGTATTAGATAGTTCAATCTTAAACTCATTTCCTTTGGTTAGATTTTGGTTTTTAGAATATTTAAGGTGCAGCAAATACTTGACAGTGAGGGGAGTAATGTGAGGCGCCTGCAGAGAGAACTGCCCTGTCCCAGCCTGGCTCTGGGAGCAGCCCCAGGACTGCCTCTCCATCACCCTGGTCAGGGGAGTTCGTGGTATCAGGCTAGGAAGAAACAACGGTAAAATGCTGAGAATAATTTTAAAAGAGCTAAAATGAAATACAATAAAAAATCAAAGATAAAATGCTAAAAATGTACTTCAAGTATTTCTTCTACACTTGTCAGTACTCTCTACTTTCCCTCTCTTTTATGATGATGTTAGTCTTATTTAGGGTTACAAAATATTCTAAGAAGTCTCTGACAGAAAATATATGTTGTGATGTTTCCATCTTCCAACTTTAGAGCTGTCCAAGAGTGAAGAATTTTTGCTGGCAACAATATCCAATTCAGATAGAGTGTTGCTCAAAAATGCACTTTTGAAAAAGAATAACTATGATCAGGACTGCTGAACACTCACTGTACTGTGTTTTTTAGTAAATAAAGCAGCAAATCCTGTTTGTGAACATCTCGTAGTGATTGGGAAAATTAACATTTGCATTGGTAAAATTGCAACCTGAACCTTTCAGATGTCTGGAAAAATGTTTCTGATTTTCCTAATGAAACCAATATCATCCCACTAAAATCCAGACATGAGCACTTCACTGAAGTGTGAAGCCACCTCTGGAATAAGAAGCAGGAAGTGTAGCATTATATTGTGAAACATAGGAAAGCAAAAGAAATGAAAGGGATCCAACTAAAATATCAGGGGGAAAATAGGGAGGCAAAACATCTCTGCCTGAGCTAGAATAAAATCTGGAGGAAAGATGGTGCAATGATTAAACAAGTCCTAGGATAAAGACCACAGACAGAATTTTGTTCTCCCCCAGAAGATGATAAAGACTACTGGAAGCCAACAGTATCAATAAATGAGAAGGCTAAATTGCTGTAGAACCTAAGACCTCACATCCTCCAGCTGATCAACTTTGGGGTCAGTTCTGCCCAGAGCTCCCATAGCAATTCATGGAGCCGTACACAAGCACAAGGCAGGGAATAGAGTCCATCGTTGTAAAGGGGCAGTGCTATTTGCTGTAGCCTGTTGAGTACTTTACGCGAAGCAAAATCAAGTACTCTAAAAATGAAGTTACACAAAGTGCTTAAGACCATCTTCCTAAAGATGGGTGACTCATTGAAAGCTGGTTTAGCAGTTTGCATGTACTGTAATGGTAGAAAACCTGCTAGAAACCCTGTAGCATGGTTAAAAAGTCTCACCTGCTTGACTTCAGCCTGCAGGTGCCGCAGCTGTAGGCACTGCTCTAACCTCTTGTGAGTTTGGTCGGCATTAAGTTCCAGCTCATGCTGTTTCTCATGAAGAAATTCCAGCAGCTCTTGAACCTGTGTCGCAAGATCAACGTCTTTTTCACAGATCAGCTCAATGCCTACAACAGAACAACATGCAGAGAGAAAGATCACTGGACTTTTTTTCTGATTCTAGATGTTGCATGACCAAAAATATTGCCGTGTGTCACAGATCTGAAACTCTACGTAAATCTTCCTCATTAAACTCTCATATATAATCTCTGCCTTGTTCAGTTTCCTATTCTGCATCACTGTGTTCTTCAACAAAGTCGCGTTTCTCCAGTGATCACTGCTGATCTCAGCCATCAACATCCAGCTAGTAGGATGTGACAACCTTTATCAAAAATTTATATGAACACCAAATAAAAATATCAGCAAACATCCCTTTCCTACAGTATTTCATTCAATTCAATTTATATTATACAAATACAAGCTGAAAAGAAGAAAAGCAAAAAAAAAGTAGAAAATGAAAAAAGAGGAAGAAAATAGTTATGTAGAAACAGAAAATAGACAAAAAATAGTCAAGTAAAATAAAGTAAATGGTAATTGTCTGATCCACAACAGTAGACAGCATAGGTACATGCAACTCAGTAGGGCAAACTTCCTATCCATCTAGGTACTTCAAGGGATTATTAACACTAATTTAGTTTAATCCAACCTATAGTTAAGTCAGTCTAAACTGAATTCTATCCAGTCCCGGTACACTAGAGGGAAAGGGTGGTTTGGTACCATGTTCCCCATCTCTTGCATCCTTCATGAACTGCTAAACACCTGTGCAACATGATGTGATCTCACAGATAACCTCTTTGACCAGGAGGTTGAAATAGAGATCTCCTGAGATCCCTTCCAACCTAAACCTTCCTGTGAGCCCATGGTCCTCCTGTGCAGTGGTCACATGAAATAAAAAACAGAGCTTCACATAATGCTGCTGTATTACACTGATACGATAGCACTGCCAGGTCCCAGGGTAATTGGCAAAAGGTTGGCCCAGAGTTGTTATGATGTCATTCCATGTTACTGTAATCCATGTGATTATAAACTAATAAAGATACAGTTTTTCTCTCACTGAGGTCTCCTGGAATTCTGCCATTTGCCTCAATACAAGGAGGATCAGGAACCTAATATAAAAATAATCAGATTGCTGTAATGTTGAGAAAACACCATACTTTTCTCCAAAGTCACTTGATTTCATAAAATAAAGGACATTTTAAAAAGAAATGTGTTAATGAGAAGCTACTGTACAAAAGGCTTGGCCTTTATTTAAAAACCGATTCAGAACAATGTCTTTTTTTACCCCTTTAGCAATCTCAGTGGCTTGTGACTTTCAGCCTCTTTCATAGTGACAGCTAAAGAGGGCATTATACAAAATAACCATTATCCTACGATCAACTTTATCCCCTGGCCTCCCATTTAAGATTGAAAATTTAATATATGTTTCTATTCTTGGGAGTGAAATCCTGTCAGCCACCAGACGCCAGGCATCGTTGTTACAATTAGCCTGCATATGGTTCTGTATCCTCAGGACACGGCGGGCTTTTTGTGTGCTTGACTTCCCCACACCTCTTCAGGATTAAACAGTTTTCCTTCACGCACCCTCAGCTGGCAGGGTTTGGACTGCGCTACCTCATCAGCAGCAACCCGGGCCTTGCTGGGACGCATCCAAGGGCAGCCTGCATTCCCGTGATGAATGATCTGCCCTTTCTTGCTTGTCACCTCATGCAGATTTACACTGCGAGGCCAGCACACGCGCTGAGAGCACTTACTTGTCTCCAAGACTGGTTTGCAAAAGGGAAAGTCTCGTTTTCAGAATAATTTCACACCTAAAATCTTTCCTTTGTATTTTGATAGAAAAGTACAGTTGATTTGATGATAAATTGAACTCGGTTGTCATTCTTCTTCTAATGTCTCAACAAGTGAAGCAGATATCAAGTGAAGGAAAACAAATGGGAATGTTCTTAAAAAAACAAACAAACAAACAAAAAAAAAAAACAGAAAAGAGGAGCCTTGCACTGGTTACAGCTGAGTTGTTCACAATGTGAGATCCTGTTCAGTATCTACTGCTCCTGTGCAAGGAAGGGCATCGTTCCTTGGCCCTTCCAAGGTATTGAGTTAGAGGCCCCAAACAGTACCCATTCTTGAGAGCTCTTTTTAGCTTTAGTCAGGAGATTCTTTGATGTTAGTAATAGAGCTGCATTCAAACTGGACAGATTCACTGAAATTATTCATTAAAAAGTCCAGTCTTCCTGACAATATTCTTATAAAAGTTTCTAAATGAAAACCTATTTTTTGAAGTATACAAACGTCTTAGTGAGACAATTTGAAGGTATCACAAAATTTCAGAAAACGCCACTTGACTTCTAGCTCTTCTGCATTTTCTACTAAAAGCAAAAACTCTTTTGAAGAATAAACATTCTGACGGTGAAAACAGGCTAATCCCACTCAGACTCACCCACGTGCTGGAGCAGCACAGGGAATGACGGGCCAGAGCTGTGTGCTTAGCACCCTGGAAATGCTGCATTTCCACAGGTGAAGCCCCTGCACAGACACCCTCAATATCCACACTGAGACTGCTACATCCCAGAGCCCTGGTTTTACTGCACCCACATGAAGTTCATAGGCATTTCCAGACACTCCACACCCTGAGAAGAATCACTGCTCCAAATCTGTACAAGACAGGCAAAAATCATGGGTGGATATTTCAAACCTGCTTTTATTCCATGCACAAGATTTCCAAGTGAAAAAGGGAACATGCCTGGCAAAATCTGCATGTAATTTTATCTGACAGACTTACTAGCGTGAAGACTTCCAAGTCAAAAAAAAAAAAAAAAAGGAAAAAAAGAAATATAGAGGGATCAAAACTGAATAATCAGCTTCTTGTGTGATGTGTTAAAAAGAATTATGGAGAAGAGAAGAGAATTATGGAGAAATGAAGGAACCTTGCACAGTTCACAGTGGTTGGGTAGGTAGAATGTCCCTGAAAAATCACATTTTTATGGCTTTATCTTCTATGGCTACAGTCAGGCTTTGATTGTAGGAACGGTGACACTGTGCAATAGAAAGCAGCAATTGCAGTTGATTTTTATAGATCCTCTGCAAGCTCAGAGCTCTGGCTGGAAGAGCAATCACCCCTTAACACATGCATTGAACAATTGTGATACAGGATTTGGCAAGAGGGAATAAAATTAAATGAATTTTTTATAGAGTATAACTGTCCTTTATTGAAATAAGAAACAGTGAGCTCCCAAGAGTAATCTTTCCCTTATTTTGCCATTCTCCCAGCACTTAGCATTCTGTGCTAGGCAGACAGGAATATTACCTTTGATTAACTACAGCTACTCTGCATCCCCATGAGGCTTCTGCTTCCTTGCCTTTGTAGCAATGGATTTTCTCAGGTAGCTTCATAGACTATCTTAGATAATTTTATATCAAAAAAAAAATCTAATTCACTTCTTTTAATATGTAATCTTCATTTGCAATCCAAAAGTTGTTGTTAACTTCTTGACAAATACAGATTTTTCCCCCCTGAAATCAGTCACCGAGACTGCTGACTGTGCTCTGTTCTGGACCATATTCTGAACCTCCCACAGATTCCTACCCACATTAGGATACTTCCAAGATGAAAAGAGTAGTAACATCTTAATTGAAGTATTAAACACATTTGCTGCTGCAGAAAGCAGGGGAGCAGGGCCTCAGGACCAGGCACAGCGTGAGCAGATCTGCACAAGCTCCCACGTTTCACACATGGCACTAGCTGGCCTAGTTCACAACATGCTCTTGTAGGTGTCCTTCCGCCTCTGTTGAGGGCTGCTTGCCAAATCAGGCTGAACGCTGCCAGAACTTCTTAAAGGTGGGTGTCCAGGGGTAAAATGTTTGCCAAAGAATAAAGTCATAAAAATCATCTCTGTTGTGAAAGTGCATATCGAGAAAAAGGGTAGAAATCACTCTTGCTTTGTACTCTTTCCAGACATTTAAGAACACTAAAATGCTTTGCAAGTAGCATTCACTTCTGGACTTTATGCAGTGATTAACCTGAATTATGATACTCTTTTTCCTAATGAAAAATGCCAGGATATAAAAATCCTGATTCATGGGATGTCTCAGAAATAATATCCTACTGCTTAAAAGCAGAGTATAAGTATCAAACTCCCTATCAGCATGAATCAAGTCTGTCTTTTAGAAGTATGTGCCAAAGATTTTTTTACATCCAAGTGACCATCTTTACCTTTCAAATGTGCATTGAAAAGGAAAATTCCAGTATCATTTATCATATTCCCTTTTTATACATAATTCCAATTATTGCTGGCTGGAAACAAGAATTCCATTTCATGAAAAATTTCAAGGTTCTCACATGTGGATTCTTTCCCAGAGGGCTGCTGGATAACTAGCTTTCCTCTCTGTCCCCCAGGCATGTCTACACCTTGAAATGTGGCAAAGAAAAGACATAATCAAGTCTGAGAAGAACTAAGCCAGTGTATCCGGTTAGTTTGTCTCTAGATAAAGCCTAGTTGCAGAAAAGTTAACAAGCTTGGGCTCTAGAAAGGCTTGACTGTGTCTGGATCTGAGGTCTGATCAGCGTGCCCAAGGATCTACAACTCAGAACTCCCTATAGAGCTTCCCTCGTACCTAGTGCAAGGTCAAGGACTTGGCAGTAAAACTTGCCTTGCTCTCTCCTCTCTACCACTTAGGCATTGATCATGAATTCCATCTTCTAGTTGTGTAACTTTCTGAATGAAACTTGATAAACAACTTTATCTCCTCAATGAGTTTCTGTCTCAGAGAAACAGCATTTTCAACATACAATCCCCAATCAAAGATCTGCAAAAAAAAATGGAGAACAGTCCTTTTATGCCAAAAGATGTGTTTTCTTAGTGTATTTTTGTTTGCAGTGCTTTTTTTGTTTGTTTGTTTTTGTTTTTCCCTTCTAAAAGAGCAATCAGTCTGTCTTGCTTACCTGAAGCCTGGAC
Organism: Crypturellus tataupa; assembly: GCA_034781795.1. Taxonomy (NCBI): domain Eukaryota; kingdom Metazoa; phylum Chordata; class Aves; order Tinamiformes; family Tinamidae; genus Crypturellus; species Crypturellus tataupa. The sequence goes on from JAWLRI010001089.1 coordinate 294,316, forward strand.
CTCCATGATGTACTGATGTAAATCCTGTCCTTGCTGGATGACTTCAAAGGTCATGTTGTTCATGGCCAGCTTGCGCTCGGTGTGGCGCTGCAAACGCTGCTCAGCCAGGGTGAGGTCTTCTGTATTGAAATCATTCATTTGTCTTAGCAGATCTTCATTCCAGGCATCTAACTCCGCCGTAACCTTCATGGACAGAAGATGGACACTGTATTCACTCAAAGTCAATGAAAAATCTTACTCAAACACTGTGTTTAGCATCAAAGATCATCAAAGTACTTCACATTTTGAGTCTGATCCAGAAAATCCTAAACCACAGGTCTTAACAGTTTGCCCAGTCAGGGTCCATGACAAGATTATCAGTGCAATAAAGAGAACCTAATAACTTCTTTCCCCCTACACATTCCATGGGACACTGTAAGAGAAGAGGACACTGTTGATGGTTGAGATAATGTTTCCTTACAAATTCAATTTAAATGAAGAAATAATGCCGACAGAGTTACAAAACAATTTGCCACAATATCCCCAAATGGTCTGGATGTTTCTGAAAACAGTTGATAATACACTGTATGCTGCAGATTATAGGTGGAAATATTTATTATTATTTATTCCATTTTGATACAGCTCAAAAAAGGGAAGGAGGGTAAAGGGAATGGAAATTAAATCATATATATAGGCTAGTATGGTGAAAAATGCAATGGTTTAAAATATTTCAAAATAATCAAATAAATACTATAATTCTGATTTATAAGTCAGTTTTTCATAGTTAGATCCAGGAGAGTTAGAACAAAGTATCTAAATACACATGCTGAAATGTTATGGTGCAGTAAGTGCTTCTCTGTTCCTCACTGCTTTTCACAGCCTGCGTGCAATAAGGTGCTTTATTTCCTAAGTAGCCAACTTGCAAAGTTTACCAATGAGTTTCCTTCCAATCAAGCATACTTCACATGCAAAGCAGACACAGAAAGGGAACCCAGAAGGACCAGCTTCCTGCCCTTCTCACTCCAGTGCAGTTGGGAGCATACAGACGCACATCAGAAAGGAAACACAAGCACAAGCTTGGTCTCTGTTTGGAGAGAAGCAGAAAAGCTCCTTTATTTACTGAAGCAACAACCTGGGATCTCAGCTGGAGGGCTCAAGGCAGAGTGTGGACATCATGAGAGGCTGCTGTTTTCCTCTGCTGACCATTCCACTCAATTACCTTTAAATAACAACTACCTCCACAGCCTCTTTCACCCCTTTCCTGAATGATGCAAACACCTTATCCAGGAATGTGGTAGCTTATTTGAAGATTTAACAGTTACAGAGAAACAGCCAAAGAAGATGCTGGAGAGGGATTTTAGAGGAACATCTTCTGCTAAGAGTGATTTGAGTTGAGGTGGTCTTGGCCTCATTTCAAACTACATCCAGCAGAATGAATTTAGAATGAGCGCAGGTTTCTGCAGTGCAAGATGCAGTGCAAAGACTTCTGCTTGTGGAAGTTAACAGAAATGCATGTAACATGACATGATCAGAAATATATATATATATTTCTTTTAATGAGCTATTAAAATCTTGTCTGTTGGAGTTCATTGCACTGACTGTCTAGTTACTAAAAAAAACATTTGAAAATTTGTAAGAGGTTAATCAACTTATTTCCCAATTTCCTACAGACATCTTTAAATTCCCATGTGAGTGTCCTCAAGAAGATATCTAAATGCATTTTTAAATGACAGTAATAGGAAAGATTAAAACAATCAGAGAATATGTCCCATCAGCTCACTTGTACAGCCGTGACTCTGTGTTAGGGGTTATCTGATCAAAACAATATTTCTCCATCCTGTGGACCTTTTTCCCAGGACAAATCTCTTGGAAGGTTGAACTGTCAGGTGAGCTGAAGATGGAAATATGAAGGAATCAGTAGATGTTCCCAGATATTCAAAGATCCAGCACTTTTACACAATTGTGTCTGTAGTTCTTTATATCTTGGTGCTGCTTCCTTTAGTAATTTTGCCAGCTGGTCATGGAAGGCACAGAGTGGCAGCAGGGTTTTTATCATTAAATCTATAATAATTTCCGCTAAAGAAAAAAAGGCTTTTCCTATCTGTACTGCACTTGGGTTTTTGGCCCTGGGGATCCAAAACAAGTCTGTTGGAAAGAGGCATCCACAAGTGTCCCAGGTGGCTGGAGCTCCACATTGTTCATGGTGACAGGAGCTTTTGCTAGGCTCCCCACACAGAAGAAGCTGCATCTAAAAATCTACATCGCTTACTACTTGTTGCAAAGTACTGAAGAGTTTACACTGTATTACCGTGGTTTTCTTATCCGTGGTTTCCAATTGATAAGGAAAGGACATTACAAGCAGGCAAGGACATAAACTGCTCAGGATGCAAGGCCAAACCAGGGGGCTGTGTGTCAGGGTCCCAGGATTAGGAACCAGGGCTAAGACAGCCCCAAAACACCTGGGTGGCTCTGGACTCAGACCAGTCCAGCTGGGCTTGGAAGAGGCTGCTCTACAGGGTCAGAAATGCAGCGACCAAGAGGGCAGGAGTGACAGTTGTCTCTGGGCGAGTGCTGAGGAACAAGGGGCAACTGCCCCAGGTGCTGGTTAAGAGGAGAAAAGGAAGGAACCAGGCCCAGCAAGAGGCAGAACACCACCCAAGCTCCCGAGCGAAGCGTGTGCATGGGAAGGTTGGGTACATCGCTCTGAATAGCTCAGACAGATGGCTGGAAGGGAATGTGAGGCACACAAAGGCAAAGAAGCAAGAGCAGAGCTGTGATAACAACCCAGGCTTCCTGAATCCCAATCTGCTGTCCTATCCCGGAGACCAGGCTGCTTTGCATATCTCATTAAGACACTTCCTTTCCTGTCTGTACAGCCAATGCCTCAAAATCCCAGCAGTGTCTATACTTCAAACTGGACCTTTTGGAAACAGTCCCAGACTATGAATTTGATTCCCTAACTGGTTTGACTTGGGTATAGGGAAAATGAACAATTTTGCTTCAGGAGGAGGCTGTAATTAGGCAGTTCTGTCAACTACAGATGTATATTTTTCAAGTTCAGAAAAGGACCTTGGATTCTTTCACAAAATGACTTAGGCATTGACATCTCTGATGAAACTTGAGCTGCGTTACAGTGTCCTATCTCCTGAACTGTGCTATGAGCCAATTCCATTGGGCCTCTGTCAGGAATCAGAACATTTATCTCACAAATGAGGCTTACTTGGCCATGAATTTGTTTCATTCCCTTTTGACCCTTATAAACAGCTGATTACAGCTTACTCTGTTCATCTTTTGGGTTTTTGGTGGAAAGAATTGACTGCACTTCTTAAGTTCATTCACTTTCCTTCCCACTGTCTGTGCTTCTCAGTAGATCTCAGCATCCTTCACTTCCCCTAACCTGAGAGAGCAGCCCTAAGCTCTGCTCTTGCATGAGGGAGAAGTCAAGCCAGAACAGAAGGGCCACGAGAGAGCAACAGGGGCAGTGCAGAGACCTGTGTAAGCACAGACTGGTTCTGGAGAGCCCATGGAGTTCAAAGGAAAACTGCACAGGTTGTCAGAGAGCAGCAACACAGCCCTTCCTTGCAGGAGATACAAAATTCCTGACCAGGAAAGCAAGCCAAATGTAGCAATGAAAGGAAAGGGAGCCCAGAGTACCAGTCGGGAGGAAACACACGATGAAGCTATTCATTGACTACAACCTAGAAAACAGGATTCTTCTTTCTTCACCTGAGATAAATGCTCCTGCTGCCATGAAAGGGGAATGAGAGATGCAAGTAGCGAACCCAAGCTAGCAAGCTCGGTGCAGCAGTGACAGCACAGAGACCTTCTCTACACTCCAGCAAATGCTGGATTTGCACTGAGTTTCATGCTACAATCACAAGGCTCTAACAGAAATGCAGACTCCTCCAGCTGGGTCTCTGCTTAGTAGTCGCAGCGACCACAGCCTAGACCTCCCGCGCCTTGGGGAGGCATCCTGCAGCTTAGAAGCTGGAGTTGTAGTAGCTCAATGTGTGCAAATTCCCTCTGCTGCATTACTGCTTTCTGGTTATACCATTTACCATTGCAACATCGGCAAATAACGTGATTGAGGGTAGATGTTCATCTTCAGTCCAATGGTTACACAGAAAAGAGGGGACAGGTAAAAATTAACAGCAGTAAGAGTAGCAGCAGCAATCTAGCCATTTCCCTCCTAGTCTACAGACTGCTCAGGAATTACGCCAAGAGGCCTACCCAAGGTGCAACATTTATTTACTATTTGCAATAATTTCATTGTTAAATCTTATGTATTTCTGATACTGCTGCTGAAGTTTTCTACAAAATATTGCTGTTGAGCCTTGAATGCTTCTTCCTTGCTTGTTTTGAATTCAGTGTTAAAGACCTAAAGCCTTCTTGTTTAATGCCAACCAGAAAACCTGGTTTGCAAATTAAAGGAGCTGAAGAGGGAAAATGAGGAAATAGGCAAGAGAAAATAAATGTTATACGGTGAGTGAATCATACAAGAGCTGGTATTTTCACATATGGACTGGGTAAGGGCATATGAGGAGGAGGAGAAAGTTCTACCCTAGAAGCCATCAACACAAAGTAAGAACGGGCTTGAGAGAGGATCTGGAAAAGAGTAAAGCTGCCTAAGAACAAGCAAACGTGCAAGAGAAATGAGAGTAGATGAGAGTAAACTAGCGAGGAATCAGAACTAGGTAAGTAGGACTCCTGGATGGTGAGGAAATGCCTGTGTGTGCAGGGAAGGGAAAAAAAAAAGAGATTATTAAAGGACTAGGGAAGACCAGACCTCTGAGGCACACTTGATGGATCTGGCACTAAGGATGCCAGAGGCGACAGCACCCACCTCTGCTTTGCAATTCAGAGCAGGCTGGACCAGCAGGGGACTGGATATGGCACTATTAGGGTATCTACAAGCAGATTAATACCATAGGTGATAAAGGAGCTTTTGATAGGAAAGGTCAAATGAAACTGTCACTTTTACAAACCACACAAGCAGAAAGTTTGCTCCTTCTTCTCTGTCCTCATTTTGGGCTGACACTGCGCAATATGAAAATATATCCATCCATTTTTTGGATAATAGTCAGAGATGCCACATTGGCTTAGTGGGGACCTGGACCACTGAAGTATAAAAAGGCTGTCACAGTGATGATTCTGCTGCAGTGACTTTGGTCTCTGAATCCTCAAAATATCTATATAAACGGTGGAATTCAACTCTGAAAGAGAAGGTGCCCAGAAGAGCATGGTGCCTTATTTTTCTTAAAATAAAATGTTGTGCAATTTGAAAAGTGTGTTGGCACATATATATATATATATATATATGTATATATATAAATTAAAGCTCTTTAAATATGAGGTATTACAGAACTCCAACTTATGAAGAGAAAAAAAAACCTTTTTCTTAGCATGCCCTTTCTTTCAAGTGTGTATCAAAATATCTGTAACTTATTTCTAATATGGAAGCTCACATCTGAGTGGCAGCCAGGAGTCAATGAGGAGTTATAAAGTACCTTGTATGGAGGTACAAGCAGGCAGCTAATTCACTTGAAAGATTCTGCTAATGTCATAAACCTGGAATGAGAAGCTCAAGTGAGTTGTAAATAACAGGGAAGTTAAATGCTGACTGAAGCCTGGCTCCTGTTCCCTTCTAAATTCATGCTCAGGGGTGGGTTGGAACAGCTAGGAGAGCCAGCAACTGAAATCAAGTCTGAAAAATTTAATTAGTAGGTGAAATTGAGCCAAAGAGATAGAATGATACAAAATTTGATATACAGCAAGTGAAAACTTTAGTCATCACTGGGCTTTTTAAAGGATAGGATTAATATTGTACAGTGGGACCCCAATAATCCCTCCTGGGACTAAGTCATGGCCTAGAAACCATGTTGCTCCAGGTCTGGCTCTGTCCAGCATTGCACAGATCCACAGGCACTGAAGGAAACAAAACAATATAACCAAGGGAAGGAGCTGGGCAGCTCTGGGAAGATGAGAGAAGCTTCCTTGGGGGTAACCAGTAACTGATGCCAGACACAGACGTCTGCTGAGATCACTCCTGTTCTCAGTCAGTTTTGTGAGAGACCCATTGGCGAATGTGACCATCTCTCTTCAAAAGATAAAAAGGAAAAACAGCCAAAATTACTGTGGAAAGAGGTCATCTTGGTAGGAGTCACAGCTCTGTGCATTTTACCATTCATGTGCTATGCATTTTACTGTATATTAACATTCACTTAAATAATGGTTAACAAGTCATTAAATGACTATTTCTGACCAAGAAAGAAGTTACGTTTGAGAGGATTTACTAGGGATATATTTCTGGTATTCAGCTGGGCTTCATACAGATGAGGTGCTCAGTGGGGTGCCAGCAGGGCTGCTAACGCCTGCCAGCTACAGAGCCTTGGGCCTTACACCCTGCTTCCTGGCAGCGGATCAGCTACCACGTCCACATTCATGCAAACTCCTGAGTTGCTTGGTTGGCTGCACAAGCTCGGCTGGAGTCTGTATCATATGGAAAGTCCAACAATATATTCTTAATGATCCTGTCCTGTCTTGAAATATGCAGTGAGTTGGTAAAGGAATAAAACAAATCAAGTATCAAAATTAGACACGTTTCCTAACTAAAAAAAATGGCTTGTCATTTTATGGTTTTAAAATCTAAGGTAGATAACCTCCCACAGGGATAGCTAAGTTTTCTCGTGTTTCTGTTATACTGGCTTCCAGGTGCTGGAACAGTTTGGATTTCATATACTTCATCCTAAGAACTCAGAGTGTAAATATCAGTCAGTATAACAAGATTAAGGCAAGAAAGCAAAGGCAGCACATGCTATGTGCCTGAGAGCTCACAGCCAAATTAATATCTGACAAATCTGCCTTGACTCAGATATAACACAAAAGCTGCCTGTACAGCTTAGAAGTCCTTAGATATCCTAAAGGAATGCAGCTGGTTTGTCCTACCAGAGAAAAAGGCTAATGGCTTCTCTTTAGGTAAAATACTTTTCCTGAATTCCAAATGAAACAGTGCTTGGCCGATTCCACTGAAGCACAGAGAAGGTCCAATGATGCCTAAAGAGATGGAAGGTCTTAATTCTGAGCTTGTCTGGACTCCAAACCTCCGGCAGGAAGAGGAGATTATGGAAATGTTCATAAAGCAGAAGGCTACAAAGCAGAAGGGTATGGTGCAAGTTCAGGAAGGAGTACCAGAGGAAATGGTTATGTGGTCCATGGATGTGGTATGGATTTCAATATCTGGAGAGGACAGTAAAAGGAGTAAAGTTCCCCAAAAACGTTAGACATGAAATGAAAGAAAAGGCCAGTCATCTAACTGTCATTTGTGCAATTGAAAAATTGCTATTCTGCTTGCATTATCAGTTAGAAAGGAGATGGAGAAGGTGGTGTAAAAAATGAACAGGATAAAAGATGTTTGGTAGCACAACCGAGTGGAAAGCACCATGGCTGGCCGTGACTGTTCCCTGAGACTGAGCGCTCGGGCACAGCTTTCCCTGGAGCTGCTGGGAACAGCCAGGCTTCCACAGCCGCTTCTCTCCGGCTGCCACTAGAGAGGGGCAAGTTATTCCACTCTCCAGAGCTCCCACAAGGATCCTCAGCATGGAGGCTTCCCGGAAACCCAAGAAAGTGAGAAATCAAGGGTGAGAGGGGAGCCCTGAGGCGAGGCAGGACAACACAGCACTTGACGACGGCAGAAGCACAGGGACACCTACCGAGCCGCTCACTCCATACAAGGAGAAACGCCACTGTTTCAAGGCGAGCTCTACTTGAGGGTCTCAAGTCAGGGAGCCCAGGGCGACACAGCACCCTTGGGGCAAACCTGCCACTGCAGCACAGCCCTCACCCACGGCCAGCGGCAACTCCTGCTCCCTCTGTGCACGGGGGAAGGATGGGCAAGAGGCGCCCAGCCGACCCAGATGGAAATCCAACCTACCCGAGCGCTCCTTTCTAGGTGGGCAGCCGCTCGCCCAGTGTGTCAGCGGGCCAGGCAGGGCACCCGCCTCGGGCCTGCTCCCGCGACGCGTGCGTGCGCGCGGGGAGGAGGCGGCAGCGTGGCCGAGGGGCTGCTCAGGGCTGTGCTCCATGCGGCACCGCTCTTTGGGCATGGGGAAGGGGCTTGTCTGCACCACAAAAGGGGAAATTCATTTGCAAATCATACACATTATTTCACTACTACTCATCTGCGCAAGATCTGGGCTATTATGGAAAATTAAAGCCCAAATATATTTTGAGTTACTGCTCAAACTACTTATCTTTAGTAGAAAAGATATTTAATTTCCTGGCCCTAATTTCACCATCTTTTTCCCTTATAAGCTTAGAATAATCAAACATCAGAAATACTACATGCTTTTTAATTATGGTGACGAAAAAAAACTCTTCTGCTTCCCAATAACAGCGTAAGACAATTTTGTTACTTTTGATAAGTTTCCTTTACTGACTTGCAATCTTTATTATTCTGCTGAGACAACTGCTGCAATTTAGTTTCTAAGCATTGTTACTGTGTCATTTTGAGCCTTTCAGTTGCTGTTTGAAACACATTAAGGTATCACTTAATATGTTATTTCAATTTGCTCTTTTTAATTATTATTCATCAAGCTATTTGTCTTATTTGAACACTAAATTTATATATGAAATTTAAGATGCTGACCTGGATGCAAGTATTTTTTCACTCTGCATTCAGTTAAAAAGCAAAAGCTATAATTATTTTAAAATAAGAAATATTTTATTGGAAAAGGAAACTTTTCCAAGCTAAATTATCTACCCATAGGCCTCTCTAAAACGTGCTCTCAGATTTCTTTGTAACATTAATCTTGCAGAGGGAATTCAGATGTCTTCACAACAAAAAAAATAGCAAATCTATAGTGACAACTAAGCGGTGATTTTCTTTAAAGTCCTTTCTAGCTAATTGGTTCAAGAAGAATCTGAAGCACACGTCAGATTTTTAATATCTTAATAGACCAGAATGACTTCAACAATGTCTGTGAAGACACAGAGGTGGGATCCATACAGGAACAAAACTGAGGGCTCCACATGGTATTCCCAGGAAGGGAACCACCACATGTGGAAGGGCCTAGGACAAGTCACATCATCCCCTGAGCCTCAGTTTCCTCATCAGTGACACCACCCATGATGGTGGTAAACAGCCTTGAGATCTTTGACAGAAAGACAATGAATTAGAATACCGTGAATTCTTTTAAATCTTTACTCAAAGTCTGCATAATTCTAGATTCAGACCTAGATTTTGCCATGAGATACCGAAAAGTTGAGATGTTGAGACCAGCTCTCATGAGTTCATCAATACGTCTCAGTGGGTGTATTTGTATGTTCCAAGATCGTTTGCTTCTTTTCATTTTTTTTTTACTTCATTTTCAAAAACCCAGGTGCCATTTGTAGATATATGTACATATATACATTTATGTATCATTCATATCTTTAGAGTAAAAACCATTAAACCAACATTTGCCAGCTTGGGGTATCAAAATACCTACTATTTTAAGTATAGGAAATAGGACAGTGTGGAGTGTAGCATTCTTAGGGCAATCATTATTCTCAGAGCAAACCGTGCTATTTGACATAAAATATTACATTTATACACCATCTTCTCAAATTAGGAAGGCTGTATGTAACTGGTAAAGAACTATGTTCAACCATTCTAATTTATATTAATAACAAGCACTGTAGTACAGTCTTTATTACAATACCTAACTGCACAGAAACAACAGAAGAGCTCAGATATTCCTCACTGATCACTACCTCTGTCATCCAATTATAGATTAAGACATCTAAATATCCCTGTTCCCAGCCCCTTATTGCAGTATAATTTATCATGTCTTGTCTTAAAAAACAAAAAAACCCTTACAAAGTGCAACACAGCATTGTGAAGCTCCCATTAATTATCAGTACCCAGGTTGAGTTTACCCACAGATTTAAAAACAATACCGCAGGAATATATCATCCTAAAACAGAGTGCTGCATGACCTGAGCAGCCAGCCACAGGCTAGGAAAACACCTCTGAAGGGACATAAGTGCTGACACGTGGCTTTGGCGGACTCTGCACACGAGTTAATTGACATCTTGTGATTTTCGCACTGTGCTCTGTCAGAATTACAGCACGTAATTAATGAGACTGGTTACAGTCTCTTTAAAGATGCTGTTTATTACTGCTTTGATGGGCTCTGCATCTGGTGTTTTTCATTTCAAAACATAACTACAAAACAGAACTGAAAGACTTTTTACATAGGGACATAAAAATACATTTTAAGGTTTTTCTTATTACTCTCTTTTCCCCTCCTTTCCTTTTCATAAACTGACTGTGATGCTCAAGGTCTATCTTTTAAAATTTCTTAAAAAGCTTTTTCTTGTGAATTAAAGCCACATACGTCTGTCTGTAGGTATTCGTGTTTGTATCTGAAGAGACAACTTTGAAATTCCTGAGTGACTAGAGTCAATGAAGAGTTATACAGGAGCATCTTACAAAGCTTCTTGCAAAAGCAGGCAGATAGGCAGCACATGGGTTGAGCAGATCCAAATCTATTTCAGTGCCCGCTAGCAGTATACTCCAAAGCATATTTTTAGCTTGCACATGTTAAATTTAAAGCTCTTTCTGCCACTGGACCGCTGAGTGCAATCAAACACCTCTGAGTGTATCCTGCAGCTGTGTTTGCATACACGCCCTTCGACAGCTCCACCTTTCTCAGGCCATGCAGCCAGCTCTTACCTCAATGGTGTACTGTTCAAAAATCCGGAGCTGGAGAAAAATGTCTAGCTTAATCTTCCTCTCATGGAAGAGCTCTTCCATCTGTACCTGGGCCTCGTCGAGCTGCTGAAGGACAGACTCAATGTGGCTGATGGAGCTATTGTGGGGAGTCTTGTTGTTGGAAACGGCTGAGTCCCTGTGGCAAGGCAGAGAGGAGGGTTAACGCTCAGCATTACGGCAGGTGAAAGAGCACGAGCTACCTACCTGTTTGTGAACCTGCGTGCCGCTGCGGAGCAAGCACAGGTACAAAGGGCTGAGGGAAGTGTGTGCAACCCTCGCCTCTTCTGCTTGACGAAACCCTGCAGGTCCCAGGCTTGGCGCAAAGTTCAAACAATGGGGACATCCTTTCTGTGTCATGATGCTGAGACCTTGCACACTCGTGTGGCCTTGCAGGGCAGCGCGGGGGAGAGCAGCACCCCATGCCCCCATGGAGCCTGCTTGCAACCCGTTCAGTCCTATGGAGAGGGCTTGCTCCATCCTGTGCTCATGCGGCCTCCGCGGCACAAAGCTGCTACTTAGCCACCTGGACCTTTACAAGTTAAATTTGTGCAAATATTTTTTTTAAAGCTTGTGGATTAGTATTTTAGTTTAAGGAGATAGAGATCTCTTGCTTTCTCTGGATTGTTTAGTCCTGCCAAATACTCAGAATTCAGCTCAAAAAAACCTCTTTCACAGAAGGAAAACACCTTTTCAAGCTCCGTCAGAGAGATTGACTTATCTTTGCACAAGGGTAAGTGCCCTGTGCCCATGTCTGCTCAGCTACAGCTGCTGCACCCCGGACACTGGCAGTAGAAGAGAGCAAGCCCTTTAACTGGTGAGCTGGGGAACGCTTGCTGTACCTGGAACAAATCTTAGCAAAGATGCAGGGTAGCCTGAAAAATCAGCGCTGATTTTTCCCTCTATAAACGTCTAACAAATGTAGTTTGTAGTTCTGGAAATTCTCCATGGGATTAGATGGAAATGCCTGTGCTTTGCTATTTGTAAATTATTATCACTTAGGGTCAGATCAAAACATACAGCCAACTTAAATGTTAATTGAACACTGTCAGTGAACGTAATGGGAATAAAAAAATCATGCAACATAATACAGAGGCTGTAAATTGAGCATAGGTCTAGATACACACAGTCATTTTAGGTAAGTTTAAAACTGTACCTTTTGGATTCTAAGGCAACAAAACATACATATGTTATTTTGTTTTCACTATATGTCTTGGAAGAACAGTACAAGCATTTGGCTGAACATCTGAAGCATAAGAACTACATTTAAAAATACAGAATACTGCTAGCAACACACTAGCTGTCTCTGGATGCGTAGCTCCTCTTCTTCCTCAGATACCTTCTTTCTCATAACCTGAGCCAACAGGGTTTCTGTTCTGCTCTCTCAGTCCTGCCTATCCACCTATCTGGTGACTGTAACGTCTTTCTCTGCCTCCACTCTCAAACTGTACAGGAAAAGGATGAATGAAGATAAATAGACAAGATTTTGAAATTACAACTTAACCCCACTTTCAAGCAAGCCCTGCTTCCTTCAGTCAGCACCTGTCTTCTGTAAAAGGACAAGAAATACATTTTCATTCAAATGCAGGAATATTACTACTCTTATGATAGCTAACTGGTGCCATGAATTATTCAAGACTGGCAGATCTTAGATCTCTCATGGGATCTAAGGACACACTTGGTTTTAGAAATTCTTTTTCATTAAACATTTCACTTTTCAAGTCAAGCCACACTTGCATTTCAGTGGCTGATGTACTGTAAAGATTGAAGTGTAATAATCTGTTATTTTTTTCCACAGTCACCCCAAAAAAGGTCTTGGAAATCCCTACACAGTCTGGCTTCTGAAAGAAACCCCCTCAGAAAGAGAAGTTTCTGAGACTGGATGCTTCTACTTCAATTTCCATGTTCTGTCAGGGGGTGAGAAATTTGAGGAAAGAATACGTAAAAGATTCCAACTATTCTCTAAAAGGAGATGAACTAGTGTTTAAAATGCAGATAAATTATTGAATTTCCACCACCCACACCCTCTCTCTCAAAAAAAAGAGGAAAACAGAGAGAACACAAAATTGGGTATTGCTTTAAGTGCTTTGTTGGGGGGAAAAAATAAGCAAAAATGCACCCATTATGAAGAGCTCATATACTCCCTATTGTACAGAAGGAAAGCAAGGTCCAGAAATTTCCACTGCCATTTTTTCCCCTCCCTCAGCCCTCCATTTCCCCCTCTCAGTGACACAAGTCATAGCTTTGCCTCCAGCAGATGCGCACAACTATTGCCTCCAGCAGCTCTCCTGGAAGCAGAGCACTTCTCTAGCAGATTTGCTTTGTGTTGCCCAACTGTTGAGAACGAGGGGACCCATAATGAAGAGTGGACAAAGTGTTTCTGATGTCAGCCATGGTACTTGTGGTGTTGCAAGTCAGGTCTGTTAAGCTTTTGATAGGGGTAGTCTGATTCCAGCAGTGATTGAAGATCTTCTGTGAAGAGCAGTCCCAGGAGTTATACTTAAGTAGTTCAAGCAGCTGACTTTTTCCCTAGGCTATCAGGCAGAGGCACAGAGTACTATTACACAAGCGATCTTCTCTAAGTTAATATCTGTGCTCTCAAAGATAAGGACAAGAAATGGAAACTTCCTTAAGGCCCCATTCATTATAGTGGTTTTAACCTACGCTATGACATGCTTGATAAGAGAGGATATTTAACTCTGTTGTTAGAGCATTTGCAGTCTTTAGCTTCATGGCAGGTACAACGTGAATCCCACTGTGAAACGCAATGATGTGTTAAGGTAAGGCTGCAGCAATTCTGATCTTTCCTTCTTTCCAAGGGTGTTTCTTTATTTTGCCAGCAGCCATGAAAGCCATCAGAGTGGGTGCACACTAAAGTGGTTTCATGTTTATCTTATCTAGTTCTGCTTCACCTTTTGCAAGAGTCCAGGTTCATACTATAGACTAAGCAGTTAGACTAGTCAGAAGGGCTGGAACCAACACTTGAACCAGAGCACCTTGACCATTCAACTGTGTGTGTATCTGAATACATGCACGTCTTCTTTTCTTCAAACAACTGATCTCTGTGTTTATCAGAGCTTATCTAAAGTAGAGGATCCTCCTTCACCCTGATCTACCTTGCTCACTGCCCAGGATCCTAGCCAGACCTCGGCAAAGTGATTTCTTGGTTAAACACAGTTGCCACAAACCCAGCCTTGCCATTTTCAAATGCTTAGGTACAATACCAACTTTGCTTTTCAAAGACTGCATCTAAGAACTGACGAAGTTTTCATTAAAACAGGTGGACACCCACCTGCTCTCTCCTTACACTGGCCTTCCTGCTATAACCGCTATGCACAGTGATGCTCAAAGGACTTCTCAGCCCCAAATATTGCTCTGGCCACTGCATGTCTCTACATGCCACTTTCCACAAGTGCAGGCAAAAAGCCCCTAAGCTCATTCCACAGCCTGCACTGAGATTCCTTAAACACAGCCATTTTCTACACCTCACCCCTGCCAGACCCACAGTCTTAGACAGGGTCCATTTCTGGTTCTTTCTCCATGTTTGTTCATGTTTGAATGATGTTGTGCCAGTAAATGAGATAAGTGGGGGTTCTAGCACAAAACTTCATTGCCATCCTTGTGACTTCCTACGAAGGCCCTAAACTTTGATAAAAAGTTTTCACTTCCAAAGGGAAACTGCCCACCATCAGAAACAAGACAACAGCCCATGTGGACCTTTGGCTGACCTGGCATGGCCATACTGCTGTTCTTATCCCAAATCCCCTCCATCTGGAAGTGTGCTTACCAAACACAGCAAGCTTCCTTCTTACTCATCTCACTCGCTAAGATGAATGGGTGGATGGAGCCTGGCTCCTTCTACTCCCCATTCTTCCTTGCCAGCTCTGCTCTCAGCAGGAGCACCTCAGCTTGCATCCCTATAAACCACAGTAGCACCAGGCATTTGCACTCTCTCCTGGGTATCTGCCTGGAGCTGAATCACAATCACAACTTAAAGAAGCCTTCCCAAATCTCTCAGCCTTACTCTGATTCAGTGGATATAACAGCACATCCTGGGTGACAAAAAAAGTACAGAGGAAATTTCAGCATCCAGCTGCAGCAGAGCACTCAGGGCCTCTTGCATAGCTCTTGACATAACCCGCTGGGTGAGTTTCAGGTGAATGCACGAGACTTGCTACATATTTGTATTATATATTTAGACATAATATACACACTATCTACTTGTAGGGAAGGGTAATCTCTGTAATAATACAAAGATCTCAGCAACAACAATGTACCAGCCTTGTTCTGAGCTGTTGCATCACTAAAGGCAGGAAAACACTGCTCTCAACAGAGTTAAAGTAGTAGGATACGAGTGTAAATAAGAACATGTACGAGAGATCTTAGTACTACAAATTTGGGGTGATAGTATTGCACTCTCTGCAAACATTTGCTCTACTACACTCATAAACCAAAATAGCAAAAAAAAACTTTTCAGAGTCTGTCACCTGACGTATTTCAAATCAGGAAAAATGAGCTGCTTTAATTCATAATGCAAGTAGAACTGACAATACAAGACTCTGTTTGACAGCATTAATAAACCCCATATGAACACTGATAAATGGAAGGGTGCTGCATGCAAAATGAGTGAGACTGCTAGACACATGTGCATATTTTATTTGGAGGAATACAGTTTTCCTATATTAGGAGTAAGCCTATAAATCACAAGGCCTCAGCTCACAATCATTAACAATCTTTTGTAAGCAACCACTTAAAATATTCACCTGAAAAGAATTTGTTTCAATTTAGTTCATTGTGCCTATATATAATCTCCCTATCAAACACTGCAGCCCATGCTGCTTCACAGATTCTAATCAGTCCATACAAATTACTCCTCTCAATTTAATTAAAACATTCGAATAACTTAAAACCATTATAAATACGCAAAGAGTAAATACACTTTCCCAATTAATCCTAAACTTACCTTGTCTCACTTACGCACACCTGAAACACCCGATTTCTTGACCCTCATGCCCCAGGTGGATGCTTACCTGAGCTGTTGGATTAGATCTTCCCCTTCTTTAATAACATTGAGGGTAGCATCCAAGGTGGCTGTTTGTTGTTGCTGAAACTGCTTGATAAGCTCCTGAACCGCATCCACCGAGTCAGCACAGACATCCTCTAAGAGCTCCTTCTGCAGATCTTCCATCCATGTCCACAGCTGGGAAGAAGGGGAGGGAAATATAAATCAGAGAGGGATTGAGACTTAACCCTTTTGCTCTCTAATTCCAGATCACAAAGCATTAACCAGAAGAGCATGTTCTGGACGCTGAATCCAAGTTTTTAAAAGCAAAAGGATACACTGCATTCTGGAGGCAGGATTTGATTTTAAGCAATATATAAATACAATATCAAGCCTTTTTTCCTCAGACCAATTTTCATCTCAGCCTCTTACATGACAACAACTTAATTCATGGTATCTTTCCAATTAACTCCTTAGACAAGTAACAAATTACAAAGCCATACAGTTGTGATAACCCCAACCCCTTCAGGAGCTGAGGCATCAACTCCTAACACTTTCTCATGCAGCTGAATCCTGCTGCAAAACTAATACATGTGCTGTATATGTACGGTATGGACTTGCTATGGCTCACATGGGCAGAATGGGCTTGTTTTGCTTTTGTTTCCAAACTGCCTCTCAGCCTCTGCTTTTTGACTTTCAGAAAATCCAGACACAGTGAGGAAGTAGCAGTTTCACCTATCAATTCTATGCAGATCCATTCATTTTAATCAATATCGACTACCGATTTGAAACAACAACAAAAAATCATTTGGCTGATTGCTCTGATGAAAATATCCAGCCAGCTGGTCCCGGGAATCTGAACAGTGGCAGTCCCGGCTCCTCGCTGGCCGTAAAGCCTTAACACGAACAGAGGTTTCCCCTTTAAGCTTGCTCTGAAAAGTGAGTGTAAAATTGCACCAACCGAGCTGGCGATCTGCCAGCAAATCCTAATGACTCCACTAGAGAGACTTATTCTCTGTGCCATGCCTGCCCCATTAACCCACATTCTGCTGGGATATTCCGCAAGGCAGCGGATGAGCGCAGAGCGGGACACGGGCGCCGCACACGGCACTGCCAGCACTCAAGCAGCCACGGGCTGCGTCTCCGCCTGCCCACCCGGGGCTACAGGGCCGTTTGTCCCCGAGGGAGCTCACAGCGCTGCGCGGGGATGCCAGGAGAGCAGGTAAAAGCCTGTCTGTTCAGAGCAAGGCACTGCATCCTCCTGCTACTGGACTTGTTCTGAGCTTGCGAAGTCTGCACAGGGAAGGGAAGGGAGGAGAGAGGGGGTTTAGGAGCCAGCTGATAGGGCTGCCCACCAACAGGGGCCAAACCCCGCAGAGTTTTGCCTCACTTCAAGGCAAAACTCTTGCTGATCTAAATACCTGAAATCTGACCCTGTCCCAGCCTTATGTAGCGATCGCATCAGAAACGGAACAGCCCGGCTCCCGGTGCGCGGCTCCCAGCCGGCCAGCGCCTCCCTGCTGAGGGGCTACCTGCCATTGAGGACGGGGGGCTTGAAACTTCTGCCGAATTTAATGGCCTTTCCCTAGGATAAGTGAGTATTTTGGGTGAACCCTTTTATTCACAAATGGCGTAATTCTAATTACCTAGTCTATTCCTGCCCTAAAATGTATCATCTTGCTCAGTTTATTTACATATTTTCATGGGCTCAGAGAAAAGGCAAGTATTCATACAAGAAAATAATATAATTAATAGCCAGGTCCATGAAACAGATGAAAGGATGAAAACACATTTGAACGAACAAACTGAGTGATTTTTCATTTGTGACCCAAGTTCCAGGTGCTGAACTTAGGCAAGCCAGTGCAAAGGAAAATGTATTAATGCCTTTAAGCACATGAGTTACATTCTGCTTCTTTCTGGTTTTGATCCTGACACCTGCTCCCACTCAAGCAGTAGGGACAGCTGGATAGAGGCAGGCTAGGATCAGGTTTTTTGGCAATATTATTTTCCTTGCTAATCAGATATCCACGTAATAGAGCTCTCCATAGTAACCGTTCTCTCTGTAACAACAGAAGAGGAGAACGGCCATGGGTGTAAATCATCCTTCCCTTCCAGGGAAGGGGAGCTGCTTCTATAATGTTTTTGCTGTTCTTTTTCGCATTTCATTTTTTCTTTTTAAGATAATCTCAAAAAGCTCAGGGAGTTTTCCTTTACAAAAACAGAAGTGAGGTAAAGAAGTGGCTTCACTGCTGGCAGTTTGCCGGTTCCTTGAAATTATCCTGTTAGTAAGGACCAAGGAGTTTCCAATACCCAGTGCAACTGAGAAAGAAAGCCCTGTCTTCAAAAGTGTCTTCAGAACCCCTCCAGATTTTCCATTTTCAAGGTCCTAAGTCACTTTTTGAATATGCTCATAAATCAAAGCAATTTTGAAATACTTCTATATAAACTGCACCTCACCCACCTGGAACCATGACACTTATTAATCTGACCTAACACTCAAATACATGTACTCATATTAACTTCAGATGGCCCCATACATGACCCCTGGTTGTAAGGATTTGCCTTACAAAAGCCATCAGAATCTAGGTCATCCTTGACTCAGAGGCTTTAATCCGTTAGACTCCACCAATCCCTGGGAAATCCTAATACAAAGAATCAGTCAATATTAATAAGATTAGGAAGATCTTTCAGGAACAACTCGCAATCGGAACCTGCCTCACAGACCTCCTAGGTTATGTGCTACAATTAACAGCACCTGAAATGCATTGCCACTGAGTGCCCTTTCTGCATGCCACAGAAATGGAGGATAAATTCCATGTCACCACACCGACAGCAGCTGACCTGTTAATAACAAAATGAAATCACACTCTGGCTTGTTGTTCAACACAACTCAGAAAACCAGTCTCTATTATGGCTCTATGTTTAATTCCAATACAGCCACACAACTGTTTTTTAAAATCCTATTAAAACCCTAAATAATCAGACACTTTGTGCATATGCTATGACTTAACTTCAAAGCAGCAAGTTTACTTAGACTAAGTTCACAGTTTCAGCTTTTCACTGAAATTTGGCTTATGACACAGATGATGTTTGGCTTGTATTTGCACCAACTAACTTCTCCACGTTCATTTTCAGCATAAGCAAACTTCATGGACACCTGTCCCATTCCCAGGTACATTACAAACCACTGTTAGTGTCACTTGATCCTGCATAGGGAGAACGTGCAGGTGCATGCAGACATTTCAAATACGGACACAACACTTCCACATCCAGCTGTGACGGCTTTTACTAAACTTGCCAGGGACGTGCACGTCCAGGACAGAGATCATCTCCACACCATGTTGCTTACTGAGTTTTAAACCAAAGATTCCTGGAAAATCCAGAGCAAAAATATTTTATGCTTCCTGCAAATTGATCTATGCTTTGATATAATTAATTGGATGTGGAAATATTAATGCATTAGTGGTTAAACCTGAATTATGTCCTGCAGAGAGACCCAACCACAAATCCAACACGTCAACTGAATTAGTTTATGAATGTTGTCAGTTGTCAGTTACACAAAAGTTCCAAGTAAATATTTAACATGCCTTGTCCATGCTGAAGCACCATAAAGGTTCCAAGATCCCGGGTTATTTTTCAAGGTAACCATGACTTCACACAAAAACAGCTCTCCTCTGACAACTAGACCAGTCGAGAGGGAAAAAAAAAAGAAGCACAAGAACCCAAATCCCCTCATTTGTGAAGCATCTGGCAGCTCCCTTATACATGGTAACAACTTCTTTGCTTTGCATGGCTGTAATACACAGGCAGCTCCCTCCATCAAAAAGACAATCCAGATCTTTATTCCCAGCCACTTTGTCTGATGCAGTACCCTTCATTTTACTCAAGTACTTAATGAAAGCACTTATGGGAGGTTTGAAGGACATCTGCACCTCTTATCTAAAAAAATTATGCTTCTCACTTAGGCCAAGGGACCACTTTAAACAAAATGAAAAGCTAGAGAGACTGCTAAGAAAACCTTGCCTCCCTCTTTGGAGTAAGTATTAAACCTTCAGTGCTTACACACTGCTACTGGTAAACGTCTGCAGTGAGTTTCCATCCTCCCCAAAACAGTCTGAAGAGATTAAGTATTGAGATCAGTGAAAAGGACAATGCAGAACCGATCAATTCAACTCACGGGAATAGCCATGGTGCAATATTTTTGCTAGCCATTCAAAACAAGGAGGTTAAAGGAAACATACAACTACCCAGGGTATCTGTTCTGTCCCTTCACACTGTCACAGGAGGGCCCTGTGGTGCAGAGCGTATCCCAAAAGGATGTTTACGCCAGCTCAGTAAATTAATGTCCATCACAGCAACCAAGGGTAGAATAGAACTGAGAGGAATTCAAGGGAAGTCCTCCTGGAAGGAAAGACTCACGGGGGTCCTGCAGAGCTGCCACTCCATGAGTTAACAGAGGAGTCCAAAGAACCATGGTCGGGTTGAGAGAAAGTAAACAGAAGTGCTCCAGAAAGAGATGTTCCCCAACTCCGTGCTCCTCTTCTCCCAACCCAGGCTTACACAAATTCATTCTGAGCAGTAACCTCTAGTTGCTCAATAATATGCAAAAGAAAGTCACACAGATCGTAGGAAAAAACAAAGGTCTGGAAAACAGACCTCGTTTCACTTATTTGCAGAGCAGGTTAATTTGTGGCAGGGCTTCAGCAGGTGCTTGTGTTTCAGCACCTGTCCTGGGCTGTTATGAATACGGCTTCCTTGTGTGGCCTTTAGGAAACTGCTGTTTGTACCTTGGTTTCCCCCCAGAGAACATGGAGAAGGTAACAGTGCTCCTCAGCGTAATTAACTCCCATCAGCCCATGTTCATTCACATCTAATTGCATGAACTGATGGCTGTTATAACTTGCAAGCATAGTCCAGCAACATTTTCAAGTCCCAAGGCACATTCAAGGTCTCGTGAAAACGTCAATGGAAACATATAAAAGAATATACACAATGATGAGCTGTAACCAGATGCCACCAGTGAAGTGTCACATCATGGCAATATACCCAATAAAACGTATCAGGATGGGATATGACCTGATGCTTCACATGAAATGCCACAATATGCAACTACTACACTAAGATGCAGCTGATAAGACACACTGTTGCAAGATGTAATGTTACAGACATCACCAAACTGGTTGGGAAAATCAACAAGTGGAAAGAGAGGGAACATTCTGTGAACAAAATTCCGATCCCTTCCTAACCTCTTTCTTGCTTTTTTTCCCTTCTCCTTGCCAATTTCTTGACATTCATCCTTGGTTGGGTTGCATCTGGTGCTTCTGTATGCTGAAGCTTTTTAATTAGTAACCTTGCCTATGGCAAAAGGATTTGCAATGCCTGAACATCTGATGCTTGTTCCAAGTCCTACATGGACCAGACTGATAGAGCACACAATAATCTCCTCTCAAGGGAAACGTGCTCAGGGCAGCTCTGCTTGCAGCAGGGAGTGCGCAGATCCCCAGCCCAAGGTCATGTAAATGTAATTCAGGGCCTACTCATTCCAGGAGAGGCAGTTGGCTTAAAATTGCACAAGTTCGGTGCTTTGCCTGCTACCATCAGGGCCTGCAAAAATATATATTTCTCTTAAAGCATAATCTCAAGGCAAGTTACTTGCAATTACAAATTGGGATGTGATTAACTGCAGAAACTGAACTAGGCAAATCAAATTCTGCACTTGATCATAAGCTTGGAGAAGTACTTGCTACATCAAAACATATATTCAGCTTTACATCAGGGTAGTACACGACAACCTGGTACAAGAAGAGCTTATCATAGCTGCAAAATATACACTACAAAATCAGCAATTTGCATAAATGCAGGAAATATTATTTCACTGCATTCTCACTGCACCCTGACTCTAAATATTTCACTGTTTTCCAAACAGGAGCTGCACCAGCTCATCCCTCGGTGCTTTCCCCAGTAACTTGCTGTATCACTTGCAGTCTTCCCTGCTGTGCAGCTTCGAGCCTTTGTGCAGCTTCCACTCTCTGCCCTAGCAATCGCAGAAATAAATCACTGGTGACACTTCTGATCATTCTGAAACTTGCTAGGGATTAAACAAACTGCGCGCCCTTTCTCTCATCAAACAGTCCTACTGAATCCATCACCTTGAACCACTACACTGACATTAAACATTTAAACTAGTTTTCTAGACTCCAATGCACACGTGCACTTAAAGGCCAACAGAACGGGTTGGTTTTTTGAGTGATGGGTGAACTGCAGAGGCATCTCAGTACAGCTCTGATGAAGGGGACTCACCATGCAAATCGCCACGTGCTTTGGCTGCCACTCCGGGCGCCAGCCAGGAACATCGTGCCCAGAACGCACGCGACAGCCTCTGAACATGCTGCTGCTCCATCAGAATACAGCAAATGCTCCAAATGCTGCCAAATGATCAGGAAAATGAAGATGGGGAAGTGTGAACCAGAAAGCAGTCTATGCCGGTGCACGGCAGAATGATGAGAAAGAACTTGTCTTCCATGCAACTGCTCCTTACTCTGCTTCAGGCTGAATTTCTTGAGACTTAGTCTGTTTGCAGTCATTTAATTTTGATTACCTTGACTTTGTTTCCTAAAGTTTCACTAGTTTAAAAGACCACAGATGGCAGAATTTTTATTCCCTAGCAGCCTGGCCATACTTCAAACTCTTCTGCTTGAGCACAGGATGTGCTGTCAGGACACCACAGCTCTCTCCACACCCAGCTCCTTAATCCTGCACAATGGCCTTTGCTCCTAGACCAGGAGCAGACAGGACACCCCGCAGCATCCCAGCGGTGCCGCTTCCTCAGCCTCGGGGCTTTGCTGGCAGCACAAACCCCATTTAACCCTGTATAGAAACCACGGCACAAATCACTGGTAAATGTTCACAGCTTGACCAAACCACAGCCCGTGCTCTCAAGCTGGCAGAGGGATTTCTCACTTCACAGTAACTGGTTAGTGAAAACCCAGAGTGAACTTTTGCACATGGAGCCTCAAAATAAAATTTATTTATTATACCAGAAGAGCCTCCCCTACAGTTCCAATTATCCAAAAGGTAACAGTAGGCTGGCAAGCCAGGGAATCTCTGTCTTCTCCAAGGAATTAGCAGTCCCGTCAAAGCAAGTGTATGTATATATGTACATGTCACCTGCATGTGCAGCTCTGGCAGCTCCTTTCACAAATGTCCCTGCTCTCTTCCTGCCAATCCATCTCCGACAGGAACAACAGAACCTTTAGGAACTGCGCACTTACAGCAGTTACTTAAATCCTCATAAAAACTCTTTTTCTCTCTCTCCCCATTACCTCCTGTGTTTACTGCTCATAATATTCTCCCCATCCTGCCCAAGTCAACTGATCCAGCTCCCAAGGGAGGCAGCATTCAAACTTGGAGCAAGCATATGTTAAGGTTTGGTTCTTTGCAGCCCTGCAGTGAAGGGAAGGGTTGATATTTTCAAAGTCAGGTTTTATAAGTAGCTTTGGAAAACTCAGTTGGGAGCTGTATCCTGTTGAAGAAAAAAAATCTGCAGCCTTTCAACAAGACACATGGTTCTTCATCCCAACCCTGGAAGGTGCCATGATGTGAGACGCCAAAGCAGTGAATATTTTATACATCGAGAGCCAGCTGATGTCATTTTAGTGTTTTATGCTTACATGTTTTTTTTTAAGGCTGGCCATAGTTTGGGAGCAGAAAGAAAAGCGCCGCTCAGCCCTGCTTTCCAGCAAGGGAGTGTGTGAAACAACTGCTTTGTGTGAACTGTTCCCTCTGCGAGCGAGACCTTCTCAGAGCTCCTAGAAGCTGCCAACAAAGGGAATTGCTAAACTGATTATCCCCTTCATCACAAATCTGTATTATGTGATGGATGATTGTTCCAAAGTGTCAATATTAAGAGTTAAAAGTCAAACAACAAATTATTAAGTAGAGTAACAGTACGAAACCTGGGTCAATTTACGATGAATGACAGGATTATACAATATCCCCCAGAAACGCTGTCATGTTTGCTCCATGATTAACTTTGATTCATTCTGTCACCTCTTCTGCCTGCTGGAGTCAAGAGCAGCAGCCCTCAGACACGGCAGCGTTCTGCTCCCTGCCTCCCAGTACCTCTGTCACAGTGCGAGAGCCAAGCCCTGCTAAAACTAATGACCTGCACTAAAATAATCTCCTAATGATGGTATTCAACCAAAGCAGAGAGAATTTAATTTCACAGTCTTTGGTTAACAAGTAAAATTAAGTAAGGCAGCAGTATCTGCAATAAAGCATTGCTACTGTTCCCAACAGTAGCATAAACCTACTCCTATCCCATGAGGGAGCAAGGTGACTTTGGGTACGTGAAGAATTTAGGTCTTTATGGGAAGTTTTTTGACATTTAATGCCCCAGAACTCTGTTATCAGATTCTCATGGTTTTAGACAAACTATTCACAGTGAAATTTTGCATAGTAGGTCTGCCTAAGACTTATTCTAAGACTGAACTTTTTGATGAATTTCGAAGCAAAAGGTCTAGAATGAGATGACAATGAAAAGAGTTGCTTTGTCTGTGCTGGTGAGGAATATTCTACTTGCATGGGTGCTCCAAATCCTCCCTGCTTCTAAGCAAGGGCTTTACATTTTGCAGGGTTTAGCCTTGATGTCAAGAATATGTATTACATCAACCCTATGAAAATTTGCCCAAGTGTTGTCTTTCTAAAGACCTCTGCCAAATTCCAGTTTGCACATGTTCAGTCTGAACCTGCTAAGAGTTGTGCAATTCATTCTTTTCAGGATTTAATATTTATGGAGCATACTCATCTCCCAGTTCTGGAGACTACTTAGGCTTGGCAGGTTTCATAAGGGATGGCAAGCATCATATTGCTCCTCATATTGCTCTTCCAGCCTCTCGAGGGCCAGTGGAGTGCAGAGTGCACGGCCTGAGAAGTGCATTGCTGCCTCTCCTGCTTTCACTCTTCTCTTGTAAGACTCAAGGCAAAGCAAAGGTGGTAGTCTGGGAACCACTGAGAACTGAGAAAATCTGGAGGTGTTAACAACATGGTTTTCATACCCTGGAGGGTTAGGAGGCACCTGCAGAATTGCTTTGTATTTCAGGTATGACCCATATACTATATATAGATTTAAATCCACTGAGGCTCCTCTTTGCTCTTGTATCAGCAACTTCATTATAAGCTAACACAAACGGTGACACAAAAACAAGCCTTTACTTCTGTATGTAGAAGCGAATACAGTCAGGTGCAAATGCTGGCTCTTAGACATTAACACTAAAAGCTTAAAAATCTGCAGATGGAGCCATGTATTTGCATGCAAATATCTCACACGGGCCTATGTATCCCCTCATGTGCTTGACAAAAACTCATTGCCAGGCCTTCCTATTTTGACGTTCGAAGTGTCAACTCTGAAGTTTTTAATGATACAGAGATGTTGAGACTGTCTTTTATGTCTACTTTTTTTATACCCAGAATTGTAAGGTATACTCTTAAGGACCACAAGTATAAAACTATAAAACCAATGTAAAATATTAAGATTAAAAAAAAAGAAGGAAAGAAAGGAGTTTTCGTTATTTGCCTCAAGGTTTTTGCGTCTTCAGACTGAGAACTTACCACATCTGCAACCTCTTCTGTAGGAGGCTCAAAAGCTATTCTCTTTTAAGCAGAATGACAGCCAGAATCTTGTATCATCATTTGATCCTAGCAGCTGAGAGCTCACAGAAAAACATTAACTATCCTGAGATTTGTAATAAAATTATGAGATCTGGCAATCCTGACAATAATTGGTCCAGATCTGAGAAAAACTGAATTCAATCACACTTAATCCTCAGAGAAATGATTCAGGTACAAGTCTTTTGAATGCATTTATCCCATTGACAATAATTTGTAACTTTACCCTGCCATACAGATAATTGGATTTGATTCCCAGGATAGCAGGTTTCGGCTCCCACCGTCAGGCATGCTTCTGCCTAAGAGGGCATGAAAATATTAACTAACTATAAGCTAAAAATGCATAATGAATACTGCAGGACAGTGACACACAACATCTCTTTTATATGCCTGGCAGTAGGACATTTGCATTACCCCTGAGTTACGATGCAATCACTTTGGACACTGCTTTAAATTTATATCTCTAAACATAAACCAAAACACAATCATTCCACCCTACTGCATGTATTCTTACAATAAGGTCACTTAAAAACTTAATTATTGTAATGTTTTATTGCTAGTCTTTTCTATATTCCTTCAGTGGTATAAATCAGTGCTTGCCATAGGGAAACTGCCTAGTACTTTCACACAAAATAAACAGTGATGGGAGTCTGCGGGGTGTGGAAAAAAACACTCATGACTTTCATTGCTTTGGGATATCTGGACTTGCATGATTCCCTAATTTACCACTAAATATTGTCCTGAAGAAATGCTTGCAAACAGGCTTACCAAGGGGAGCATTTCTTTGACAAGATCGCTCTGAAAAACAGCAGGAAGGTTTCTTGGACACTAGGAATGTCTGCAGTCAGCTGCAGAGCTGAGGAAATGGGCAGAGTACAGGTGAAGGGGTGAGGAGATCACGGCCAGTGCACCCAGCCACATGGCTGGCATTTCTCATATCAGAAAAGTGATTCATCTGTGCTAGTGAGATTGTCAAAGGTGACAAGTTCGTTGCAGGAAGACATTCAGAATATTCCCATAAATACATTGTCAGTAAGACTGATTCTTTCTACTTTCCCTTTCACCAATTCTCTCTCAGGAGGTTCATATATCAAGAAATAAAGAGAGTTTGGGAAATGTAGATGAAAAATTAATCTAGGCCATAGTTTTCTGCATTATTGCCAAGAAAACACTAAGCCAACTGTTTATTCATTTTTAAGGACATAAGAGAATAGTTTAAAAAACAGTTTTCAGAATTACAAAGGCTGAAATGAATAATGATAGTTATTATTAAGTAATTAACAATCCCTTCTAGACTACAGCAAAGTGTATCAGGTGTTAAACATGTGTTAACATGCCAGCCACACGGCTTCCTCCTGCCCCTGGGGCTCTCATGTGAAAGGTTTAAGTGGGTAGGGAAGAGAACAAGGCAGGAGCGGCCAAGTTAATCAGAGAGGGATGTGCTGGCCCTCCAACTGGAATGCCTCCTGGAAAACCACCAGCAATGGATCTCAGATGTCCCTGTTTGTTACTGTTGCACCAAAGGATTTTTTTTTTTTTTGATTTGACATCTGCTAGAATTCAAGATCTGCCTCCAAACTATTTCTTTTACTCAACTAAAATTGCCATTGACTTAAAGGGAATATTATTTGATAAATCCTGACATTAAAACTGCAATCTAATGTTATCTTTGCTGGACTAGAACCCCAGCAAATATGGGGAAATACGCCTAGTGTGAAATTATTTTTAAATAGCTTCCAAAACTGAGTAAGGATGGTGCAGTTCTAAAGTGGACAGATCTGCAGAAGTGTCTACAGGAAGACACCAGCTAGAGCCTGTACAGTCCCCAAGGTCCCAGGAAAGAATCAGCTGGGACTAGTTGGTAAGAAACAGGGAAATAGCATAAATATATTCACAGGAAACCTGGCAAAGGAAACAAATCTGTATTTTTATGTTTTTGAGGGGTTCAGCTAGCTGTTTTCATGTTGAAGAATGACAATTACACTGATTAACTCTCCATTTTACAATATATTTCAAGGCCCAAGGAAGGCCTTGAGTCATTTCCACTTGGGTCAAACTATTTATAACATAAAAAAAGCAAATGCAGCTCCAAACACGTGCTTAGCATCCCTGGTTTTAATATTTTGCCCTTTGCATCAGGTCCCCCCAGCATTCTTCAGTCCCTTCACTTTTTCTGGGGGGATCCTCACAGGAGTAAACAAATAACTAAAACTGCAGCAATTATTTCACTAGTATTCTTGGCAAAAAACCAAAGAGCTGTTGGGTTGTGCATGTCACAGCAGTGCTTCCGAGGCGCAGAAACACGCCATAGGAGGAGGCAGGCTGTGATGAAACCCAGGGCACCTGCAGGAAGCCAGTGTCCGGCCTCGGCAGGGGTGAAGGCAGGGAGGCTGAGGAAGCAGAGACTCCCCTTGTCCTGCAGGTTGCACGGACTGGGGGCTGCTGCCAACTGTGGCCACGCAGTACCCGTGCCACCGGCGGGCACCCATCCTGACCAACGCCGATCTCGGTGTCCAGCCTGGCTCCAGGGTATTCTGCTTCTTTCCTTCTGCTCTCGGTCTGCTCCCCTGCTTACAGAGAGGGCAAACTCAGGCACCCAGTGAGCCTGCCCACTGCTCATCTCCTGAAAACCCACGGCAGGAACTCAACGGGGCTTTGGAAAAGAGAAATCGCAGCACCGGTGTGAATGCACAAACACCAAGGAGGCAGAAATTCAGGGTTTGGTCTCAGTATCTAGCAAGCAGTATTGATGTTACTAAAGGCTGCAATTTTATTACATTCAAAAAAAGGGCACTCTTGTATATCTGCATTTTTATACAACAGAATTGGTCTCATTAAAAGAAGTGCAGGTGAATGAAGCTTGTGATTTGTTCTTGTTGACAAAGGGCAGAGGTGAATATGTTGCTCTGCAACCCAAACTCCTCCATACTGGAGAGTCCTAGTTCCTGAGCCCAAAGTACACTACTAGTGATCACCAGAGGAAAAGCAGGTGATAGAAAACATACAATATTAGCAGCTTCCTGGAGTTAAGTCTACCTCAGTGTTACTCTAGCCACCCCCTGCAGAGGTGAAGCAAGGTTAGGGATGGCAGGAAATGCTTATGAAATAATTTTAATTTAGGAAATAACCAATTAAGCTTCCCAGTGGCAAACCAGGGTAGTTGCAAGTCTCTGAGTTACACTGGAAACAACAGTACCACTCACAAGCTTAAACCTGATGGATTTTAGTATATTGTAGAAGCAGGATTTAAGAGGAAAACCCTCATCTACCAAGAGTTATAATAAACATACTGTAATTCCAGCTATCCTCCACATATATATAGATGTGTGCATACACCTTTTACTTATGGGGGCTACCATACACACTCAAGTCTGCCATGAACAGCTTGTTCATAACATGTAAATCAACAATCACAGGCAAAGCGTTCAGCTTCTAAGAGCATCTTTCTGATCAAGACTGCTGCTGCAAACAGATGCTACAGAGCATGAAAACAACGATTCCGCCTAATTCCAACTCTCTCAGCAGAAAGCCTATCTTTAAAAGTCACTCATCACTGAATGCCCTTTCGTCTGCAGAAAAATGTGAAGTATGCCTTAATTACATCCCCCGTGGCCTCCTATCTCATGTCTTGTCCACTGCATCTCTGGCAAGACAGCACTATCTCTGCGTATTTTTCAATTAAACTGAACAGCATTTATTTGTGTCCTCACTGAATTATCATAAGCAGAATGTGGTCGTTTGCTCTTTACCCGTAATTTTGAAAAGTGGAGTCACCTCATTAAACAATGTAAGATTTCTAGTGACGCTTCATAAAAATAGCCACATTCATTAACACTACATTAAACCAGAATCCCTTTGAGACTGCGTATCACCCTCTAAACATGTTTATATCTAACACGTTAACATTTACTGATGTTCTCACAAGAGACTCAAAACACTGTCCACTTTACAGCAATACACTGTGAATTAAACACCATTTGATCTGTTAGATATTATTTTACTGCACCACAGCATTCATATGTTTCATTCGCATTTTGTTTCCTCTTTTCACCAGCTCCTCGTCTATACCAAATGAAGTAGGTATCAGCCTCATGTGATGAAGATGCACCACCTCAGTTTTCAGTTTGTGCCCAGCATCAACTTCTTGCGGCACTGTGCAATACAGAGACACGCATCTTACCTCTTTGGTGTGGGTATGGAAGGAGACGGACATATCCAAGAGAAGCTTTCTCTGTTCCACCCTTCGGACGAAGTCCTGAATCCGTACTTCCAGATGCCGGGCTGCTTTATAGATCTCTTCAGGGTCACATTCCCCAGTCTGAGCCAACTGCTCTGCAGCCTCTAAGAGCTTGTCTGCATTGGTGTACGTATTCTACCAGCAAACAAAGCAAGGAACAAGAGCATGAGTAATACAACTGTGGCAAGTAAACCCCCAAAACAAGCTGTTTACACTTCACAAGGTATGAAAGTCAGTGATTACTGGAGTTTTAAAACAATAATAATAATTCTACTGATGTTGCCATCTGTGAAAGGAGTGTGCACAAAGCCCCACAGCCTAATCCCTGAGTAGGCACAAAACAGTTTCTTATTTGAAACACACCACTCCAGTACAGTCCTGCCAGGCACAGGAACAGGACTGTGCACTTGTTTATTCCCAAGCCCCCTGGAATTTCTCAAAGATAATGTAAGGAAGCAAAGGGGACTAACCGCCTCACAGGCCAATGGTGTTTCACACGGCCAGAAGCGCATTGCTAAGGACTCCAATGACTATCATATTACAGCCGGTAACCTTGCCAGCCTGAGACATCTTAGCCTCTAGAAACATTTGCCTTTCAAGAGTTTTTGCGGAATAACCTGAAAAACTTTATCTTTAAACTGCTTCTGTGTTTTGTCCTCATCTACTGTTCAGCATTGTATTTCTAAAGGAGTAAAAGCTTTTTTTTTTAGTCTCCCAGTGCCAAATGCTCCAATTGCTCTGAAAGCATCATTTCCAGGCCGAGGTATGTTATCTGCCTTCCACGGCGTGAGAATTTGAGCACTTCCCCATCCTGAACAGATTTACCCTTGTAACTATAATCTTTGAGACACAAGACATTTTACTCCTTCTTTACAGACAGGGAACTGAAGGAAGCAGAAGCTAAGTGATGTACCCAGGATATGCTAGACTGGAAGTGCAGAGGTTGAATCCTCAAAGCAGCTAACAAGCTACCTGACCGTCCTTTCCCTCTCTATATTTGGGGAAAAATTCACTGAACAAATCCACCAGAAGATCTCAGTAGAAATGTAGAGGGAGTGCAGCTTATCTTCTTCATTGCCAGGAATTACATACAGTCTTACAGGTTATTCACGATCAGTGATATTTGCACAACGCTTAGAGTCGACAGCCCTTGATACCACAGATGAGCTTTCTTTACTCAGATTGAGGCCAATAACTCCGTAGTGCTCAACACTTAATAAACAAATAAGAGAGCAGACATCAGCTTAAGGGAATTTCTAGTACTTGGTCGGATCCTCAGAAATGCTGAGCATTGGCCTAAAACTGCTCCTAGTGGGAATTTTAATCTCCCATCAATGGAAGCAGAATTATATATAGCACTTTCCTTTCAAAAAATCCCACTGAGAATCCTGCTCAGCTTACATGTGCGTTAACTGGATATATATATACCAAAATACACATGGAACCTGTGGACACACATAGTGTTGAGCATTAAAGGAACACAAACTTGAAAGCCATGGATAAAGCGCTGTTATTCTTACGCAGGTAATACCCCCCGGCTGCAGACAATAACTGTTGCTTGAGAAAATACTGAATACAAGGAAAGAACATCTGCCTCTCAGTGTTTAATAGGAAAAAATACTAGCTGTTATAAAAAGCAAAAAGAAAAAGGCTAATTCACTGTCCATTTTCCCAGTTTCTGAGGGCTGACTACAAATACACAATATTTGCATTTCTCTGGACTGTGAAGAACATATTCTGGATGTTTTTTTTACCAACAGCAAATATTTATTCACGCATTTTCAGGTCATTGCTATGATGAC
Organism: Crypturellus tataupa; assembly: GCA_034781795.1. Taxonomy (NCBI): domain Eukaryota; kingdom Metazoa; phylum Chordata; class Aves; order Tinamiformes; family Tinamidae; genus Crypturellus; species Crypturellus tataupa. The sequence goes on from JAWLRI010001089.1 coordinate 325,752, forward strand.
TAGGTTGTTAACAGCAGCAAAATTTTATGCTTTCATAATCTTTTTTTGGAAATAATTTCAGATGAGAAGTTTTTTTTTAAAAAAAAAAAAAAAAAAAAAAAAAAAAAAATGAAAAAAAGTTACCAAAGTTAAATTTAACATGATCTAAATCAGGGACTAATATCACTTAACAGCAGCCTTTTTGAACGATCATCTTCCAAAATTGTTTGGAGCAAGTGAAGATTTGTACTTCTCTTTTTTTTTGTATTTCTTTGTCCCCACTGAGTAAAGTCTCCAGGCTTCAAAAATGAGTAAATTTTTTGATAGGAAAAATATATATATAGTACAGGCCAAATAAGGTAGAGGTTAGTTATTTGGTGGGAGCCTGCCCTATTTTTCATGTTTGGCCTGTTCATCTGCTTTTGTAAGCGCATGTAAATCGCATCCGAATTGTGACCTGTACAAAACGTCTTGTACATCAGTATTTCCCTACAACTGCCTAATCAAGGCTATGCTGAACCTGAAGGCTTCAGCCCATGTTGGCATATAATGCTGCACTGCTTTTCTGCTTCACACTTTCCCATTTTTCTCCGGAACTTACTCTCTTGCTTGTAAACTCTTCCAAGTAGACCCTCATTTACACTTTTGAAGCGCTTTTTTTTGGTGTAACCTAAACCATATTGCACCAGGGAGGCAGGGGAGGGAGTTGAAGATAGAATCAAGTCCCATGAAGCCTCACGATGAAGATAAATATATAACGGATCTTCCTGTATGAAGGCCTTTTCCCCCTGCTATCCCCAGCTAGAAGAGGCTATTTGAGACTCCCAACCCTTCTGAGATGCAGCAGGATCTACCAGGCGTAGACGCCCCACACAAAGCTCCATATGGTATCAAGATTGTAAGCTTTTGGAAGAAGGTAAGAGCTACCGCAACCCCTGATAGAATATTTTGCTGCTAGGAGGGCAATTGTAACTGTACTCTTTTCTACTCTGCTAGACCCAGGCCTATGTAGGGTTTTCTGTGTCATCCTGAGGAAACCAACACCAGAACCAGCCAGTCCTTCCTGTGAGGAGACCTGCATGCAGAATCTCACTTTTGTGTGTGGATCTGGGCAATGAGTTCCTGTTAAACTAGAACAATACCAGTTTTGTATAACTTTCGTATTACACTGTGATATGCTCTCTGAAAGTTGTTAGGTGTCACCTGTAGTGGGGTGTTTTTTTCTAAATTGTATTAACTATCTGTCATATACAAATCCTTGAAAATCTCCACTAGCTGGTATTAAGCACCTCTTTTGCACCATCTCACGCACAAAACCAATTTTCATTTCAAATCCCTTAATAACATTTCTATACTAATCTTTGCATAATCACCTATTTCACTCATGAAATCTGCAATCACAAGAAATTGGAAATGCACTCTGCAGGTTGCACAGTGGAAATAGCTCTAATATAAGCTTTGGAATTCCTTTTAGACAGAAACTGGAGGTTTTTATCTTTCTCTTTTTTGTTATTTGCAAGAAACTGAAAGCCTGATTAGGGAAGACAGAGACTAACAAAACTCATATAACAATTCATTCTACAATTCAGAATCGGACCTGCTTGTAATCTGATTCATGGCAATGTTTCCTAAAGGGATTCACATAAAACTTTCATTCATTAATTATTAAGAGTTTGATATCCTGTAGCAAGTTAAAAAAAACAGGTTATGAAAAAGCTGATATGAAATTTCCCTGTTACATTCAGTACATTGTCTACTTTCCTATGCATTTCAGACCAATAAATGTCAAAATGTCAAAATTCATTTTCATCTTTGAGCCTTGCAGCAGATCTCAACTGAGATCCTGCACTTTCTTCAGCTCAACATGTACAAAGACATCTCTGCATTGAAAGCACACTACCCAGACACAGCTCCTTCAGCAAACTGCCTAGGAGATTTCCTGGAAGTTGAAGCAGACCTTACTTTGTTCATAATCCTTGTGCTATAGAGGTAAATCTTTGAGCAACCTATATAACCCAGGGTAGCATTGGCTGCGTGGACTTCATGATTGGCCCATCTGCTACAGAGAGGGAAATGCTCAGTATAAACTCTGAAAAGAAAAGCAATTTAGGTTTGAAAGAATTTGGTGTATTTTTCATAATTAAAAAAAAAAGAATGCAAGAAAGATACTGAACAATATATCAACCAATTCTGCCTCATTAGAAAGGTTAGGGATAGCAGCACCGAAATATTTTTACTTTCTTATTTATGGTATGCACTACAGCCTAAAGAAATCTAATATTGTAGTCACTTAAAAACACTATTTTGAACAATTCTTTTAAAAATCATGGAAAAATATTAATAATCCTATGCATATATTTGTGCTTTTCTCTTAGCCCACAGCCCATTGTTAAGTTATCAATCAATTTTATGTAGTGTTTCAAATTTGACTTATATGCATTTTCAGAAAATTATTCTATGTGGAGTTTTCCTCTCGTCCTAGCAGTTACACTTGTAACTAGCTTACTGCTGTGTGCTTCTAGGAAGACCACACTGAAAATAACTGCATCTAATGGTGATGCAAGGGCAAACTGCTTCCAGAATGTTCCCCTCACAGTGTTTTGCAGCTCTTCATTACATTTAACTTTTCTGTTAACCATGTCCAACTGCTGCAGGGTGCTGAGCTATGCTGATCAGCATCAGAAGACAGAGGCAAGAGAGGAGATGCAGGTGGTTAGATATACTCTCACATTAACAACATGCTGCAAAACTTAAACACTTCCTGAGAATGTGCTAGAGGTGCTAAAAAGGCTCGAGGCGGCACTGGTCTGTGGTACTCCACGTTCATCAGGTTCTGGGGTTGTGAAGGCAGTTCCAGGCACAGACTCCTCCTATGGATTTGGAGTTTTGTCACTGAGGTTTTACCATCTAAACGCCATGAAAGAGATAGCATCTCTAGAGGCCAGTATATACTGACTACCTGGAGAATTTATATTAACTGCCTTAGATCTGATTTGTTCCACTAAAGACAAGCGGTGTGAATCCCGTGTTATGCCCGCAGGTGGAAGCTGAGGAGAATTACGAGGGTTTCTTTGACATGATGTCTCCTTTATGTTCACTGGAGTCATGGTTCGACTCATCAAAACCAAAGACGAAATCCCACTATTATTACACCTGCCGTAAAGATGGGATGTGGAGACTGGAAGTTCAGACCGGATCCATCTCTCACTGCAGACAGTAAAAAGCGATCTCGACTGCGCTGAGAACTGGGTCAGCCTCCTAGTCATTTACTCGGGATCACAGAGGGAGATAAAAATGGGTGAGGACTAAAAATAGACCCGCAAAGGCCTCAGACCCCAGCTCTGTGCGCAGACAGTGGGAAATGCTCCTCCCCACAGAAACTACAGCACGACTCACATTCACAAAGTGCTAACGATGGAGCTGATCCTGCTCTTCTCCTCAACCCTTACAGTCTACTGTTATCCTTAATTATGAAGTTTGATTACTGCTATCGGGTTCTTTGTTTAAGCCAGTGTGTTAAAAATAGCTCTAGCCTTTTGTTTAGGTTAAATGCTCTCATACTCGGGCTTGTGTTTGAGTTTTATCTTTAGCAATTTAATATTCTCAGCCTATGCCGAAGCAGTACAGTGAAGCATTTCTTTGATAAATAAATCAGAGGTTTAAAGAAGCATCCATCTTTGTCAAAATTCCCTAAAGAAAGGCAAAGGCTAAGTGCATACGATGATCGAATGTTAGATGGGAGTTTTGTATAATCAAATAAAGATCAATATTCTTACTTGTACTTTATTACTCTAATTCAAAACAGGCTTTCCCAGGTATTACAGGAGTTAAAGGCGGAGAATCCCTCAGAGCTCCTGAGCCATCACTTGCTTGGCACAGGATTGTTCCCTATTTCACACTGGAAAGGAAACTTCTGCAGACCTTTTCTTAAAAAAAATATAATAAAATACAATAATAATAATAAACTTTCCATTGTCTTTAGAAGACTCTTCTTCCCTTAATTATAGAAATTCATCTTAAATCGTTCTTGTCCTAATTTTGTCCCAGGTCTCCTTACACTGTCCTTCCTGAAAATCCAGCCCTTCAAGCATGCAGAGCTGCCATATTCATCTCCACAGCTCTCTCAGGCCCCAGTGTGGGGAGAACATTTGAGAATGCCTACCTTTAAATGAGTCAATAATATTCCTATCTAAGTAGTTTACCAAACGGGTAAGTAGTTTACCTTGGGCAAGTGGGTGTCAGAACACCAGTTTCTTACAATCTGAACAAAATTGCCCCTGTTCTCCGAACTGCGTCCTCTTTGCCAGCGTAGCTTAGGACATGCAGGGTGCAGAAAGGCTCCTATGCAGCGGCTCAGCGACCCTGCCAAGGGAACACCTCTCCCGGCCGCTGGAAAAGTTACCTCTGCAGCTGCTGCGGGGGGTTGGAGGTTCCTCACACCACTCATCTCTCGGGGCAGATCTAGGGTTAGTTTGCAATGTTTTAAACAATTTTTTTTCTTCAAATATATATCCATGTATTTTTTCCCCAAAGTGATCTCTATTCTGTTATTTTCTGTCTGAGTCTATCTATCTATCTATCTACTTTCCTCACTACATTTGAAACTTCGCTCAGGAAAATCTGCACATTTAGGGAATGTGAAGTTGACCCCCATTTTGGATGGCTAGGAGGCTAGATCTAATGCCAGGCTGATGCTAATTAGTGCTTTATTCCTCCAGTAATTCCAGGATTTCAGTGGGTTACCTAAGCACAGGGGACCTTTCAGCATGAATAAGAATGAAATAGTCCCTAAGAAGTGACAATGTGAATACTGCACAGCACCCTTACTAACCACTGCCAAGAACAAGGTATTTTTACATGTGTACCATTATCTTTCCTCGGGGTTTACGTATAAACTGGTCTGAAAACCCAGGCAAGGTACATAAAAAGCTACTTAAGCCCTTCAAACTAAAAAAAAAAAAGCAAGAGTACAATTAATATCTGGAAATATGTTCACTAATCAAAGTCTTTGTGCTATTTGATATTGAGTATCTGTTTTAGATTTTTTTTAAAAATCACTTACAGTATACTTTATCATATCAACCATCCATCTCCATCAGGAGTGCAGTCACACATCAGGTGGAGAATACTCTATTACCACAATTGCACTAATTAACTCCGGTGTAATTACATCTCTTTCAGTGAAGCACCAGTGAAACGTGTAATGAAATAATGCTTTGAATGCCATCTAATATCATCCATTATATCCAATACTTAGTAAGTATGCGAAGACACATATAGGCACGTGTGTTGGTACACAGCAGGTACACGGAGCAAGTCAACTTCTCAGCTCCGTACGGCCAACTAAACCATCACTGGCTTCTTCTAGTGCAGCTGGAGACTGTGCATGCTGGGCTTTGGCTCTTAATGCTTCCTAAGTTGTTTCCTTCTATAAGTCATTTTTGACAAAGATCTAGGCTTTTCAAACCAGTGCTGGGAAGCTTTAAGTGCTGCAAGGTTACCTTAGCTTTTGTCGTAAAGGAAAAGAGATTTCTCATTCTTTTTTAAGACAAAAAAAGAAAAAAAAAAAACCCAAAAAACTACACCTAGCAAAGGCTTAACCTGAAGCCTGGTTCACTCTCCTTATTCCTACCTGTTTTATTTTAATGAGTATATATATGCAGGCTCCTGTATTAAGCAAATACCTAAGTGTATGTTTAATATAAGGCATGTAAATAGTCCACCTCTTACCAGGGAAACAACATATACACTCAAAGTAACATGAGTGTACATCACTGTAGGATGTCACCAGAATCTGATGTGCATCCTCAAAGGAGCTGCAGTTAAAGCAGCAGAACTACAAATCTCACTTTGTGGAAAGCAATTTGAGAAGTCTTGATCTACAGAACTCCCCATAGGAACTGGAAGAATGCACAAGAATGTACAAGAATTAAGTTTTAATCCTCTGCTTTGCTGGCAATTTGGACATTTTAGCTGCCCATCACTTCAGTCTCCATCTCTCTATTCTCCGGATTTCAGATAATTTGTCAAAAAATGCCCCTCCAACATACCCAAGTAAAGGGCCCCTTCCCAGCTTCAGCTGAAGTAACTTTTGATTTCATCTCACTCCAACCCAGTTTCCTTAGGAGCAGCTCAGTGACAGAGTCCTTCAGATTCTGAGTCTCTTCACTGTCAACATTAATTCAGCTCTCTGTCATGGTTTACAAGTTGGAATTTGTTTCAAATGAGTAGAAACCATTCTCTGAATCTTATTAGACATATAAACCAATTTTTCACCACTGTTATTTCCATGACGTGAATTGTCCATACAACTTACCCATCAAATTAGTTGTTCGAGGCACCACTAAAGCAAAATGGAGCAAGGGCTCTGTCTTCCCTAAAACTTAAGAAGATTAAAATCTTCTGCACCAGCTGGTAAGATGCACTGCATATTTGAAATGAGGAAATATAAAAGGAATCACTACAACAGGAGTATTTTTATACTAGGTATTCATAAATATTAGAAAGGTTTCAGATAAAAGCTAACATTTTTCATGCTGGTCAGAAGCAGCATGTATTCTAGTGTGTGAAATTCAATTCAGGCTATCCATAATCACAACAAAGTTTTAGAAATACAACATTTATTAATTTCTGGCTCTTATTAGAAGGTCACATATGATTTGAGAAGTCTATTTTAATAATGACTTACAATGAGAACTCTGGTGCGAAATCATATTCCCACCAGAAATCCTGATGCTGTAAAACTTTTGGCATGTGGTAGATCTCCAAGAATACTGCAGCCATAGGAGATACTGCCTCTGTAGTCAGCGTCTGCCAAATTTTCTGCTACAAAAACTGGGCCAAATCCGGAGAGCTTTGTTGTGCATTCCTTATTCAGATAACATTGCCAAACCTTCCTCTCTCCCTGTTCAATCCCTCTTCCTCCAAAAAGCCCAAACCAGGCCTCCAGTGATATGGCTGGACATCATATAGAACAAAACGGTCACAGAAAGGCTCTTTGAGTTGTTTTCTGATCCCTCTTTGCCTGCTAGCCTGGAATCGTCCTGGTTTTGTGCCAAAGCAGTAAGACTTGGGCATGTGCCCCTGTCCCGAAGGCAAATGCGCCAGGCTGCCGCACACCAATTCCAACTCCCCTCGTCATCCCTACTCCAAAATGATCTCCTTACTTTGTGTCCCTGCGCTAGCCCACGCATTAGACTCTGCTGTGCTGTCAGGAACCTCCTTCTCTCTGTCCCACATTTGCATGGTGCTAAAAGGAACCTAAATTTACAGCAGCTCCCTGACCCAGTGACCCAGTTATCCCCGCGAAGGGGAGCGCACTGGTGCGCTCGCTGAGGCGGCGGCAGTGGACGCGGCTCCGCGCTGCTCTGCGCCACGGCTGCTTTCTGCCCCGTGGGAGACATGGCAGCAGCCGGGCGGGAATTCAGCCCGTGGCTCCGTGCGCACCGAGGAATTGTGCTTTGGCCCCAATAAAACCAGGGAAGCTTTCAGAAAGGGGCTGACAGTTGAAGGGACAGTTTGTCATCCCACGGAATACATCAGCAATTGTTACTTCTTACAATACCCGAATGGTGCAAACATGTTCCTGGCTGGGCAGTGTTTCTTTGAGTTACTTTTGGGATGGACACAAACTGCTAGTCCTTGATTTTGGAGTAGATTCAATTTGTTCTGTCTTAAGCCTAAAACAAGCCCCGGAAATCAACACTGAAACTACACAAATATCACTGTAGTACCTATTTCAGAGTAATATTGCTGCAGTGTGGAGGTTCTTCAAGCAAGTTCTGGGTCTTCCCTGCACTCCATTTTGATGGGTGTCCCCGACTCCTGGATATCAATATAAATCCTGGCCATAGGCAAAACAACATAGAGGGGAGCAGCAGAACCAGTGCTGTTAGCCATCTCTCATATCCGCAGAGAAACACCCTTCATTTCACTGATTTTTCAGTGTATTCATTGCAGCTCTCGCATTGATGCATTTAAAGTGGAGGTTGCATTTTTAATACCCTGGTATTAATGAGCCACGAGCACCTTTCTGTGCCGTGCCCTTTTGCAGTGAGTCCTCCTCATGCTCCGAAGGAAGCGCAAGGTCTCCCTTTGCTGCAGACGGGCATCTCTCTCGGGGAGGGACCCCCCGTGGGTACAACAGCAGCTCTTGGGTGCAGAGTGAAACACTCCAGCGGAGGCGGCTGCATGTTAACAGGGCTGCTGTGATCCTTCTGGAGCACACAGTGATTTCTATTGCATTTGCTGCATATTGATATGGCAACCATGTTAGATAAACACGGGTGAATATATTCTCTGACAGCTCAGAAACACCTCCAGTCTCAGTTCCTGGCTTTGTGCAAATTCGGCAATTTCTTCCTCCCCAAACAAGCTTCATGTTAAATGCAGTGACATGACGAGTCTCATTTTCTCGTGTCAATCTTTGTGTTTCTCTCCTAGTGCAGCAAAAGCAGCGAGGGAACCTGTGCTTTTGCATGCACTGTGTGCTGAACCAGGCACTGAACAAAGAGACCTAAACGCTGCAAACCAAGTGCCATTTCCATAGTGACACAAAGCAGGGCTTTCCTGGGCCTTGCTTATGCGAAACTAGACCTCATGAGCAAAGCTAGGGAAAGCAATATTAATGGCTGGATTACACACGCTGAATCAACAAGTGCATTATGTACATATGATAGGATTTTTGTCCCTGTTCACACGCATTTATTTCCAGAAGAATGCCATAAATCCACTGATGTTGCCCTATTTCTATACAGGAGTAAATGAGATCTCAGCTCTACACAGGGCAACAGACTTTACCAACAGGCTTCCAGGCAACAAAAACTCATCAAAATACTGACACAAAGCATTTGTAACAGCCACATAATACAAGTACTATTATTATTAAACAGCTCAAATGCCCGACGTGAGCACAACATTTCTGGAGCCTGGCTCGCTGCTGCACGTGCGCTGCGGAGCAGGCACCTCCCGGCCCTCGCGCTCTTATCCCCTGCGTGACCTGGTTTCCTTTAGAGGAAAACCAGATGCACGGGGGAGGAAACCCCGATCTGGTCCCTTAATCTGGACAATTAGGGAACTGCGATAGGAAAAGAAGTGGGGGGAACAACCACACTGCAAAGCGCCCTGCAGATAACGCCGGGGAATTGAATTCTCCACCCTCCAGCACAAGCTCATTTTCCCTGCAATTGGAAGCGCCATGCTCTAAATCTTGTGTGGCAGAATGATCAGTCAGAGTAAGTCGGTCTATTTCCAGAATACTTGTGCAATAATCATGGAGACCTTGGAAATTATTTTTCTTTGTTCCTGAATTTTGGATCTGTACCTCCTTCAGGTAGATTTCCATCAGTTGCCTTTACCTGACATGTGCAGAGCAGTGTTCTCACACCTCAGAATCACGGCCGACAAGGCTGCCGTGCCCTGTAACACCGCTGGGCTGCCAGGGAGGCAGCACACCCAGGGCTGCCCATTCCACTGCCCTCTTAGAGCAGAAAGCAAAAACTCAGCTCAGATCCATCCTGTCACCTTCTCCCCTGAGCGCTCCTGCTGGCAGCAGCCACCAGAACCTGCACAGTCCTAACCCACCATCATTACAAATGATGTTTGGACATTGCTGCAATTAATCTTCCTGAATCGATAGGCTTAGTTTGATAACCCACTGATCTGCCAACAGGGAGCACAAAAAGAAAAATGATGAGAGGGAATCAAAAGCTTTTAGTTGACAGTGGTTCTCATAGATAGTTCAGGTAAGACAAAATTTATATCTAAAAGTGAAAATTTCAGTTAGATTTCCAATACTAAAAATCTAAATTGACTTTAAACTTTGTTTCACTTTTATAATGTTCAACTATCATTTTCTTCTGCTCCAGCTGTATTTTTTTTGACAGAAACATCAATAGAATTTATTAGTAGGCATATTATTTAACACGTAAATATTTTAAATTTCCAGTGACATCTCAAATACATTTATGGCCCTAAAGAAACCAAATACCAGAATGTTTCTTCAGCAGGAATTTTGTTTTTTCTCATTCAAAATGAAAACAAATTCAAAAGCACACAATTCCCCATACAAGAGAAATTCCATTTTCCAGAAACTCTAGAATTAAAAACAGTTATTTCTTAAATATCTGCATTGTTCCACCAGTCTGTCATGGGAACAGCATTTTGCATTTATAGGCAAATCAAGTGTACATATTTTAAAGACACAAAAATAAACCTACCCAAATAAACCAGCTATAGGAAGCTGGCTCCTGGCAATTGTCAAAAACCTAGTGTCTTGCCAAGACTTTGGATTTTATAGGGAGTGTGTGGATTCTGAATGCTGCTGCAGGCAGTTTAAGGAAATGATCCAGCTGTCATGTGATTTTGGAAGAGAAGAAATATGAAAAGCAACCACCTCCTGCTTGAGGAGAAACACTGAAACGCAATGTCAGAGCTGCTCTAGGAACTGCTCCTCGCGTGGCTGCCAGGCAGATTTCTGTGCCCTTCTGGGGCCCTCTCTGTGCAAAGGTCTGCCCTTGTCACTGCCCTGCAGTGTGCTCAGCAGGACACCTTGGAGCTAATAAACAGCTTCCTACCACAGAGCTGCATGCCCAGACCTCACTGCTTCGCTATCCACTTTCAAAACATCTGCCATTTGCTCTTGCTGCGAGCCAGGCTAGCCGGGCACGTCCAGCCACGCACGGAGCACAGCACTGCGACTCCCAGCCCCTTCCCAGGAGCAACATTCTGCACCGCTGGAAACAGGTGGGACACAACCAACTTCTCGCTGGGTTAGCTGTGGAGAACCCATAGAAGTCTTGCTACTGGTTCCATGACAAACTCTGTGGCTCTTTGGTTACACTGCTAGAAGTTTTCATAGTCACGAGGGCAGCCTTCACACACAGCCCCTACACGTGGGCACTGTCTCATTTTTCTCTGCTCTCCGTGACTGAGCGACCCCGTCCCCTGCCAGCCAGGAAGGACACTCTGGCGCCACGGTACAAATTCTCACGTCATCTGCTGGCAACAGCCACCCTTCCCTTTCTGCATAGAAAGTAGCAAGCTTACATAAGTGGGCTCCTGCACAGGAAACTGCAGATTATAACTCCAGGATTTGCTAATGACCTTGTAATGGATGATAACGAAGATATATGTAGAGCTGAGGTTTTTGATGCCTGTCCTGTGATTTTTATTTTACTTAAATTTATCATTACTGAAACCACAATTGTTAGTGGTAGCTTTGACCTCAGTTCTTCCAACGTTTAATTGATTCCTTTTTTCCCCTGTTTTAGCCTAATATTTTACCTTGCACCATATGGTAACACCCTACTCCAAGGGAAATATGCAGTATGGCCACTGTTGCTGTATGTCAGTATGATATTGCCAGTGTGCCTGAGCCATCACATTCTACAGCTGGGTACGTCACCAACTTAAAAACAAACAATCTCACAAAAAAATACTACAAAAAAAAACCCACAACACCCTGGGCCAACATCCCTCCGTGTATCTTATCAACAAGGGCTCCTAATTACACCTGAGTATTTTACATCAGTACTGAACCTCATGCCAAGCTCTAGCGGAGCCGGATGTGTATGGGAAAGCACAAGGTTTTTCTCCTGAAGGCCAAACAAGTAGCTGCTTGCAGCTCAGTTTGGGCCTGACTATTCCATTACCTCACTTAGATTTAAAGCAATTCAAGCAAAACTATGTGGGTCTCAGAGATCATGGAATACACTTTTACCTGCAGGGCTCTCACCAAATGCACTTGATATTCCATATGGCAAACAATACAAATGTAATTTTCAACATACTCATGCTTAAAGATATTTTTATCTTAAAGACTTTTTTGCAAACTGTGTACTGACAGTGCCTTAGAAACAGTGTAACAGAGGAAGGGGATGTTCTAGACAGGACCACCACAGCACAAATTGCTTCTAAGCTGCAGAATACCACCCGATCTTTGATTTCTCATACAGAAATGCATTTATTTCCCTAAGAAGAATAAAAGGAATAGCTGACTGTTAAAGGAATTGTATTTATATGTATAAGGTTAGCTTAGTCATTGCCAAGTCTGTGCTGAGGAGTTTCATCTTGGAGGGATGTGAGCACGGATACCCAAGAAAGGGAAACTGTATCACTTCCCAAAAGACATGCTGCAAAGCTCGGCGTTTTTTGCTTGCTTTTTCTGCTCACATTTTTCCTGACTCTCCTTCTCCATAATAATTCACATAATAATTTGGAAACAGTGCACTGATTCACACGTGTTTATCTTGGCTTAATGGGGTCTCTAACACTTTCAGACTGAGGAGCCCCCTGTGTACCTACACAGAAATTATTGGTGTCACAAGGCTGCACCTTGAACTGTCTGGACGGATAAAATGGCAAATCCTAGAAACTGCCTGGCCACAGTCTGGTCTCCAGGTGGCCCTTCTTGCTGTGTTTGATAATGTGTGATGCCACACACTCTAAAGGAAGCGCATTCAGAATGTGTAGAGTTGCGATATTCTACCTTGGGAACATCGGTGCCCTTCAGTTACTGTGTGAAATAACTACACACAGGCACTAAACACAAGACATAGTTGTATTTAGTTGTAAGGCCCTTGAACAACGTGGGGTTTAGCAGGGCGGGAGGATGAACGCCAAGGGGGCAGCGTGGAGGCAGCTTCCACCTGTGCTCCGTCTCAGGCCCCGCCAGTGCTTGGCTGGAAGCCCCGCTGCTCGCCATGAAGCTGCGGGGCTTTCAACGCGCAGAGCGAGTGCCACCTGCAGGCCCAAAGCCGCTGCCGGGCCGGAACAGCTAGGCCCCGGGAAACGCCAGGGCGCAGACAGCGAACACGCAGGGGAATTACGGAAATGTTTGGTTTAGATCATTCGGATCACACACACTGAGTCCTGGAGCTGCGGATTTAAGGGGACCCTAATGGAGTTGTTTCCCACTAACTTTCCTAATTCTTCATCAGCCCAAATCCAGTGGAGAAGGCTACGTCTATCCCATTGCCAGGAATGCCAGCAGGACTCTGGCGCTCCTGGGTCCTGATATTTCTGAATAAGGAAAATTACAGTCTGAAATGAAAATATCTTTGGACTAACAATAATTATTGACTGAACCATGGTTATCCAATTCACACCCGTAGTGATTCCAGACAAGCAAAGAGGCTGCCACCACAGGCACAGCTGTATCCACAGGGTGCTCTCTCCTTGGTGAGATCTTCACACCAGCCTCATCAGTAACGGTCCTGGTGACAGACCTTGTGCCCAAGGACAGCGTTTGCAGGGTGGCAGCCCCTGAGCAGTCCTGGAGCTGCAGGAGTGGCCACAGCTGTACACGAGACATAAACCTCCCGTCCAGCAGCTCCAGATTTCAGTGCAAGTCAAACCTTCACGCCCGTGTTTCATGCAGAGGAAATAACAGTGAGAAAATAATGCCAGAGCATCGCCTAAAGTAGTTATGGGAGAAAGTGACCCCAAAATATCCTTCCATTGCCCACCCTGCATCACTCTGAAATCACTGATGCTATTGGAGCAGAGCTGCTGGCAGGGAAGTGATTTAGGTCATTACATCCAGATTTATAAATGTGCGAAGTTTCTAATCTGACACGGAGGCAGCATGTTCATCTCCCAATCTTGCGCCCTGGCAGGTCAGTCAATCAGAGCATTCCTCCATAGAGCAACCCCAGAAAGCTACTGTTCTTTACGTGCAGTTGGGCAGCGCTCAAAAACATGAACTTTTTGCCCCCTGTTGAAAATACTACAAAACCTCATGAATATTGTTTCTTGTGTGATCTTTGCAAATGCCTCCCTGAAACAGCAGGATATAAAAACAAATATATCAGAGTCAAAAGAAAGTAGATTTTGGAAAGTAAATTTATACTGTATGGCAGATGAAGTGTTATTTTCAGAGAACTGACAAAACCAAATAACATTGCTTATGCTATCAATCTTACTGGGTACGTTACCACTACTCTTCATTTTTGAGAGTCTTCTTATTCTCATTAGCAGAGGTAATTAACATCTTGATGAGGGGAATGGGGAAGCTTGTTGGTCCTTTGTTTCAGATCTTATCACATGTTCTACATTATAGGGCTGTCAGGGATAAATGATGCCAGTTGTTGCAGTGAATGCTAGCCATGACAAAGACATTCACTAACTTGAGAAAAATGGCAAATAATTAATCTTAACTTAAAGGAAATCCAGTATAGACTATGTCTAAAGGGTTAAGCATCAGGAAGAGGAGAACTGGGAAAAGTAAAAGCAGGTCATAAGCAGAATGGGGATGAGATTTATTCCCCAACCACAAAATCGACCTCATGAGATGTCTCTTCAGAAGAGCTCCAGGTGTGATAAATTTACAGCCTCCCCTCTTACCCCAGCTATTACTCTTTCCAAGCCAAACAGCATTATATTCTTAAGTCCTTGACCTCAGATAAAGCTTTTCAGTTCCCCTCAGCACATGTGTCCATTTGCCAGCAGCACATTCCAGTGTCAGAGTGCAGACAGGCCTCATAAATTAGCGGCGAGGTCTGGAGTGAATGAACCGGGGAAGGGCCTGGGAAGCCTCCATCAGAGCTGGGCCAAGGAGCTGGGCTCCCCTTGTGCCGGCCACATCTCATGAGGAGGCACCATAAACCAGCCTACGAGGCAGGACTCAGAGCCGGTACCCAGAACTGCCCAGGCAGGGCAGGACAACACACTTCGGGGCTACCTAAGTGAGGAATGACCACAAGATGACCACATGTGAAATGAAGGGAGCAAACTCAGAGGAACTGCAGTGTCCACATCCCTGTAATTTATAATCCTGTCTCTCCTCCACCCTTACCCCCAGCACCCAGTTTCCTTTGAACTCGGGTTGCCCCACATCCATGCTCTAGTGTGCTAGTTGTGGAGAGTTTTCGTTTCACTCTAAAGTTGGCTCTGTCAAACGTGTCTGAATTGAAGCTATTCAGAGCCAAACAGGCTGAAATGATACAGGAGGAGGGATAACAGGAGGGTTTAGAGAAGTGCAATGATTCCCATTGGGAGTTACACTAGTACCTAGCAAGCTGCACACCCATATAGCTCCTACACAGTGGGGAGGGGATGCAAGGATCTAAGTTACATCATCCAGTGGAGCAATCCTTAATTTAGCTGCTGTTTCCATGTGAAGAATTACACAGCTTGCTCTCATCTCTACTGTCAAGACAATATTATTGTTCCGTCTTTCCTCACCTGCTCTTAATTTGTTTCCTACTTTTCCAGTGATGAACAATACAAAGAGGGAGAGAGGAGAGAAATAAGCAAAATCTGATCCAGAATTGTGAGCTATAGCTTGAAATATGAAGCAAATACATCATAGGGAAGGAAAATCCAGAAAATAATGGGATCACAAGGATGATTAGATCACCTCTTTTCAGTTCCTCTGTATTACAAGTCTTTCATTTTCACATACCCAAGGGTTGCTTCCAGTAATTGCTGTCTGACTCAAGAACATGTTTGACAGAGGTCCTAATATTGATTTGGTGATCAAACCTCCCGCTAATTCAGTGCTTGTGGATGAGATCCCACAGGACCACGGTTTGCAACCTCCAGCCTAAAGTTCATTCTAATAAATCTGCGGAAGGTAGCTCTAGGAAATTCAAACTTATTGTCAGGGTGCTTAAATCTACAGGTTACCACTAAATTTTAGATACTACAAATCTGGAAGTGCTGCTCTCAGGCTATGCAGTTTGTCACTGCTATGCAAAGGCTTCCTGTCACAGCTAAAAGGTAACACTGCAGTTTGTTAATGTGCAGAGCAATGCAAGCAACCCATCCACAGCTAACAGTCAGTTAAAAGAAAGATATTGACAAGCTGAAAGGATTCAAAGAAATGGCTAAAAAGGACATCACCAGATTTAAGAGACTGGCTAATAAGAATATGCTTGCAGAGTTAAGTATATTTAATAGAGGTAAGAGGCACTTAGGTGAATGCATACTCACATTCAGCCAGCATTTGAGAACTGTTAATTCTTCTTTTGCGTTTATCTCCTTAGGGGAGATAAACAGGAGAAAAAAAAATAAAGAAATATAAATGGAGTATCAGGGAGCAAAAAAAAGTGCATATAGCTAGTAGCTGCTATCAGACAGTGCGACATCCTCCCTCGGGGCACAGTGAAAGAAATAATGTTCGTATTGTTGGACACATCTAAAACTTAATTATGCCAACACATGGAAAACTACTACAGAAAAAGAAAAAGACTAAACAATCTAATACATTTTTCTTTTATGCCATAGTGAACTGTTTGAGTAATAACCTGCCTTGTGTGTATCAGAAAGGCAAAGCATTTAATCTGTGTAAAGCAGAATGTATCAAGCTGGATTTTCTCTGAAATACTCCAGGCAGAGTACCTTCATAGGGACCAATTTCTGACAGATGATGCTTCAGTTTAAAACAAAAGGTTTAACATGATCCAGGAGGCAAAGCTGCAGCATAATATAGTGCTTATCATAGGCACAATAGATAATACATTATATAAAATATGATCTTTTCTTATCTGGAAGGATACTTTCTCTCTCTCTCTCTCTTTTTTTTTTTTAAAAAGCTGATGCTAATTAGTCCCTGGAAGAAATTATCAATGGTCCACGCTTCATGGAAAATGTGTGCGCTTTTAGGCAGAAGCTTTTGGCTTCCTATCAAAATTCCTGGGCAAATCTTTGTGATCTGTGCAGTGAGGGAGATCTGGCTACCTGTAGTAACTGCTGCTCATCCCAAAACAAACAAACAAAAACCAGAACAACCCACTCCCCAAATCCCCTCCTCTCAGAAGGATTAGGATAGTTACTGCAAACAGACACTGATGTTTCCCCTGCTTCTTTACCAGCTCTTCCTTCCAGCTCATTCTGAAGTCCTCAGCTTCCACCGTAGAAGCTACAATTCACTCTCTACAGCTCTCTCTAAATTGTCCTATGCAGCATTCCAACATTACATTCCCGTTCTCTAAACTGTTGCCTATTAACCACAAGTGATGAGACCTTTCACAGAGCCACTATAGTGAGTTTCTGATCGTAACTACTTTGCTTTTGTGGTGTGCATGCTAGATTTCAAACCTATAAGAGAGCAGCTCTAAATGTTTGAAGAAAGCATCGTAAATGTACAAGGGCCCCAAAATAACATTAGTTTATTCTTAACATACAAAATAAGTAACAAAATCAAGTCAGAAAGTAGAATTCTGATCAGACTCTTACCTGTGCTACCTCTTCAAAATCATCGTGTCTTTTCTGCAGCGCACGGGCTCTGTGCAGAGACTTCCCCACTCCGGTGTGTTTACTCAGAAAGGCTTCCCCATGATTTTCAATCCAGTCCAACACCTGCCAGAAAAGAAGAAATCCAATTACCTCTGCTGACTCATCAGAGTCACAGAGAAATTCTCAGTGTGGGGATAAAACAGCTGTAGAGGAATTGCTTTGTGTTTGCTGCAGCAAAATACGGAGATCTATCAACGCCCATTCCAACTGAATAGAAGACAAATGCTTATAGATGTGACTGGTAAAGCAGGATTGTTGGATTTTTACTATTTGGTTTGTTTTGAAGTGTACCTTAATTATTTAAACTTAGCAGATATTAAACACTTCCTTTCACATAAAGGAATCTGGGAGAACTCGAGCCAGAAATCTGGAATCTTTTACATCAAGTATCCTCTTGAAAACTGTGTAAAATGAAAGACAGTGGTAACTCATTTCACAGACAGGAGATTTCAATGGGAAGCATCTTAAATGAGCCCAAAAGCATGAGGGAGTGATCAGTTTAAATTGGTTATGATATGACAAAGACAGAAGGCATCATCAGAGCATGTAGAATGAAAATTTTAAGAATCCTTCACTGCAGACCATAACTATTGATGGTATGCACCTTTGAAGTTTTATAACATCTTCTGTTCCAAGTTTAATGGAAACCTATGGAAAGGCAAAGCAGGAAACTTGATATTCTGAGAGTTTTATCAAGATTTTATTTTCCAAATAGTTCAATTACATGGGTAACACCTATTTGGAGATCTCTCTCCCAATAATACTCGCACAATTCTGCCATCGAACCACCATAATGCAGATTAAAACCCTCTTGAAGATATGCAATATGCAGGGTCTGCTACAAGCTGCAATATCTGAAAAAAAAAAAGCTTGACAAAAGTGACCGGAAAGTTCAGGATGTGACTGTCACCGTATGCCAGGGTTTTGCCCAAAGCACACAACTGGAGTCCAAGCATCCCGTGTCCTGCTGGGACAACACATATTTGTCCCAAGTGTCACTGGAGTATGAGGAAGCAGGAGCAGTCAACGCAGCCACTATTCCTGCTTTGGCTTCTCTGATCACTTCAGTTCCCATTTGTGCTGGTAGAGAATCCCAAAGACTTCATCTTCAGACAATGACAACATCTTCAAACTTTGACAATCATGTACCAATTGGTCTGCTAAAAGCTTTTCTGCAATATATTTTTGATGAGAAATTGGTATATAACCTGTAATAACAGTCATTATTAGAGTGGCCTGCCAGAAATCCTGTCATTAACAGTCTGTAAATACTTCCATTAACATCCTCTTTCCTCTTGTCAGGAGTTTTCAACTTATCTATTAAAAAATGGATTCAGACCAACATACGATTTTGAAAATATCATCTGGGGATGCCTCATTTTTAAATACACTTTTAAAGTTTTAAACAGCTTTAATTTAAACAATGCTGTATATAAATAAGTATGCAGTATGTGTGCTTTTTATCCAATAATATTTGATAGCCACTCACTGTAATTCTGCAGCAAATCATTCTAAAATCTTGTTGACAGAGATTACTTCTTTTATTTTACAAAGGGCTGTTTTAGTTCATGCGGCAGCTCAGGACAAGAAGTGGGACGAAAACATAAAGGAAAAAACCCTGGCCAGATTACTGGTGAGGATATGGGTGCTTTGCTCCCCTCTCCTCCCTCAAAATGCTGGAACATCATTAACCCCATAAGGAATAAACTTTCGCTTCCAGTCCTGGACCTCCTGCAGCAGAGAGGCTCTTCCTGCACGTGGGCAGCAATTCCATCCTGCCCGAGAGAAATGGGCTGGTGAGTCCCAAACGCCTCCCTGCAACACGAAAGCTTCTCTCAGAAGCCTCTGTGCAAGTGCTCATTAGGTTTCCAAACTCTTAGTTTATCAAATCAGATATAAAATACCCCTTGAGGTTATAAATTTGCCTATCTACTTCATAAATCACAGCAGACAAGATAAAAATCTATAAATCATCCACTAATGATGCTGGCTTTAATACCTCATTAATCCACCTCTACTCTATGCCATTCCTCTGCTTGGAGTACCCTGTCTCAATTTGTCAGGCTCTTTAAAAGAGTCTGGTTCAAACTTTTCAATAAGCTCTACTCATGCCATGATTACTACAAGAAAAGTCAAATAACATTATTTTTTTAAAAGAATAACTTGCTTAACAGCATTTTTTTGGTGATTCAAAATCCATATTAACCAATTATATTTGATCACTTTGGCCTTTAATGTATTTGTTTTCACAATCATTTCATGAAATACAAAAAAAATTGCCATTCCATTTTACATAGTTAGAAAAATAAAAAGGGAGAGATTAAGAGAGTAACTGAATTGCTGAGGTCTTGCTGGAAGTCAGCAGAACAAAGGGCTGTCAGAGTATTAGACCTCACACTACCAAACTACCAAACTACCAAAGCAATCCACAGCATTCGTATGAACAACTAATACCTTTTCCTTATATAAAACATTTCCCATCTAATAAACTCACACAAACATGGAAACATATCACATTTTTATTTCTTTCATATGAAGGTATAAAGTCCAGAAAATTTGCACAAAATGAGGAGCCGAAGTACCAAACAACTGAGCAAGCAAAGCCACAGCGGGAACATAAATTGGGTGGGCACAGAGCACGTACTTCCCAGTGAAAATAATGAGAAATGTCAAGCAATTAGTCTACAGAAATCTTGGGAAAGGTCATAATTAAACCTGAAATCACCACAATTGTAAACACTTACCTGCCAGTGATTTTGGGAGACGTCATTCCCTCTTATGCTTAAGAAAGGAAATGTCTTTAGAGCCCGCATAACTGCATGCTAACTCAAGATAAACATTAGCATTTTAATTGAGAGCACGGACCCTATAACTTACTCTACTGATGAAAATTAATGGCCTGAGATATAGTTAGCTATAGAAATTACAATGACTTGGTTCAAATAATTGAATTACTCCCTAAAATGTCAATAGCTTGAAGATGCTGTTAAAAAATGCACAGTTAAAAGTATTTTCCAAATTACATCTTCAAATGTTGTAATTATCCTTTATTGTCAAGTTTCTTTTTCTTAAAATGTCAAGAAAAATGCTACAAGCCACAAACTCATCATAATGAAAATAAAACGGTATAGACAGATCAAACGTCTGAGGGTTTTCTTGAAACATGAAGCGTATCTTGCAAACTCAAACTCCAGGACATTTCAGCTCTCTCTGGAGTGAGCATTTCCTGCTGCACTGCCACTACCTTGAAAGCTCTGGGGCCAGGGGCCAGCATCTCCCAAAGACTTTGTGCAAGGCTGGGATGTAAGGAGAAAGCTCTTTTTCTTTTCTGGGTGAAGTTTCCTCATTCTGTGTTTAATTCCCAGCCTGAAAAAGGCTCATACATTATCAGGCTCAAACATATGAAGTGCTTCCTAGGAGCTTTTCTAAGACAAGTAGAACACAAACCAAACGCTCCAGAAGCACATCTAGTGCCAGTAGTATTTATTGGTGGGAATGCTGCAGCATAAACACATATGTAAAGAAGAAGATAGCAATCTCTATTTTCTTTCATCCAATTTAAGAAAAAAAAAAAGTGATAAAACCATTATATTCTTGCTATTATGATGCACACATCCTGTCTCTCTTCCCTTATAACAACAGTTCAGGCAGGTTTCATTTTCTAAAAGCAGCATCTGGAAGCATGTGCTTAGGCAGAAACTCTTCCAGAGGCCTCTTCCCACCTCTTTTTCCTGCTGATCAAACTCCTGTCTATGGGAAGCCTCGGGTTGATGGAACTCCTACCCTGGCATGATTAGCACTGCCCAGGAGGGGACAGGGCAAAGATGCTCCAGAGCCCAGTCACAGGAACAGAGATAGTTTCTATGGGACAAAGTAGGAAAAGACGCGAAGAAAGAAATGGAAGAATGATTCTAAAAGGAAAAAGATTGAAGAAGCAATCAGGCAATAATTAAGCAAGTTTTGGGAATGAAAATTGCTCTTCCTCTATGTTCATTTGAATGATGGGAGTATGGCAAGATGATTGCACTAGTTCAGTTAAGGTCAATCCTTTTAATAGCTTAAAAGGATAATTTGATTTTTAAATCAAAAAGAGAGGCAGGCATTATTTCTAAAAGGCAAAATGTTCAGTGCAGATGAAGGCAACCCCTTTCCATAGGTAATCTGCCTTCAGTAAAAGTAAAAATAAGTAAGCAGCAACTCATAGCTTCATTTGGGAATAAAGAGAAGTCTGCTGGGGACCCACTGGTTCTAGCAAGCTCCATGTCCTGTCTCTCACCCATACAAAACATGAAGTGGTAAATACATTGTTTCAAGGAACAATGCTTGCATTAAAGTTTACCAAAATTTGTCTTCATTTTTTTTACATTTTCATCAATTGTATTTCCTTTAGCAGCAATGAATGAAACTGAAATTGGAAAGCCTTGAACAAAATCCCAGAGGCTGCTCCAAATCCCGAGCAGGATGTTCTGCTGCTCCAGGGCAGGGTGAGCCAGCAAGGAGACACCTCGGCTAAGGCCATTGCGCATCTCTGGGACTCCGAGACCCCTTGTTGTTGCCACAGGGACCCTTAAACATAGTTACTTTGAAAACTGAGAATAAATGATACCATTTTATACTTCAGCTGTTTAAGGGCAGATCTTCATCTAGCTAAAATGATGCAAATGGAGATGACTCTAGCGGTTACATTAACCCTTTGGTAATGTTGCAATAAATTCCAGAGTAATTCCAAAGAAGCACATCCAATTTACACAGTTCTAAACGAGGCCTCAATTTCAAATAGGTGCATAAGCATTGCCTAACGTTAAACACATGGACAGAGCCTGTGAAATGTGCTAGGCTTTGCCTTAAACGTGCCACTGAAATGAAGCCAAACAATATCAAGTTGCCACTATGTGCACTTTATTGTGTGCTCTTGAGACGCTGTAGGTTAACTGCAGTTCTGGTGTGTCACAAGGAATTCTTATGGTGCTTTAAAATATGAGGTTTTATAGTATCTTTACTATTTCCACACTAAGGAATCAAACTTCATCTTGTAAATGACATCCTTTTTCTGAAACCGCTATTATGAACGCTCAATAACTCCAAGGCTTTGCATGCCTGAAATCCCTATTCCAGAAATCCTGCCTCTGCCAACCATGCTTTCTGCTACCAGGAAGTGCAGTTAAAAGACTCGTATTTCAGAGCATGCTTTCATAGCTACTTTACATCAATTATTTATTGCAAAAGTTTTCTTCTATTGCACGGCAACAAAACTTGATCCTTGCTGTCAAAGCCTGTCAAAGTTGTACAAGCCTAGTTAATAACACTTACTGGCTGAACTAGAATTTACAGATACAACGGAGGATCTTTTGGTAGAAAATAAATAATTCACTTTCTTTAACAGGACTAGAAACTATACAGTGTGTATGTGTTTACGAGCAATACAATTCAAAATGCGTGTGCTCGCAGGACACACACAAACCACTCCCTGCTTGGGAGGTAGAAGGAAAGGGCCTGTGAATGTTCAAACATGCACATTAGCCAGAGAAATAACTAGATCTCTGGGTGGAGGCCGCAGCCACCCCTAGCCATTGAACTTGGGTGACTTTGTCCTGTGCAGGACGGGCTGCTAAGGCCCTGGCCAGCGACTAGGTCCCCCCAGAGGGTTTGGTGTCAGCAACTGCATCCGTGGAGACAGAGCAAATGCTGAGAATCAGGACAGCAGGGGGGAAGAAAAAGCAAATAAACAAACACAAACAGACTTAAAAAAAAAAAAAAAGATCAAATTCTCCGTAATGACTAAAATGCACACAAAGGCTGATTTAAATTAAAATATAATTTCTTTGTTGCATTCTGAATCATTGCTTAAAATAGATTTCTTTTCCCTTCTATCCTTCGCCTTGTCACAGCAGGGTAATGTCAAGTAAAGGTCTAGTTGAGAAAATACATCAAAATACAAAGGAACTTATCCCCTGGCTTTTCCTGCTATTATTAATGGCTTATAATAGAATTCAAAACAAAACCCAGCCAGTCACATTTGTAGTTACAGCCTCCTAATAAAAACTTAGAGCTGCCTCCCTTTTTCACTTTTCACTTTGTTATGCTTTCCTGTATCGCCAACTTAAAACTATTTTTAAAAACATTTTTTTAAAGCAGCAAACCAAAGTTCAAGCACACTTTATGTTTCATCCAGAGGCATCATCTCCATCTCCCACGGCACTATTTTTTAATTTCAAAGACACCTATATCTGACTCCAAAACTTGTGCCTATCAAAAGCAGAAGTAAATTTTCAGCTAACTACTGTAAACCTGTGTCACAGAATGCCTAAGGTTGGAAGGGACCTCTAGAGGTCATCTAGTCCAACCCCCCTGCACTCACAGGGTCACCTAGAGCACATGGCACAGGGCAGCATCCAAGCGGGTCTTGAAGATCTCCAGAGAAGGAGACTCCACAACCTCTC
>JAWLRI010001089.1:349508-364557 GCA_034781795.1 Crypturellus tataupa
TCTCACTGCCCAGTTGTCCAGTCTGTCCAGGTCCCTCTGGATGGCAGCGCAGCCCTCTGGGGTATCAGCTACTCCTCCTAATCTGGTATGATCGGCAAACCTGCTGAGGGAGCACTCTGTGCCTTCATCCAGGTCATTGATGAATAAACTGAACAGGACTGGGCTGAGGACTGACCCCTGGGGGACACCGCTAACCACAGGCCTCCAACTAGACTCCGCGCCACTGATCACCACCCTCTGAGCTCTGTCATCCAGCCAGTTCCCAATCCACCTCACCGACCACTCATCAGGACCCCATGCTTGTAAAAAGTAATAAGCAGGGGCTAATTATTTTTCTAACAGAATCTGAGCCTGTGCACACACACTTGAACCCCACGTTTTATTTTCTGTTTAGCAACTTCTGAATAAATTTAGTCTGTATGAGAGCACGTGACAAGTTGCATAGGGTAATGCAGGGAAGTGCCCTACTAGTGCACGAACAGAGCTCTCCTAACACAGTTCTGCCATCACAGTGCCTTACTCCATTCTCTTTGGCTGTCCATGTCAAATTATGCAAGATTTTTTAGGAATAAGCAAAAAGCAACCAGGAATTCATATCAGAATTAGACAGCAAATCAAGTGATTTGGTTCAATGCCCAGCACTGCAGTTCAGCAAATGACTCAACTACTCTGCCTCCATTCCCACTTGTAAAATGACATTAAACACACTTTGCCAGCCCTGCTTGTTTTGTCTCTAAGTGTTTGGAGTGAAAACTGCCTTTAATTTTGAGCTTTTACAGCATTTAGCAATATTGGATTTGAAATCTGGTTGGGGATTTTAGGAACCTTTTGCAATACACGTAAAAATTAAAGAATAACCAACATCTTGGCAGCTGTACATAAAGTGAGCAGGCATCCACGGAAATGCAGGCCTTTAAAAACAGGAGAAAACAGCCTCAAATTTGCTGGGACATAAATACCTACTTGCTGGAGACATATCTGGATGTCTGATTTACCAAGCTTGATCTGTTCATATGCCCATTACTTTAATTAATCTTCAGAAATAACCTGGCCTGCCAAGCAGGTTCTTCTGTACATAATTCAGCTCATCCTGGTCACAGACCTAATGAGTATCTTCCAACCATCACAAAGCTAGCAGTTTAGGAGGAGGGAGGATTTTTTGTTGTTGTTTTAAGAGGTGGAATTGAGTCAATAGAGCTGTACCAATTAATGCAGGCTGAGGAGTTGGACACCAAATACAATCTCTGATACTTCCTCAATCTTTCTCAAGGAAGGTGTCTCACAAAATGCCACAGTAGACAATCTCCCCTGAAGTCCCTTCAAAGTCTGTCTCTCCTCTTTTACCTTCCCCTTTAACTGCAACTCCTCCACGTGGCATATATGCACTCAGCCATGCCTGTGTCTCTTTAAAAAGCCAAACTAATGCAGCTGCTATTAAGTATGATTTTTTTTAATCACTCCCTGCTTTTTCACTCTAATTGTAGTTATTCCAAGTCCTACCACATAATTAAAGAGGCCTTTTTAAAAAGGAAAGACATGCAGTCTCTTTTACCCTTGGAGGGAAAAGAACCTTGCAGACCTATCAGCATTGTTCTACTCAACTAAATTAACAAGGAGAATTAAATGCAGAGCCAATTACAACATTAAGAAAAAAAAAAAAAACACACTTCCTTTATTCTCTTGCCTACGTTGAACCAAAAAAAGAAATCCCTGTGAAATCAGATTGTAGGTGTTTTTATGAGCTTCCTGGACATTATGTGAAAGTTTCACTTCTGCACAATTTCTCACTGTAACAACACAAAACTAGTCCCTGTGGTTAATAAAAAACAAAAGGAGAGCATCCATGCTCTATTCCCTGAAATGGTCACAGCCTTTCCTAGCACTAGCAGATACTAGTGTACACATCTGAGTAATTCACACCCATAGCAACATGTTAGACCACAAATTCAGAGAGAATAGTGTCAGAAAAGTCCTCAATGAGCAAAGATCTGTGCGTAGTTCTCTCCAGACTCCCCACAGATGCCTTATGTTTACAAGTCAATCTGCAAACAGGACTGCAGAGGTTTTGCAAGACAGGCTGCTCCCTGCAGCAGGTTCCCTTGTTCATCAACAACTTCTCCAGTGGAAATCACTGCAGAGTAACAACTCTCTCTGTCTCATTGCTCCTTTGGAATTGTTTCCATTCCCAAGTATGCCCAAGCGCTCGGAAGTAACAGTACAAGTAAGTGAAAACAACCTGAGAATCTCCCAAGGCAATGGGAGCCATGGCAGTAATGGTCTCAGCACCAACAACATTGTTCTCAACTTCAGCAGAGACTTAAAAGGTTTGGGTGATGTGCACGAAGTAGCACTGCCCTTCCATTTTACCCCTCTGAGCTTTCAGATTAGTGCAGCCACTTACACTAGTCACAAATGCCCTTGTCAGCTGCCGCATGTGTCACCCTTATGCATAGTGTGGTTTTGCAAGGTGAAAAAACGTGCGGAGTCCCATGTACTCCTGCTCCAGTTTAATTCCCTAGCAAAAACAGCCTGGTCACTGCCTTCCACAACAGCCATTCTGTGCTTGTGCATTTCTTCTCTCAGGCCTTGTACCTATAACAATATTCCAGTTTAAAACCAAAATGCACTTGGAAAAGGGCAAGGATGCGATGTGATTTGGCACCATCCATCTTCACTCCATACAAAGCAAAAAGCTGGTCCCAGTCCTATTAGTTAGGGACATGAGGGGCTTAGCTTTGTGCCTCCCTTGGGAACAGCACCTTCAATCCTGGGCTCTGGCAGAGTGGGCAGGGAGGCAGCTGGGCACTTTGAGAGCGGTACTTGCCCAAGCTCACTCAGCTCTCACCTGCTACCCTGCTCCTCCACTAATGCTGTTATCTAGTCTGCAAGCTCTCCAAAAGACACTGGGAATACGTGGGCTGCTTTTACCCTAAGAAAGAACTTCTTTTAACCTAGCATTGCTTTTCCTTGGTTAAGTTCCCATTCATCAAATACATCCCACTTATCTTTCCTTTTCTTGATTAAATGGTTTGCTTGATAAAATTTGGCAAGTGCTTCTCTCCAAGAACATTCCAAGTAAAAGAACAATAGACAGACAAATGAAGAAATAGTGTTTCTTCCTTAGTGCCCCAATTGTTACTCATGTTCCAAGAATACTGCTTTTAAGGGAGCTAAAAAAATAAAACCCAAAAAACTTTAGGTTAAAAAGAAACCGTGGTATTCTTTAAATACTGAACTTCTTATAAAGCAACTTCTCAATACTGTGTGTGGGTGGAGAAGCTATAAATAACCACATTTGTGCATGTTCCTTCTGTGCAAGACACAAAATGTGTTCTGCATCAGCATGTGAAGATGCTGCTGTGCTCTGCACGAAGCTTCTCAAGGCTGGTGGGTAGTTTTCCTTTTGCAGTTCTGTGGCTGGCATTGCTGTTTGTGACTTTTCCCCAGTCCAGGAATTGTATCTGATACCTAGCTGTAGTGCTGGGAACTAGCAATACAGCTAATCAGATCTGTTAGCCTTCTGTCAAGGGTGACTGGCATTCAGAATTGCACAGATATTTTCTTACCAGAGGCAAGCAAGATTTTGGTAGGTGCTGTCCATAATACCTGTTTTTGTTCCTCCCAATGTTTTTCTTCCCCAGGTCTCCCATTCCTGTCTCATGTTTGTCCTCTCAGACCATTTTTACAGGATACTGACCAGATCAGTTAGAGGGGGCTCAAATGCAGTCTCAGCTCTGGTTTTCTCATCTAGGCTGGATCCTGGACACAGTAAGAGTTTTATGAAAGAATAACCTGGGACTCTCACAGTTTGGGTGGGTAGAAAGAATGGCTTGTGCAGTCCCAGGCAATGCAGCAGAGGCAGTCTGAAATGCTCCTCTTTATTTACAAATGTCCCTTCCGTTTTTTTTCTCCTCCTGTTTCCACCATGTACACATATGCTCAGGAGCTGTCAATAGGAGAAAGCACCAGAGTGTACTAAACATTAGGCCCAGCTCTTCCTCACATGCACTGGGGCAGAGTGTACACAGCCCACAGGCTCATTATCTGAGCTCATTTACACCTGAAAGTGGAGATTCCTGGAGCCTAAGCAACAACTAGCACCACAGACACAGAAATCACAGGTTTGATGAGGATCACAACACCCCAAAGCATAGACACAGCCCCAGAAACTCAACTCCTACACACTAACCCAAAAAGAGGACTAGCTGAGCAGTAAAGGAGAGAGGCTCTATAGAGAGCCCAGAGTACTCTGCAAATTCTGGTTGTCATCCAGGGGTTTTCCAAGCCAGAAACTACAGTTAGACCAACTTATCTGACCTTCCAAGGGTATCCTCAATTCCTATCAGTACCACACAGAACTTCAGATCCTGAAATAAGAAATCTTCTCTACATGGCATTAACCAGGCTGACAGCCTGTTATGTCCAATTGGATCAGAAGCTTTTTCATCTTCCAATAAGTATCTAATACCCTGATGTCCACCCTTGCTATAATCACTCAGTATTTGACTACTCTGGTATCACACCCACAGAAAAGCAGCACTTATAGCCTTGATAACAAGTAAAGATACCAAAAGGATTCAGCTGAGTGAAGTTTGATTGGAAGCACTGATTTAGAGCCAGAGGGTGTTGACAGAACTTATTAATGACAACTGTGATGGTTGCTAATTGCCCAGAGTTTGGTGAGGGAAGGTGTTTAATCCTCCAAAGAAATTTATGCATTTGAAAGCATGGTCCTGTGCTGCTTTAGTACTTTCCTTGAACATATTTGCTTCTTTTTTTATTCTTCCTTTAAGTGAGACTACAAAGTGTAAGAAGTTCCTAAGATATACAGCAAATACACAAAAGGAACTAAAGGAGCTACTTGGGTTCTTTGGTAAGTAAATTAACCACAGGTGTGTAATTAGAGCAATTGGTTTTAAGTTTCCTCTAACTATAGGTCTCAGAAGAAGTGTAACAGCTAAAATAGTACTGGGTAAGGATTTAGGAAAAAAGGACTCTTAATCTTAGATCTGCTGAGACCCTGATCTACTTGATGGCATCTTTTAGTGCCTCAATTTCCTTGCCTATAAAGCACAAAAAGATTTTTTTTTTCTACAGCAATTCAAAATCCACTGATGGAAAATGCTGGTCAGATTTATATAATTATTTCCACCACTGAAATGTTCAGTGGTAGCCACCAAACACTCAGAACAAAACAAAATAAAACCCTGAACGCATTTACTATAGATCCTTCAGCTCCAGCTGTAACTCCAGCACAATTATGTTAGTGTAGGCAGGCATATTCGTGGTGAGCAGGGTAGGCACCTCGCTGCGGTAACAACTCCTCATCCACTCAGTGGGAAAAGAGCAACCTACAGATGGAAACCAACTGCCTTGAGGTATGTATTCATCTAGCTCCTAATTTCAGTGCTCTCAGTAACCTTCTGGAACTGCTCTAAATACAATAACCTGTGAAATTGTACTCCTAATTTAGACATAAATTAAGACAGTACCATCTATGCTTTGATGCTATCAACCCACTAAAACTGTTAACTAGTTTAAATGAGATGTTAAGAGGCAGTTAAAAATAGCAAAGACTAATAAAGCAAGGATACATTTTACAACAAAGCGGCCTTAAATGCCAGCACTGTGCTCCAGGCCTAGCCCTGGCACTCCCCACTGCGCTGAATGTGCTTCATCATGGAGAAACTCACTGATTGACCAGAATATTAAATAATACGCTGCTTCAGGTTGCTGTAGGGAGCAGAAGATTTAATCACCTTGGTTTAACAAGGCTTATAATCACAGCACACAGCAAAGATGAGTTTAGTAAGAGAGCAAAACCCAGCTGGGAGAAAGGGCCCAGCGCATCTCCTATCAGTAACCTAAGAGCTCAATGGGATGGTTCAGTGTTGCAGAAGTGTCAAACATTCCTGCCAGTGTCAAGGCCCCTGTGGACTAAGCAACATACGAGCACATGGGAAAACCCACCCCTCTTCTCATTGGGCATCTGACATGATTTGAGTCCAGAGGCAAAGCACAAAAGCAAAAACAATGAGTGGGAAGAAGGAGAAAGAGGAGAATGAGGATGAAAGATGTGCCCTGAGCACCAGGAGAGAGGGAACAAGGGAATACGTGCAGGCAGGACCAGGCTGATGAGAAGGCCTCCCAGCAAGGAGCTGCTTTGAGCTCTTCAGGAGGGAAAAGGCACCTAAAGGAGCGGGAGTCTTAGGCAGAAGTGGTTGGGACTTCCCCTAAGAGCACCTTTCTTTAGGAAAAAATCAATCATTAAACAAAAGGAATCTGGGAAAACTCCCTTCTTTCCTTTTATCTTTTTATTCTTTTCTCCTAGCTTCATGGCTCCTCAGAACATGGCATCCGCTCATCATGAGCAGACTTCCTGCTCTTCCAGTTTCCTTACACCTTATTCAGTAGAAAAAACTCGGGAAATAAGCTAGCAGGGAGCAATGCCCCAAAATACACTTAGTTTTTTCAAAAGTTCTTTTGCTGCAGAGAGGGGTAAATAAAAAAGTTTTTTTTTTTTTTTTTTTTTAAATGTTTGTGTTTTTCAGTTTCGTCCTGATTTGGGAAGGAAATTGTCTCAAGGTCAAAATGTTTTGTATGTGGCCGAAGCCAAAAATAAAAGTAATTCTTTCCCTCCCTCTACACATACCCCATCCAAAAAGCAGGAAAGAAGAAACAAGTAAAGAACTAGCAGAGCAAAGGGAGGAGAAATGTAAAAGACCAACAGACAGGCCTGAACTATGTTTGTTTTTCATGTTATTACATTTGAAGGACATTTTTGTTAAAAGGGAGTCGAAGCATAACATGAAAGAAAGTTTATAGCTGTAATAGTATACAGGAGTTTGGGCCAACCAGCTCTGTCTACATGTGCCTGGGGGTCACCTAGTCTAGGCAATAGCTTCCAGAACTGCAATCCAAAGACATTAACTTTAAAAAACAAGGAAGAAACTTTGTGCAAGAGTTTCCTATGAGGAATGCGAACAAAAGAAGTTGTCTAAAAGTCTCCTGTGCACTAAAAAAAACCTGTGTTCATTGCTAAGTAGTGCACAAACTCTCTTTCGAGGGCAAATAGACGAACAAACATTAGCCA
Organism: Crypturellus tataupa; assembly: GCA_034781795.1. NCBI lineage: Eukaryota > Metazoa > Chordata > Aves > Tinamiformes > Tinamidae > Crypturellus > Crypturellus tataupa. The sequence continues at coordinate 356,602 of JAWLRI010001089.1, forward strand.
GGCTGTTAGCTGGAGCAGCTCCTCAACGCGGCGCAGCCAAGGGGAGATGCTAACACAGAGGGGGCAGCCCGGGGCAGCGCTCACGAAGGTGCTCAGTGGAGGGGGGAAAGGCAGAGCTGCTGCAGACGGGTTTGAGAGCTGGTGAGAACCACTAGCAGCTGGCAAGAGCTGGTCACGATGCCAGATCAGCTCAACCTAAATTGGGCCTTGCTACCCAGCAAGATATCTCACTGCGAGTGCAACTCGCTGCCAGAGGGGGGAAAGGAACCAGCTGGTTGAGCAGCTGCTCCATGGAGGAAAACAGTGAAATTGTTACGGTTATACTTGCGGAACTAGAAATCCTTGCCCTCTTCATTATCTGGCTAGTTTTCTCTCACTTTAATGAAAATACCTTTTGTTAGCCATCTGTCAGAAGCACTCCAAAACAGGACTGATAACTCTGAGTGACAGGAGGGATCATCAGTAAGCTGGCAGGCCATGTGAGAGGATAATTGGGAGGAAAGATCACAGGAAAAGAATGGGAAAGAAAAGAACGATTACTTTGAACTCCTAAGAATATGTCTAAAATATCACTCTATTTCTTAGCATAACAGATGACCCTTATTAGACTCTTACATAGTCCCAGTATACCCTATGAGCCTGCTCGTAAGGGGTAAAACTGAAGCAGCAATGACTTCGGGAGCTTAGAGCAGGGATTTGTGAATCAGACATCCTTGCATGAAGGCTTCTTGCCATGAAGCTTTCAGTGACCTTTGGCAAGTTGCTTAACATCACCCTGTCAGAAAACACATAATCCTGAGTTGAAAGAAACCGCAAGAGGGAAGAAGTACTATTGTTATTGCTACTTCTTAAATTAACAAAGGAGAAAACCTTCTGGCATTCCAGACAGTATTTATTCAAAGATCTTATTTTTCTCCCTGTCTGGAGAGACAATCACTCATTCCAGCAATTGTTTTAAAAATATATATACATGTACATATATACACACATATGTATATATACAAATATATACATATATATGTTTCTGGAGAAAGTTTTATATTATTTCTCTTCCTTTTCTACAGCATCATTACTATTTTTGTAGGCCTAATCAGTAACAGACAACCCTGACTAACTCCTCCTTGACTAACTCCATGACAATGACAGCCAACGATGCCTTTCGAAAGCAATAAAATAAACATCGTATTTTTGGGGATGTTGACATGCAAATAATCCTGGGATAGAATCAGACAACGAGGAGATGCTATATAAGGAGGATAATTCTGCTCAAGTGTAACAGCAGCAAATTTTAGCAGTTTGCTGCAAAACAAATTGTGGCTCAGAAGGACACTGGGTGACACCCCGACACGCTGGCTGAGGTGCTCAGCGCCTTGCGGGACTGGGCTCTTGGATCCTGAGGCATCGCACCCGACACGAGGCAATTAACTGAAGGACGTGTCTCGAGAGCCTACCCTCTCAGAGGCTCCCTTGACAGGCAGCAGTAAGAAATGGAAATAGGGTGAAATTTAAATCTTAGACAGACTGAGTCATTTTCTGACGACGCCAGTGTCTCTCCACTGACTATAAAAGGAGACTATGCACTAAGCTCTTGACTTGGATGATTCAGTTACACTCCTAAAGTTAGGCAGGATAAATTCAGACCAAGGATAGTTGCCTCTACCTACAGAGAATTAAATGTGTTTCCATACTAACTTTTCCATTTTTCTACACAATGAATCACATCGTCTTTACCCACTATGAGACAGATCCAAAGCCTAGAGGAGTTAATAGGATTTCAAAGGTCTTTGGAAAGGCCTTTTAGAGGTTCCTAAACTCTCAGCAAGAAACCAAATGTTTTCAGTTCAGCAAAGAGCAAAACAGACCATCAGAAAGGACTAGGTCATGAAGGACAGACAATGCCCTAAACAAGAAGAGCTCTTCTTTGGGTGCAAAGGACTTTTTTTTTTTTTTCAGTCCCTCTTCTTACTTCAGTAAGTTCAGAGATCAAGCTGGCTGGTTCAGATTTCCTCAGATCCTATTTCTCAAGACAGCTGTGGAGATCATCAAAGCATTCTCATGCTGCTCTTACATCAATGCTAAGTAAACTTCAGCTAGTAACTGAAGCTGGCCCCTGAAGTTTGATATCCCTAGTGCTACTGCTCTGTGTGGAAATTAGGAAGTGATCATTATTATTCTTTAATCAGTGCCTCTTTAAAAGCACAAAGACCAATTGTCTGCTTGGATTAATAGTGATATAGAGGAAAAAAAGATAGACAGCTTGATTCCAGATAATTTCAAGTTACACTTAATATCAAATTATGCAGAGGACAGAGTATTGTAAACCAATGAACCTTAAGGAATTTCCTGAACAAATATCATTAAATGAAAATGTAATAATTTAAACCTCTAGTTCTTTGCAAAGAATTTGGCACAAAAAATGCAAGCTAATATTGATCTATATTTAAAAAGCATTGTTAGAAGTTCAGAACAGAGCTCCCTCTCTCCTGTAAGGCTATTTAAAACTCTTAACTGCTCAGGCTGACGGCCTTTGACTCTCTGACATGTTCTCACAGCAGACACCGATCTCTGGTCCCTGAGCGTGAAGTGCAGCTGCCTGGGCACAAACACAGAGCCCAGAGCTTTTGACAACCATTGAACATGCTCAAATATCAATGTGCCAAATATTTACACTCTTGGGAAATCATGCTGTGGCCCTTTGAAAACGCAGACAGATATATATGCCAGAGACTCTGGTAGCTCTGTCCCTTCTAGGACCTTGTCCTCCAGTTAAGACAACCTTGAGCACGCTCTCCGTAAATGCTCGGTGCCTTTGCAGGCTGAAGTTCCACCCTGGAGCTACAGAGACTGCTGTACGAAATCAGCAAAACTGAAGAAATATGTGGGCAATATTCCCTCATCTGCCATGGCTGCCTTGTGCTGCAAATCCAGCACAATCTGGTCATCAAGCAACAGGAACCATGTAGCAGCACGGAGTGCTCTTGCTTTTCGTCCCTGTTCCCACAGCAGAAACATATATAGCCAGGAGGAATCACCACCTGAAACTGCTGCATATTCTTATGCCAGTGTGAATTCAAATTAAAGAATGACATTCCTCTTTTTGACAGTTCAAAATAAATGAGTAAGTCACTCAGCAACACTTGCCTTATTTAAACGGCCATGTGATTCTTAAATCATTTCATAATATCTGCAGGATACTCATCAGCCTAAATGCACCGCCACGCTACTTTCAAATCACTTTCAGCGTTAGTTACTCGTCAGGCGTCTTCAGAGACGAGTGGGGCCACACATCTCTCCACTGCCTAATCTTGCACTAACATTGGTTGAAAAGGTGCCAGTTCGTTTGGCAGGAAGGAAAGGAATGGAATGCAAATTGCTCTTAACAAACAGTTGCCAACATGTTTTATTTCATGGTCTGTGACAAAGAAAGGATGGAAACAAACAAAATAATCCTTTTACTATAGACTTACTCTCCTTTACTGCCTAAATAACAAAGTGTGCTTATTTCACATTGGACAAGTACTAAGGAACAGGCTGTTAGGGACACAGAGTGGGTTTGCAGGGTGTGGACATCTTATTAAGTTACCTCCTCAAGAGCTACATAGGGGAAAGTTGCACTGAGATCTCTCAGAACCGCGTGGTGCAAGATATCAGATTATAAATCAGGCGCTGACACTCAGGCCTCAACAATTGCTGGAAGGCCAGTGTTAGTGAACACAGAGGTACTGATCTCTCAGTCATGGAAAACAAAGAGATTATTTTCTCTCTTCTTACTTCCCACTGGGAGAAGGTTGCCAAGCTCTTTTACCCGTATTCATTCCTGATTTCTTTCCATTCATTTGTAGGGCAATACAAGTTAGAACCTCCATTCACTATTAAGCAGTGCATCAGTCTCCAGGGTGGTCACATCATGTATAACTTCTAAGTCTGAGAAGCAGCTTAGGCACATAGCACGAATACCTCAAACAGTTAAGCATGTGAGAAACACTAAGTGTATCTCATTATTTGATAAATTTACCAAAGGGGCTGTGAAAATTCGCTAGGATACTTTGAATTTTAATGTTTTGATTACTGATCTGTCCATGATAGCGTCCTATGGGCTAAATCTGCTTGGATGATGTATACAGCATGTGACGCCTTCTTGCAGAGTGCTGGGGCTGAGGGCAGAAGTAAACATAATCTTTATTTGATTGCAACGTCCTTTTTTCTTAGTTACTGCTTGCAAATAAATCTCTTGTTTTAAAAGAGCGAGTGAAGACAGTTACTGTAAATAAAGCCTAGAAGAACATATATAACTTACTTGCTTCTGTGTTTGAAACAAGCTATGACCAAGATGGAAAACTACAGAATTTTGTAGAACTCTTCATTGCCTTGTGAGCAAAACAACTGAGTACATGTGTCCCTGCGTGGGGGGATGTACAAACCTAATCCTCTAAAATCTTATGTGAAAGCTAAATGAATCATGAACTGCCTCAAATAGCCTAGTGTTCCTCTGCAAATGGACTATGTAGATCTCATGCCTCACATGAAGTGCACAGTGTGCTCACAGGGAAACAGATAGACGTCGGCAGGACATTTTTCTCCATACAAGTGATGTCAGCAACAGGGCATGATCTGGTTTCTTGGCCAGAAAAAGCCAGACACGTTACAAGTTAAAGTGCTTGCTTATGAAGAGCGACAGCCTTTCTTCTGCAATACTTCGCAGTCTCCGGCACCCTTGGCAGCTGGTAAATGTAATGATATCAGCAGGGCCACATGGCCTCTTTATTCATCACCAGAGGCAGATAACCATGCACAGAAACCGACGCCGTGTTCGTTAACGTAGCTGGGCATGATGCCAACAGGACAGATTCACAAATTCAGAGAAATCCAGGTGACCCTGACCAAGGTCCACCTTGAGTTTTTAATAACAAGGATATGAGACATCACCACAGCTGGCACAGCAACACTGCTGGTTTTCTTAGTAAGTGGCTACTCTGGTGTCAATAAGTGTCTAGTACCGAGTGATATCTTGTCCTTCACCACTACTCTTTATCTGGCACAAGAAGCCTGCTCCATTTTGCCAAGTACAGCCACCCCAGCGAGCAAAGGGCTTCGCACAATGCTGAGAAACTCCTCCAGCACAGACAGTACCACAATATCCACCTATTTTCTAGCTCTTCCTTTACAGGCAACTATCACAACTACATGAAAAAAGCAGGAAGTGGCACTGGCAGTGACCTCAGAGAGAATCAAATTACTCTTAGGAGAAAAAGGCTGTTTGTGTCAGACGGGGTGTTGGTGTGTGTCTCTGTACATGGATGGACAAAAACACTGAGCATTTCCATGAGAAGGGACTCAGGCTGCAGAATAAGACCAGCAATCTGATGATTCCACCACCAAAGTGCTTTAAAATGCCAAGTCCAAGGCGTGCACCGACCATTTAATAATGCATCTGACGGGTCTCCGCTTTCCTTCTACTTTAATGGGTATGCTTCAGGCTTCCAGCTTCACTTGAACTAGTTTATGAAGTGAGAGAATTCAGACAAAATTACTGCCCCTATGAAGAAAAAGGTGATGGGGGAGATCATGGAGTAAAGAACAATGTTATAACTTCAGCTATTTCTAAGGCTGCTCAGCAACATCTGTTCATGGTGTAACCTTCATGCTACCCTTGCTGATTCACAGCGTTTCTGTTCACAGGCGCAAAGGGAAAATATTAAAAAGGGCAGAGGCAGGCAGGGTAAATCAGGAGGTAGTAGAGAAAGGTAGGCAATATTGGAGATAACATAAGAATAATTTCAATTTTCAATGTAAATTGAAATTGATTAAATTGGCTGGTGGATAATCTGCAGAAGGGAAAGACTCAGGGGCAAAAAAAGAAAGCTACCAAAAATGAATTAAAAGAACTGTAGCAATTATAAAATACCAGTATGAAAGTTAAAGGGATTTTTCTCTCCACTGCAGGATAAGATTGCAGCACCTCCTCTGACAGCTGTGTTCTTAAGGCATCAAGCAACACAGCTCTTCCCTATCTAAAATGACACAGAGAATCTCTAAGAGACAACTGAACCACAGAGGTATTTACATGCTCAGCAAACCAGTATTTTTATAATGATGTTAAAACTTCTGGTGTTAAATGTACTCCTTGTCAGTGCATGTATGTGCAACAGGATTTCTTCTCCCGTAGGTTTTCCTTTTTAGATTCATCAGGAGATAGGAGTAGTAGTTAACTGTTAGTAAAATGTGACAGAGCAGAAGATGGTAATAGCTAAATGCTACTTATGCTTCGTGACAGCATATCGATAGACAGCTTCACCTGCTAAATGATGTGCATTTAACAAAATAATCATAACAGGAACTGCACGACAGATATACATGAGGTGATTATTTTGCAAAAATCATACCCAAATATCTTCCTTCTTCCAATGGAACTACACTTCACATTTCTGTTTAGCTGATAATTTATGAGTTACAAGATATTCATCTTGAATAGTACAGATGTTTAGTGAACAGAATGACTCATCTCTTCCTCTCTACTTTCTAAGCAGGACAAAGAGATGCTGCCATCTAAGCATGTGCTGGGGCAGAAACACTCTTGTCATTAAGCTGTTGCTTCCCAGATAATAACTACCCATCAAAAGAAAGCTTTGGAAAGATTGCTGCCAGCAGAACTCACACCAACAGTGACACTCTTTAAAGCAACTGCTATCCTGTGACTCTTTTTGCTTATATTTTTCTCCCTTCCAACAGTCTCAGTACACACAAAAGAGTAGTTGCCTTTGGAAGCAATGACAGGTTCTCATTACCATGCATAAATGAGAAGTAGTAGTTTCATCCATAACCCTCATAAGCACTTGCACTGATTTCAGAAAATGTAAAGGAGAATTTTTGGACCAGAGGATTGAAAAAATAAAAGCGTAGATCACCCTAGCAGATGAAGAATACCCAAGTTAATGTGGATTCCTATTAACATAACTGTAATTGGAGAAAGTATAAAACCATCAGCATTTATAAGCTGTGATTTTTGAAGTTGTAACTGCAAGACTCGTTGGTATAATACTTCAAAGTTCATACTTTGCAGAAGGTGTTCTAACTGCATTTCAAGTACATGCTCTGTTTAATATATGGTTTATGAATTTCATTGCTATGCAGTACATTTGCTGACATATAATGAAAGTGAAGTTGCTTAAATTAAGCATCTGTTACATTCAAACCCTGTTTTAATTATATATATGTTGCATGAATATTTGTGTGGTTTTATAGGAAAAAGCTAGCCAGTATTTTTATGGCAAACTTTTCAAGTCTGTCGAAGAAATAGTCAAATTTATTTGTAAAGAGTTTCCACCACAGCAGGTCTGTCCATACTAGTGCCCTTCTCCTGTGGTTCTCCCAGGAGCAAATTTTCCATCTTGCATACAAGTTGTCTGTCACCTGTCACCACTGGTTCATGTCTGTTTTGCTTAGGTCAGTTTTGTCACTCACTATCCACCTCATACTCTACAGACAGCAGGGCAATGGCCTAAAGAAACCCAGGCACATCAAAACCCTCCATAAACACAGATCATTCAGTCTCCTCATTTATAGCAAGTGCCATACTGCTGCCAACATCAGTTTTGGCCTGTAGCTGAGCCCTTCCTGAGTGAGCAGAGTCCTGTAACACCCGATGATCATCCTTATGTAGCTAGCAGCTACAGGCATGAAATCTCACACTTACTGCCATTTAAGCTATTGGGGTAGGATTCAAGTGGATTACTTTGGAAGAAAAGTGTTTTTTACCTACAAACTTACCTCTGAGAGCTCAGATTACACAATGTGAACTGTACTTTTGAGGTGGGTTCTGCACAGTGGGTTGTGCTGTTGATTTGGGCCAACAAATCCTTATTTTATACTGGAATGGCCCCCTTCCCTTTTTTTTTCTCCTACTAAACATCATTTTTTTCCCAAGCACAGCAGAGTACTTACAGCTAAATTTCTCAT
>JAWLRI010001089.1:364657-417596 GCA_034781795.1 Crypturellus tataupa
CCTTCCCTTTTTTTTTCTCCTACTAAACATCATTTTTTTCCCAAGCACAGCAGAGTACTTACAGCTAAATTTCTCATTTGCTAAAAATTACAACTAAAATTAACATCACATTTCTGTGCTGACCTAGGGACAGACTGATGACTTCATGTGAAAATGAGAGGTAGAGGAAGGTGCATTAGCCACTGCGTGTATCAAGCATAGATCATGCCGACTTTATCTTGGTTATGCCACTGTCCTACACACAAGTCAACAAATAAACTTAAGGACTCCAAAGAAAGGGGCATTCATTTCCTCCTTCAGCAGCAGCATTACCTGTTGAACATCCTGCTGGAAAACGCAGAGCTGCAGCCTTTGATGTAACCGGACCTTCCTGTGTTGCCAGATGCTCTCCAGGCGCCGCTGGTGATGCAGGACCTCGTGCACCACATCGAGCACCTGGTGCACAGCCTTGGAGTAGTTGGCAGTAGCAGTGAGGGATTCAGAATTCCCAGGGCTCAAGGGACGCTGCAGGACATCCAGCAAAGCTTTTCCATCCTGGCTCACCTGAGAGAAGAAATAAGTTTACCAACACCGTGCTGATACTTAAACATCTAATAGCTGAGAACATCAGCTGTCTAGCTGATTCTTTTCACTTTGTCTCTTTATTTCAGTGGAAAAGGCAGATTTGTGAGCAGAGTCCTGTAACATCCGCTGATGATGCTTGATTTGTACTTAAGCATTTATCACTTGCCATAGCTTCCTTATGGGCTGCTCCGCAGGAGCACAGAGCTGTTGGGGCTGAACAGGGACAGAAATCCCTGAGACTACCTTATGGGCTGGCGCTTGGGCACTAGAGTCTTGACATGTTCTGGGATATGACAGGTGGCATTTGCAATAGCAGGTCTATTTTTGTGGAAGGTGGCATTTTAAGAAAGTCACAGATGGCAGTCGCTCCTGTATGATAAGGGAGAAGCCTTTCTTTGTAGGATTACTAAGTATGAATATACATTCAGAAATGTGACATTCAGATTCTATATTTCATTCAGTGACAGTGAAAAAAATAAATCGGTCTCTTTTCTTCTCCAAGAATAGATCAGAGGGATCTAAAACCTCCGTTTCCAATGGACCTACAAGGTTTGCTTGCAAATGCAAAGCCATCTGCACACATACAAGCTTTTTTTGTGCATACTAGAATACACTTGCAGATGCAAAGGTATTGGGCATTTTAAAAAAAAGCTATTTTTGGGAATCTTTCCTGAACATTTTTATATTGCAGGGGAAAGATGAAAAATAAACCATAAAAAAACAAGATGCCAACAAACATTAACAAGTGCTTGCATGCACATGTCCTCTAAAAATGGCTTTATGAAATATGTTGCAATTGCAAATTGAAAATTAAAATATCCCTTCCAACAAAAATGTTAAATGAGGATAGTATCAGAATCCCTTTCCTCTTCTCTTTTCCCCTCCAAACAAAATGCGGCAAAAGTGACAAAATTTGTGAGAAGAGTTTCTATTTCTAGGCTACCAGAGACCTTGCTAGAGAATGGTTCATTTAATTTTTTTTCACCCATTGTGAATATAGAGCATTATCAGTAAAACTGAAAACATTTCTCGAGGATCTCCATGTCTCATTTATCTCTGTATCACAAATTGCTTGTTCAAACGAAACAATTATCCTCTAATCCCAAAGCTGTGCCTTTTGGCAAGCCACGTCACATCCCAATCTGTTATAGCAGTGGCTATCTGGTGCAGCTCCAGAAAAATCAGCAGAACCAGTGAGATTACATTGGCAAAACCACGAGTCAAATCTGATCCTATTAGGTGGGGCTAGGCAGGTCATCAAGTTTTTTTTAAAAAAAGATTCAGGACAATTTGGAATTAAGTCAGGAATTGACTAAGTTGTCTCTAGGGAATGGGTTTCCATATTCAAAACTGGTTCCTGCCGAGGACCAGCGGGAGCAATTTGCACTTGCTGGGGTCACAGAGGGATCGGCCGCACTGGCCAACAGCGGTGGCCAACACTGAAACCGAGGAGAACCTTAGCAAAGAGCAGCAGGGCACGGGTATTACCATGGCACTATTGTGGAGATGGCAAGAGCTGCTGGGCAGGGAAGAGGCAGAGGAGGGGACAAGACCCACTGCATCCTAATTAGGCGCGAGAAGATAATCAGCACAGGCTAATCACTGGGAACAGGAGGCCGAGCCACGCAGTTCATTAAAGCAGAAGGATTTCCTGCTGCCTGGACACATGCACGTAATCCTGCCACTGGTCTGCAACTGGTCTGATGCTGTCCCAGGCTGGTGCTACAAGACCTGCAGTATAATCCCTGCTGATTTACACCTGCAGTAATGAGTGCTGAACCAAGATGTATCTAAAGGTTCAGAAGCCTACCAGGAAGAGATCTGTGATTGTTTAGACAACACAACTGACATGCTTCATTCAGGAGAACTTTCCTGCAAACCTTTTGCCATAATATAGGCTGGTTTATACCTACATCTGCTCCAAGGTGTGGCCCCTTATGTCATTTTTTTTACATTGCTCTACCAGAAGTGGAAGCTTGTGATTTTCCCATTTGGAGGTCAGATCCTCAGGTAAACTGAGCTAAACTGAATGCTGGCTGTTTACGAGCAGCTTTTATCACATGCTGAAGACTAGGTAAGTCCTGAGGGGAAAAAGTACGTGAAGAATCTTTACAGGTTTTTTGACAAAAAGTCATAGGGCAATTTTTAGTCTTAGCATCCCTGACACGCAGTTTTAAAGTAAAAGAACATGCCCTTTCGGGTGTTGACTGACAAAAGCATTTACAAATATACCTAAAGCAGCCTTTTACAGCCTTTGCTATACTGAGGACCTGGCAGCTCTGTGACTCTATTTCCATTAGCACATTCCACTTGTGCTAGAACCAGGATTCATTCACAGGAGGAAAGGAACATGATTAAAAGTGCCACCAGCTGAAAGGGGTTTCCTGTTCAGCAAGGGCAGTGAAACAGCTCTTCTTCAGAGCACCAACGTCAGTTCCAGATTCCATTTCTGTACAGTGCTTATCCTCCAGATTTGCCCTAGCAGGAGGATGACTGAGCACAGCCCAAGTGCTACAGCCTAGGAGTAGAATGCCCCTTCTGTCACAAGCTGCAGTGATAGAAAGCAAATCTATCTTAGAAAAGCTAATCCCCACAGGCAGCCAAGTGCCTGCTATCGCAGCACTGTTGAAGGTCTCCTCCAGGAGGCACATACCTCTGTGTAGGCCTGCGTCACTTGCTCATACAGAGACTGATGATGATGGATGGCCAGTTCCAGGTCTTGCATTTCTGAGGGGAGGCCTCCTTCACTGCACATTTTGCACCAGGCATCCACACCTGAAAGGAACTGAAACAATTCCAGAAACAATGAGCAACACCAACCCAGAGCAATGTCTCATCACCATCACCTTCAGGAAAAGCTGCTTACAGATGACTGCAGTTTGAACCGAGGAAAACAGCCCTCAAAGGAACCTTTTGGTCCCTCTCAAACATTCCTGTCCCCTCCTCAGAGCTTGAGGAACAACTAGATTCAAAGGAATAGTTTATGTTTCTTTCGGCATAAGCAAATGCTCCTTTAAGCAGGGTTAGAAGTCACTCATTCTAAGAGTCTTTGCATATCAGGTAGAGATATTACAAGAGCTTTAGAAAAACACATAAGCACAAAGCACAGAAGGCCACAGCTATGTTTGTGCCACCTGTATTTGGCAACGTCTCAGCTATTGTTCTTCAGCTGCTTATATGTCCTTAACACCACTGATTTAAGCAATAGAAAGCTCCCACTACACCCAATGCTGGCATCCTCTTTGGTGAAACGCAGACAGCCTGTCCCGAAGCAGTTCCGAAGCCAGGGCCAGCTCAGTGGGATTGCTAATTGGATACCAAGGCTTTAACCTCTGGGTCACCCATCTGATTCTGGCCCGAGTCAGCAGTGATCAGATACCGTTACCATCTGATGGCTGCAGAGCAGCCAATGTGAAATGAGCTGTTGGTCTCAAGCCAGTTCCTGGTAGACAGACATCCACAAAAAGGGGGAAAAAAAATCACTGCCGCTGCAATTGTTATGGATTAGCACCTTAGTTAGAAGCCTTAAAGACAGCCAGAAAGGAACAGACTTAGGGAGCAGAGGGATGGAAAGAAATATCTTTCCATTCTTAAAAGCCTCCCGAGCAGGATTGATGCATTTTGGCAGAATGAATTGGGGAAGCTCTCCAAGGTGCTGCCTGTTTTGTAAAAGAAAAGAGGCATTTAGGCTCTAGGGTTCCCATCATGTTTTTCCTTTAAGCGGGGCCTACTTCAGTGACACAGTGCCTAATATACTCCCCTTCTGTCCATACTTAAATACTTAATTACTTCTCATTAGTATTTTCTCTTCCTCCACCTTTCTGTTAAACCAGCCTTCCATACTTGGGGATTTTAGAAGAAGAAAAAAAAAGGCAGCTAATTATGTAAGAGATGCAGTGCTCTGTAGGAGGATGTATATTGCAAGGATGCCACCCCCACGATCACAGCTTTATCCATGCCTGAAGTGTTCACCTGTGGTTTGCTAGTAAAGCACTCAGAGCAGGAAGGGTTGGGAGATTCAAAGCAAAGAATTTCAGTTTAATTCTTGCTCTGGCTTCAGCTTTTTTTTTTTTTTTTATTTTATTAGCAGAGTAAAGCTATTTGCCATGCTTCTGTGTAATCAAGGCGATAAAGTGTTTGCATTGTAAACACTTCTTTTCAGTGCACAAAGATCCAGTGACAAAGATGAATTCCTAGGTATTCGTGTTCTGCAAGGTGCCAATTCACCAGGGAAAAATATGTTTCCCAGAAGATAGTGGCCAGGATGGCAGGAGCTGTTGGGCTGACTTGACTCTTAATCTGTTAAACCTCTCTAGATGGAATTCCCAAACAGCCCTGCATAAAACTGAAGTCATATTTTGTTCTGAGCTAATGGAATTCACATTTCCTACTCAGTTTTAACAGTATGGAAATGAGAGCAAAACCTTCTGGGGCTGTTACAAGAACCTCTTGGATGAAACAGTGAGCAAAATACCTTTACACCTTAAAGACTGCTGTTCTTGCTGCTGGAATCAGCTACAGCTCATATCCAAACTGCTCCATTCCACCGGTTTCAGTACAAGCTCTTGCAGTCATGTTACCTATATACTGCCATATCCCCAGAGTGGGACTGGCACGGTAGGTGAGAGAAATCACAAAAGATCCTATGCACAGAACTGCATTTCTACACCTCACCTCTATTTTTTTTTCCTTTCTCAGCAATGTTAGGAGGATACTCCAACATCTGCAAAGAAAATTTAGAGGATTTTTTTTTGTAATGCACTGCATATAAGTGGATTTGTGTTGTTGACCCCAGAACTTTGCCAGCATGCTCTTTAGCTTACATGACAAGCATCTGTGGTATTCAATTCTAAAATGTTCAGGGGAATGATCTTTATCAACAGGTTTTCACTGGCTTGAGCATCTCATGACTTAGAGACACAAGACACTATATGTTATGACACAAGCATAGAATTAATCTATGAAAATTTGAGAAAATAATCCCAGAAACCGTCATGTTTAGGATGCTAAGGAACCTCTGCATGAGCTGGTAATGGGGCTTGTGGCTTCCTGCATATAGACGGAGTCACTCCATCAGCAACTTCACTGCTACCACCAGCAGGAGCAGTTGATGTCCTCTGTTCTAACAAACAGTGTTTTACTCTCATGCTGTGTGTTGGTCTGAACTGCGTGTGCATATGCATATGGGAGCAAAGGATGGCTTTTTAGGGATATTTCAAAGTATTAATTCATACCATTCAACTAATAATTTGGATATTTTGGAAAATTTCTCTATGTCATTTTTTATTACTGTCTCACACACTCTAATGGATACAAAAAACTTTATTGACTAACTTTCATGCTACATTTATATTCATCCAAGAAAATCATTGTTTAACTGAGTTTAAAAAAAGACACATTTAAAATTGTAAATAGTTGCTAGGGTGGAAGGGGAGCTGTTACTGTCTACTGAATACTCAGTACCTTGGTTGCCTGAATTAGATGCCTAAATTTCTATTTAGCCCATAGCCTGCAGTTCCTATTGGGAACATAAAAGCTGCTTAAATATTATTTGAAATGACAGACTCCAATAACTGTATATGCTTTTTAAAATTTCAGGAAATGTTAAGAAACTCTCTCCTAAAAAGTAAAAATGTCCCTAAGGTACCCAAGGAACTGTAAAGTAATGACCCAGACTCACTCCCAGCTCACAACCTATTCACCTAAGCTGCAAATTCTGTGTTAGGTCAGGTAATGGCTTCTTATACCATTTCCTGCTAGCCTTCCTCAGTGACAACTACTCAGGGTCACCTGGCTGCTCTGAAACACAGCTCAGACATTTCCCAGCATCTGTTTCTTTGCATTTTTACTAAGTCTTTGCTTGCTGCTTGCCAGGCATTACATGGAAGACGCACAACAACCACGGTGCTTCCCCTGGACCCCAGAGAAAATAAAGGCTCACACTAGTTTTTCCACTGTTCCTCAGTGGTCTAAAACCATTCTAGATCGCATGTATTTTTGTGTGTGAGGTTAACTGTATATATTCTGATCTTGTTTCTAGCATTTCCTCCCCCTTCCTAACCCAAAAGTTATTTGTTCTTATTCCTGCAATTCTTTGGTTTCAATCGTATTTTCTTTTCCTCTCCTCCCTCAAATTTGTCCTCTCTTTTCACTTTCTTTCCTCAAGGAGGGCATTCCAGGATGTGCTTGCAGGGATCTAGGCAGGGACCCAGTGAGAACAGTAGCCTTCCTGTTTGGGAATAAGGTAATATGCAAAGAACAGCCAAGTCAGTTTTCAGAGCACCAGCATGAATATGTGATCTAGTGTATGCAGGTGACACCTACTTCTGGAAACCGTAATTTTGCTTGTGCACTTCTGTGGGGAGATTGCGACCCAGAATTATACGTTCATATCTCTTGGCTGCTTGAAGATGTTAATTTCATCATTCTGACAGGATATTTAGTGAGCATCATAGGAACACTTAAGCACCTTTTAGAGACTTCTGCCAGGAAAGGCAGGACACCTGGTATGTCTCCTTCCCCTGCCTGGCAGTGAGATGGCTGGAATCTCACCCAGTGTACATCAGAGAAGTTCTCTTGAAACCAAAGCGAGATAAGGCACATTCTCCTGTTTTCTCAGGCGACTAGCCTCAGTCATACCAAAAAATATAACAATAGATCATTTTCCACAGTGGAATATATCCACATTGTTATGAGGGAAAAAAAAAAAAGATTTGTAGCTGTCTGAATTAACAGACATTTGGGATACACCTCCAGTGTCCTCAGAGTTGTACCTTGACCTGGAGATACTGGGGATCTGGGGATTTGGAGCTTAGTGTACTGGCTTTTGATCAAACACTTGTGCCGAAGACGGCCTGGCTGGAGGCTAAGTTGGCAAGATTTGGATATTCTTTTTCAATTTTTTCCCCCTTTGTTTTTTCCTTTGGTCTTTTTTTGATGATAGCTTGGTATTTGTAAACTGTATTTTAAAAAAATTAAGGAAGACACAGACACATACTGGCACATGTGCATGCACAAACACGCACGCACAAAGAAAGAAAAAGCAAAAACTGAGCTTTGATGCAGGAGCTCAGTCAGCCAAGTTCAGTTCAACATGCCACATGTATCTGCAGTAACAGCCAGGATAGCAACGTGATTCTGAGGCACATGAAGACAGATGTGAGGTTCAATTCCCAGCAGGGTTTACTCAGCCTTTCATCCTTCTAAGCCAGACAAACGGTGTGGGGTCTTTAGGAAAAGGACCTTGAAAAACAAGTTGTTTCCTGCTCAGCTTGCATATTAGGGAGCTCGTAGCAATCTTTCACAAATCTCTGCTCCAAGCCAACAACTTCCTTGCAAGTTGTGGTGTGTCTAAAGCTGAAAGATCACGGTCCTATTAGACTTGCTTCCTGTTGGCATCCCAGAGAACTTCAATCAATAGGAAGGAATGAACAAAGCGAACGGAGCAGCTTATCGCTCTGGAGAAGGAAAGACAATCTGCGGATCCGATTGGGATGAGGGAGGCGGGGGCTCGCATGGGGAGACAGGACTAGAGACTCCTGTTACTGGCAGAACACAGGGAACAGAAAAGACTTGGTCTAGGGAGAGGAAAGAGTAGGTTTTCCCAGATCTTTGCTGATATGTGCATCAGAGATCTAAGCCTTACTTACTGTAAAATGAGAAATTCCAGCTTTCAGTAAAAACCCCAAGTGATGCCAAATAATAGAGAATCATCTTTGGAATTAATGTTTCATAGGTTGCAGGCTCAGGCACAGACCAATTTCCAGTCACCTCACTTTTCACAGCACACCAAGGTGTTTATGACTAAACTATTAGGTTTATTCTACCAGAATTCCTGAAGCAAAGTCTACATATCAGTTTTGGCTAACAGACTTCCACAATGACTCTCACATTTCTTTCTTTCAGTTGAGTTTATAGGTTTCACATCAGCACTTCCCTCTCCCTGAGCTGTCTCTTATTGCAAGCGAGGGGTAACTGCTATTCAGAATTTGCACGTTTTCTTTTCAAAGAATTGACAAGAGACAACTGAGTTTTCCAGATCCATTGATTCAATTGTAAAGAAGAAAGAACTAAAGTTTGAAGTGTCATCACTGAAGCTTTTTTCAATTTAAGGCTGAGGCAAAACATCCACTTTGAGAGTATTCAAAGTGAAGGACATCAAAAAAATCATTTCTAGCTGATAGACAACTAAATGCAGCTCTCTGTCTTGTTGCTTTTCAGGTGATAAAATATCTTAGCAGCTCCACAAAAATTGCAAACAAAATTGACAATTCAAAAAGCAAGAGATCATTTGTAAAACCCCCCAGTGACGATGTCATAAATAAAATTTAAATCATTCTCATTGAGTCTACACACTGGGTATCAACTCTTTTCAATTTTTCATTATGAACATATAGTGACTGATGATTATTAATATGAACACTATGACAAACATTATGGTGCCAACTGTGCTGAGAAAGAAGCACCTTTACCCGGCACCTCTTGATACAGTTGTCCCATGACAGCCCATGAGTGTGCTTACATGAGTAAATGCCCAGTAAGGTGAATATTTATTTTTGGCTATAACCCGTTGTCAACAGAAAATATGAAAAAAAAAAACCCCACTATTTCAATTGTGGTCAGAAACAACAAAGAAAATCTGTATTGTTCTGGCTAGACTTTTCCATATATATTTTGGCTCATGAGACAAAGTTTCTGGCTCATCACTTGTAATTTCTTCTTCAGCCATCTAAAGTGTGAGTCATACTATAAAGCACACCCCCATAGTCGCTTTGACATTAAATACTTAGAAAAACAAGTGCACTACAGCAGTGAAGAAGGAGCCCCAAAACAGTGCTTGCCACTGGAAAATGAAGGTAATCAACGTAGGTTCATAGCTGAATCCTCACTTGTAAGACAGAGCTGATCCTCTGCCAGTGCCAAGTGTCACTCACCTGTTCAGCTTTCTGATGGAAGACGGCAGACATGGCTAAGATGGTGCTGCGCTCATCCAGAGCTGCAGCAAAACTCTTCCACTCTTGATCCAGCTGCGTAGAAATTTGTTTAATCTGCTGGGAAGCATAATGGCCTGCCTCAGAAAGCCTGGATGCAACCGACATGATCCGATTGATGTTGACATAGGCGTTCTGAAAATTAAAAAGCACGCGTAAATAAAGAGAAGGAAAAACCGTGACCACCTCTGCCTTCATTACACACTCCAAACACCAGCAGCTGGAGTAAAGCCAAGTAGTTCACCGAAAGCAATCAAGCACCTGTTTAAATATGCATGAATAGCAGGCATTCTACCTTGCACTCTAAAAAAATATCCCCCAGGAATCTTTTTGCACATCTACATCATTATTTTCCCTCCTTGAATTTACTTATTTCTGAATTTATTTAGGTAAAACCATTTTAGGTGATTTGCTCTACTTTAGCTATTTACTTCCCTGCTAAGGTCTACTCATTGCTTTTGATATTTCTGCTGCATTACTTCATATTTTCTGGATACTACTTCCACGTATTTGGAAATGAAATATTTGTGATCTGTCCTCCAGGAACTCTCTGACAGTTCTTAACAGATGTGCAGACAAATGTAAAACTTGAAAAATTCAAGTACACTCAAAAGGATATTCTACAGAAATAAGAGTTTCCATAGAAATGCCTATTAAATTATATTCTTCACTGAAAATGTTATCTTTTCTGTAGGTTATTTTAAGCTGTTCTCCATCAGAAATATCATTTAACTATATTCTGAATTTAGAAGAATGCAGACTACTAAAAGGGTGATATTTTCTATTCTTTCATCAGAGTTTTTCATAATGGTTTATATTCAGCCCTGAAGGGATCATTCTTTCTCAAGTTGAACTGCGGACAGCACTACAACACCCCAGTTCTGCATACAAACATAGGCCTCAAATAAACAGCTATCATGACAATGTCTCACAAAGATGCACAATGAAAAGGCAAATGACAGCTCCTTGTGTATTTCTGTAACTTCATTTGCTGTAAACACTTTCCTTCTTTCCCTGCTCTCACTGCAGGGAGGAGAACTCCCTGCACTTGAGAGGTTTTGTTAGTGTTGACTCACTGCTTTCTTGTCACATTAAGATGTTTCAAGAAGGGCTTCACGAATTCCAGAGAGCAGAGTCCTTAAGAGCCTTATGCGCAAGGCCAGACAGAGCCCTGATGATTTTAACAGTAGCACTCCTGGACAAATAATAAATCAGAAGTGGAAGTGTTCGCTGGAGCAGGAACTCATCGCAGTGCCTCGGCGCACAATGTGGAAAGGCATCTGCCAACCCAAATATGAAACACAACAGAGCACCGCAGGGGCAGGCACAGCTCCAAACTAGGTTGCAAAGCAGGGCAGAGCAGGTCTGCAGAGCGTGCTGGCTAACTGCAAAGTTTACTCACCACATCCACGGGGGCTAGAGAGAAAAAGACCAAGGCTACAGCTCTTACAGCCATTCTGCTCTCCCTGGTGAAACCAAGACTGTGATGGCATTCACATAAAGAAGACAGACCTAAAGAAATAAGTCTGTCCTCCAGCCTCCAATTTAGATTCTTTCCTTATCCCATAGCATGTTCTTGGGATTTTCTTTTGGCTTAAAAATATCAGATTAATTCTAAAGAGAAAAAAGATTTGATTTTCCCCTTACAATTAAAAGAAAACTGATCAGAATTGTTCTGGATTTAGAAGTATATTAACAAAAGTTATAGTCTGGAATTTTAAACACCACTGACACTGTCAAACACATGTTAAAGTTCCTTCAAATTACAGACTGTAACTTATGCTAATAAATATTTAAGCCTGTCTCCCAAGGAGTCCTCATGGCTGAGCCTCAGCCAAGAGCAGGTTTTAACATTTCAGCTCAGCTCTTCTCCTGGTGGAGAGCAGCACAGGATTGCTGCAGTTACAAGAGTTTGGATGAGCTGCACCCATTGAAGACCTGGAACTGTTTCTGAAGGAAATGTTGCTGAAATTTCAATTTCACATAAATGATGGTCAGTTTCTTCTTGGTTTTATGACTTTTTCCCCTGCAGAATAATCTCAGTATTTGTAATGTAATGAGCATGATTCAGTGAGAGAACAACCGTGAATTCTCTGGTTCCTTGTCGCTAGTATGTAAGTGTATTAAATAGTAGAAGGGTAGTTTAGTTGAAATATAGCAGATGTTCCTAGAGTCTGTTTTTTAAGTTAGGGAGATTTATATATTGTTATGTCTGTTTGTTAAATTTTTATATAGAAAAGAGGATTTTCATGGATGAAATTTCCTTTTCCTAGTTGAGGATTTTTCATGGAAGGGTACCAATCTGTCCTGTAGCCAACCCACTTACTCCATAGCTCTTCCAACAAAAAGCAGGAGCTGTTCTGGAGCCACCTGCTCATACCTCCTTCCACAGAGCCCTGAGTGGAGTTGGCTCAGGAAAAGAGAGTCTGCGGAGCTTCCCCTGCTGCTTCCTGCCTGACAAACGACAGGCAAGGAGCAAGAAGCAGCAGGGATTCAAGCGCAGACTCTCACATGTGGGATGTCCTCTTCTGTAAGCCCCGAGTGTGAGGGCAATGCCCAGTCTGCAAGCCCTTCACCTCACTTCATTTCCCCACTGCCAAGAGGCTTGGGAACAGGAGACCTTGGACAGGGTCTCACGGAAAACCAAGGCAGCATGAGGGCTTGACTCAGAAATTCAGAACAGCACATGGTCTAACTATCCTTTACTGTAGCAGGCGTTAAACATTTTACGGGACTTTTACTCAATGTCACTT
Organism: Crypturellus tataupa; assembly: GCA_034781795.1. Classification (NCBI taxonomy): domain Eukaryota; kingdom Metazoa; phylum Chordata; class Aves; order Tinamiformes; family Tinamidae; genus Crypturellus; species Crypturellus tataupa. Next base: position 376,965 of record JAWLRI010001089.1, read on the forward strand.
TTACTGAGGAAGATAGGGTCAGAGGAAACATTATTTGCACCTCTAATGTGAATTGAGGGAAAATGACATACGACTTCAAATTTAGTTTGAGAAGGAAGGGAAAAAAAAGTACTTGACAAGGATCTACAAAAACAAGCCATTTCTTTTTCATCTTCAGGTAGAATAAAGCTATAAGACCTTTTCTTCCACGTTTATCTTCTGATGTGTAACACTGAGTAAAATGGAACAAAGATCTTTGCTGCCAAGATTCAGCTATCAACGTTTTGCAAAATTAAACCTTCCTTTCCCTCTGGTTTTGCTCATCTCTGAAACACAATGATTTGAAATTTTTCTGTATTATTATTATATAGACCTTTTGATCCCCAAAGGAAGTAAATTAAAGAGACCAACTGAGGAGACTTTATTTTTCCTTTAGGCTGGAAAATCTACTACTAGCAGGTCCACATACAGCTCATTTTATAAATACCTGAGGCCCTCGCTGTATTCAGACCAGAGGTCTCCCCAAAGAGGACTGTGAGGCAGCACTGATTTATGGCTATACAGGAGAACAATAGATCAAACAGTGAGAAAAACATCTATTAATGTCTAAAAGTAAGGCCAAAAGCACTGTAGGGAAAAACCTGTATTTTATATAGATTTGCAGCCTTTCCAGAAGCAGTCCCTTGTTAATTTTTTGTTGACTTTCTCCTTAAAGTTTTGAATATTCAGGCAAAAATAAGGGATTTTTTTTGCCTCCTAGGGATAACTAGACAGTTGGGGGAGTGGGAGCGGCGAGGAGAGGCTCTATATATCATGATAGGCAATAATTTCTCATGTCAATTTAGGAAATACTTGTGCAATGCCATTCAAGTGCAGAATACCTCATGTCATATGAGCACACCACCATTTCACAACCTGCTTCTGCCTAAACAAGGCCTCAATTCTGACCTTCGTTATCAGCAACCTAACTGTTCCTTCCAGTGTGTGTGATCACAGCTAGAGTCCCTCACACGTGTTAAGGCAACAGCCCTAAGTCGCAGCAAAAAAAGCACCGACAGGAGTGGAGTTTCAACTGTGGAATGATCTCCCACGGGGAAATACATGAATTCAATCCTGATCATCTTGCAGGCATGCTGTGAGACCTTCCCTCTTAATTAAACCTTCCCACTCTATCTGGAAGACTTTCTTCTGATGCAGCACACAAAAAGAATACACATTTAGGAAGGAAAAGTGAGCAGTAAGAAGCATTAGATCTGCAAGGAACTTGGCTGTGTTGGTCTCATTTCCTAGAGAACTATTTGAGATATTGTGATGGCAAACAGTGAAGGTGAGCCACACGAGCAAGGTTTGACAGATTCATTAATTAAAGGTGAAATTTGATTGTTTAGTAGCTCTTCTTTAAAAAACAACCAACTCACAGTGTTACTCAGAGAGTTTAGAAACCATCTGTGAAGTGAACCTAGCACATAAATCCCAAGCAGAATGTTTCAGAGACAAAATATTCCCATGAGATATCTCCAAGGCCTTTACATTTCTATAACAAGGCTAATTACATGTAGCCTGTTGCTGAATAATGTCAGATGGCATTTTAGCTCAGCCTACATAGAGAAAAATACAGTTCACTTGAGATAAACATTGGAAGTCTTCAAAAGGCATCATTAGCCTTTGGTGGGTAACTGCCATGTGTCTGAGATGCACCGGGACTTATGGACAATCTGCACCTCCACTAGTGTCAGTGCTGCGTGGAAGCAAGACGAGCAGCGGCTCCAGCCCTGATCCCTGCTCTGGATGTTATGGGCACAGAAAATGATGGCTCGTTTTTCAAGGATGTTAAAAAGACCAGGCAAGGAATGGTCCTGGCAAAAGAAACACGAATAGCTTCAGCTGGAATAAACAGCACGTTATACCATCCAGCTAAGTGCAGAGCTGCCCTCAGTATGATCTGTGTCATATTGAAACACTGGTTTCTTCCAGTAAATTAACTAGATTAATGAGGTTACTCACAAAATGGTGTAGCTAAATATTCATCACAGTGAATTGTAGTATCGCTTCAGTGTAAAAATACCACTGTGATAAAAGCTAAATATAATCTCTTGTTTTGAAACTTAAGTAAAAACAAATCCTAGTTTGAATCACCAAAGAAAAAATCTATGGTCATTATTTGAAAGAATAACACTGGACTATAGTTTATTATCTGAAATATACATATTTTCTCCCTTTCACATGCCATATTATTCAATTTAAATGAACAATTATTATTGTAAAAAAACAAGTAAGAAATTGTTTTTTTTTCTTCAAGAATGAGCTTTGATCACAGCATGCTATAGGAATGTATAGGGAAGAGTATGTGACAAAGGCATGAGCATTAAACAGCCAGATAGTGTAATTACCAAAAGGCTTGAAAAGAATACTGTAACTATTATTAGTAATATCATAAAAATAAAAAATAAAAAAAACTGCTTAAACATCCAGGATCTGATCCAACTTCCATTGGACTCTGTAGGGTTTTTCCTGCAAAACATACAATGGTACTGAGCTGCACTAGCCTTCATATCTTTGCTCAACACCTATTTTTAATGTATTGGGGAGGGGGAACACACAAAACCAAGAAAAGTGCTTCCAGTTCTTATAGTTATATTACTTAGATCCATGAGAGCTGAATCATTCTCAGTCAAGCAGTTGCTGGGACTAATATACTGCATAAAAAAAGTAGCTAAATTATCACACAAATTTTTAGCAAAAATATAAATGCAATTTCTGGATAAAAAGTTAATAGAATGATCTAGTTGCACCTTGAGGACTTAGAAACCAAAAGATATACTAAGAAAGATACGGTGCTATTTAGCTGGGTTTTAAATATTAGGGGCAATCTCTGTATCTTAAGCTTGATGCTTGGTAGCTCAGTAATTGAGTTTGGTAATTAGTATGAGGCAGCTTGAAGGCTCATCTGATATGAATGCTTATGTATATCAAAATTTATCAGAATGTGAAATTTTAAGACCTGTGTGTGTCACAATCCTCTATGCAGAACAGCAAACAGATCTGAGGCTGGCAGTCCCCTATTCTGTTTTGTGGGAAAGGACAGCAAAGGCTTCCTAACATTCTCCTCCTGAGCTCAGGCAATGACACGAAAAGGCTGGGAATACTAAATGCAAATTATAGTAAATACAAGTGAGTACATATCTAGTAGCAAATTCACTTCAACTATAGATTTCTGGTTTTTACTTCAATATTGCATTAGTTAATCACAATCTTTAATCCTACAGATATATTTTAGCAGGTAACTTCGAATAAAAAGTCCAAATGAGACTCCAGACGTGCAAAGGTAAGCCACATCCATAAGCACTGTAAGAGCAAAGCCTTTGGCAACAGACTCTGCAAAGCAAAAAACATTTCTTCCTTCTAAATGTATTGCACCTAGGACAGTGACCTAGACATTACTACAGTCTATTACTATTACTGTGGTAATTAGTATTATTGGTGTAATAAGTATTCTCAAGCATCACACACACATCCACCCGTCATTTTCACAGTCTCCAGCAGAAATCAAACAGCAACATGAACAACTGAACTAGGAAATTACTGTAAAAATAAGACAACGAGCTGAAGTTGCGGTTGTGTGTACCTCTTGTGATTATATGTTTGCAAATTTATTGACTACAATCATTCTTAGATTATTATACTGGGGAAAAAAAGGCAACTAAGTAGACTATGCATTAAAAAAGTCATAAAATATACAGACCACAAGCCTTGTATATCTTGCCCCAATAAACTACAGCTACCTGTGATAGTGCTTGCCACTAATACCCCTGTCCCCACCAAAACTCTCCTTCACTGAGGTGCTGCTACAACTTAAGCAGACCTGTCCTGTATTCCCAGTCTCGCTTTCCCAGTAATCAGAGAATGGCTCACATTGCTGTGCAGTCCTAGGGCAAGTAACATCCTGCCATTATGCTCAAATACTTCAGATTCACAACCATCTTTCTCCAAACTCGCCTAATTCAAGGAAGTCAGTGTGTCCCCCCCTCCCCATCAGTGGTTCTTGTGCTGACCAACGGCAGAGGCTTCAGCCTGACTACGCAGCGTCTCCACAAACACACAGAGCTCCAGCGCTCACCGGCCCACAAACCCACATCTAGCACAGGAGTGCGTCACAGCCAGGAAAGGGTCATTTTCATTTCAGTCTCCTCCTGCTGCTGCTTTTCCTGCATGCTCTGCACAGCTGGAGTGACTAGTATGCAGCCCAACACCCTTATGCAGCAAGCTGATGTGTCCTGCATGCTAACACCCGTGTGTTTGTATTACCAACTCCTGGAGACACCAGGAAGCACTTGACATTTTTCTAGCAAAAATCTACTCCCAGACCATCATTGGTAACTACAGCACTATATGGATACGAGCACAGCATAGTTACATACGTGCATACACAAGTAGTTTAAAGAGCCTGAGGTTTAAGATTACCACCCCTTCTCCACCAGTTTCAAAACCTCTTTTCACCTTAATACAGCAAGCCCCGTGTCTGCCATTCCACAGGCAGGATGCTGAAGCTTTCTGGTCTCCATTACAAGGCAGCAGCTCTGTTTAACTCCAAGTGGGACACCCCACGAGCAGCTTCATTAGGCTGTAAAACTGACACCCATGGCCAAACTGTGTGATCCTGGCATTAAAATCCTCCCTTGAAATGCCATTATGCAGAAAATCAATCCAAATAAAAGTCTTTGGCAATCAAGAGAGTTCTAAGAAATTTTTCTGATCATGAGGAATTTCAAGCACTCATGAAATGCTGCTATTTCAGATAAAGTTTGCTGAGACTCATTTCAGGTAAGAACACAATGCTAAGTTGCATCTATATCCGGAAACACTTCTGAATTCTTTCCCCTCCCCACATGGACCTACTATCAATGATGACATCTCAATTCTTTATGTATCCTCTGACAGCTGAAATAAAGCTGAAATGAATCTACATGGAATATATCATAACAGGCTCCTTCATACAGTCATACATTTGAGCCCAATTAATGAGTGCAGAATTGAGTGTCACCTCCCACCATAGTGACAGGTTGGGAGAAGCTCGCTAATCCCGCCCATACACAGAGCTACATCCTCTGTGCTAAAGACACAGAGCAGACAACCCTCCCTCCTGTATCACCCATGCTGACCATATGGTCTGTATGGCTATATGTGTGGGGGCTGTACCAGGGACAGAGTAAAATGGGAGACACATCATGTGCCCCAGACTGTTCTCCCTAGCAGAACGGGTCTCTCCTGGGCAGCTGTGTCACACCAGAGTTTGGCAGCACAGAGATGGTGGCGTGGCCATGGCACAGCCACTGAGAGCTCCCGGCCCTCAGTAGGTCTCCCAAGTTCCTTGCAAATGTCTCGTGTCTTGACATTACTCATTCCCAAGAGTTCACTTGGGGACAGAGGATTGGTGAAGGAAATTAACTTTTCTGCCATTAGGTGGCACCCTCCCTGCCACCCACTAATTTTCTATTAAAGTAATTTATCTCTTTCCAAGTTCAGTTCCTAGTTATTTTAACAAAATAACATCAGACTACCATAGAAAGTATACAGGCAGGTAGTTCAGCTTGACTCTTCTGACAATGTTTTCTAAAGGATTATGACTGACTTTGCATCTGTCATAACGCAAGTGACTTTTTATGCATTAACCTCCAGGAAACATTTTTTGATAATGAACAGCAATGACACATGGGGCTGTGCTACCCTGTATTCTGCTAGATAGTATTTTCTAATTGTAAAATTAACAATCAATTGCCTAGAGCCTATTTTTTTCGGTGCTCATTTAAATTAAAAACACAATAATTATATTAATTTACATTGTAAACCTTTGTCAACTTGCACTGTTACATATTGGCCTAGTGAGTGCAGACAGCCTTCCTAAGGAATAGCTAGGTGTGTTGAAGCAGCAGGTGGAATTTAGGTCAGAGAATTTAATTACCTGTGCTGGAATGTGGCCAGGATACCAGCGTTAACACCTGTAATCTTATAAAAGTGGTGCGCAGTCTATAATGGTCCTAAGTGGTCTGTCCTCTGCTTCACATTTCATCAGAGAGCTGCTCTGAAGTACCTTGCCCCTTGGCAGTGCCGTAGGCTGTGTTTTGCTAGTGCCTTAAGCCTTAAACTTAAATGCCAATAACTACTTTTGAGGTCCCAGCACCCCTGTGCATGCAGCCTGACCACGCACAGCATGAAGGGTCCCATCTGTAGGAGCCAGGTGACTGGGGGAAATTTTTTGTGCATTTAACAGCACTCACAGGGGGCTGGTCTCTATGATGTGCAGTTTCAGCAGGGGATATGCAGACATTTTTCTAAGTGCAACAATTGAAACATGGATACATTCTGTCCCAATTTCTGTGCTGAAAGCCCAGCAGCATCCAGACACAAACATCCTATACCAGGAACAAATGAGATTTTTTTTTTGCATCCAAAGTAAGTCAAGTTACACTGAAAAGCACTGTCCGTTCAGCTTTTGCAAAATTTGAAAAAACCACAACCTCACCACAGCCTCAACTGACAGTTTGATTAGTCTCTTCCTCACAGTTTTGAAAAGTATCTCAGCTGGGTGGGGGGAAGAATCATAAATTATTAAAGTGATGCTTACAGATCTCATTAATCAGGTGCCAGAGTAACGTCAAAAACCTTAAAAATATTGTATTTGCTTTCTAAAATAACAACAAACTGCACAGGACTGTGTTGGTCTTATATCAAGGCAATAATCGTCTCTCAGTGTTTGTGTGGACTGCGCAACACCCGCTGCTTCCCAGAATGAGGGCTGCTGCCAGCAGAGCCTGGCCTGGTCTTCCTGATGTTTTTCACATGGGCCCAGAACTCCCTCTGACCACGAGATGCTCTCACGTGCCTGCCCCTTCCCCGTCACCACCCCCAGTCCGTTTTTGTGCGTCCTGAGCTCACCATGGAATTCATGGCAAAGTGGTTGTGCTGCGTCTGCAGGTCGAGGGCGTGCTGGTAGCTCACGCCGATCTCGGTGTGACTCTGCAGGAACAACTCCTTGTTGTGGCTGATCCAGTCGAACATCTAGAAACGGTCACACAGGACACAGAAAGAGAGACAGTGTTAGTGAAGGATGAAAAAAATCTAGGCAAGTGCAAAACATAAGAGTCCATAGTTCTGAGATAGATTTATATGTGACACAGACAAAAAATCTAATCCATGTTGCCTCAGAAATGTTCTTTATCAAAATAAACTGCTGTGTAGGAATGGCAACATTTAAGTTATTAGCATCTTTTGTTATAAGCAGAATGATTGGTGAGGAAACATAACTCATAAAGCATGTTTCTTGGTAAGTTGACACCACAGTCCTTTTCTGTAATAGGAATTTCACATATAGCAAGATGGCAGCAGAGGGACCCAAATCAGAAGTTACTTCACTGACTGAAGATCTAGTGCTTCATAAAGTACCCTTAATCCAGAACTGGTTCCAAAATTCCATAAATATTACTGATGAGATTTTCTTCCTCCTCCCTGCCTTTTTCTTTTCAGTCTATATATAAAGTTTCCAAATGCTATATCCAAACAGCCAGTTGACTTCCTACACTTACATTTCCTAGATCTTTCCTACTCTGCAGCCAAAACCTAGTCTATCTTCTATTTCTATTTTCTATTTTTGGGATGAAGAACAAAAAACATGTACTTTATTAATATCTATAAATTGTACACATTTAAACTTCTTCCACTTCCAAAAAAGAATAGTTCAGTACTCCAGATACAGTTAGAAATACACTGAATAAGCCCGATGCAACTCAGTCTTTTTTCTGTAGCATGTCAAAGCAACACTTAAACCTGTAGCACATTCATTTATTACAGACTGTCACGAGCGAGCTATGAGGTGGCTGTGTTTATGTTTTGGCTTGTTCTGTGTAGTGTTGCAGACAACATGCTTTGAAAATGGGAACTGTTCCTTCTTTACACCTGGCTGCAGCTGAGCAGGCAAATTACAAGCTCAAATTTCTTTTCTGCAAACACTTCTGTTAGAGAATCCCTTCAAACTTTCTTCACTCATGTTTTCTCTAGCCCCTCAGCAGATCTGGGACCTCCTTGTTGATCATAACAAAATCAATAAACTTATTAATTCATCAAACGAAAAGCAAATTATAGACACAGTGGAGGTTAGGTCAAAACAGTCCCTGTTTTGGAAGAGAACATTTTAGGGGGAAAAGGCAAATTATGCTGCTTCAAAGAAGCCACCTCATTCAGGAGAGATTAGTCTAGATCCTTATTATACAACTGATGTGTCCTTAGTAGTTTTGTTCTTTAGCACTGAATCATGAAGTTTTTGGTCTCTGACAGTTGAAGAACAGACAGAGCCCAGGGTTCAAGCACTGTATGTTGCAGCTGACAAGTTTTGCAATGATAAGCTTAGTATTTTCAAATAGTACCACAAGCTAAACAGACTGTGGCAACATTATACAACCTAGAGCAATCTAAAGCTCTCTCATTGGATTTCTTTTTTCTCACTCTATTAAGAATTAATCAGCAACATAAGCACGAAATAATTTGTCACACTTGAGACTTACAGAAAAATAATACCATAAACTCAATAGAGAAAAATAGAGAGAAATAAAGTCAATAGAGAAAAACAGCAAAGTTCACCTCTCAACAGTAAGATTTTACATCTCCATTTAGAATCCAATACAGATTAGTCATAAGTAGATACATGTTCAATGTGAATTTTTTAAAATGTTTGATGTTTAAGCTAAAAGCATTTAGGGAAAAGAAAACTGGCAGCAATCCATTGAAAATAAACAGTAAATCTAATATTTTATGATTGGCAAGGCTGAGTCAGAATTTGTTTAAAATGAGTAATTTGAACTAGAATTTAAATAGGATCAACTGTTCTATGGATAGGGAGTATTTCTCCCATCTTCTCTATAGTTGTATTATTGGATGAGTATTTAAGTTAAGCCATGGTTATGCCTTTAAAAATATAATAATTAATATTAAAGAGAAAAAAAATTAAAAGACAAATCTTTTGGTCTTATAATCAATTGAAACACAGTAGCAGTTTCAATCTCAACAGCAGCAGCTGAAAGGGTGACCTTCGGGATTTTTTAGCAACATATAATGAGGTCTGTGACAAGACACATGATGAAAACAGTCTATTTTTATACCTTTATGCATAGACAATAGATTTAGGAAGAGACTTTGACCTTCGTTTTAGATTTTGAAACTATTGTATTCTTCATAAAAAATATTTTGTTTTCAAATTGTCTATAGTTGTGGTAAATTATCTCCCATCAACATGGTCTGGAGCCTCTCACTTTACCTCTGCAAACTTCTATAGTTTGAAAGCTCAGAGAAGAATTCTCCCATTTCATGTGCTTTGGAGAAGGGAAAAAATGAAGCAACATGCCAGAGAGAAGAGATGCAGATTCACTACAGCCTGAAACAGGGTTAATGATGCACTTTGCTCCGTAAAAACATTCATTGCGTTTGGGTCTTAGTAAGTAACAGGCAGCGCTTGAGCATCACTCTTGCTTTGTTAGAGTGGCCAGGGCTTTGCAAAATGGCAGGTATGTCAATTTATGTAACGCATCCCTAGATCTGAATTACTCCAACTACTTTCAGATGAATGGTACCTCTCCATGGCAAGGCCCAGGGCTGCATGGATATACTGCCTTGACCCTGAAGAGCAGCACAGCCTGGGCACAGACTGCTGTGATTTGTCTATATTGGTTTTGTTTGCAAGGCTGGATCACTCGCTGCCCTTTCAAGCGGTTCTGCTTAGTGCTCCCTGACCTGTAAACATACCCCAGACACCCCGCACAGGAGACCCTGCTTTCTTCATTGAACAACTCTGCCAAAGTGGAGAACTTCGCATTTTTACCCTTCTAAGGGAGGATGCACATGAATGATACACATCATACAAACCCCACAGCTCACTAGTCCTATCCGAATAATCACCGGATTTCAGAATGAACATGTGGGTTCATTTTCTTTGCCTTTGAGATCTAGAGTATTGTGTTTTCAAACTTTTTCTCTTCAACCACAAAGCCTATGAACAGACATCTTAAAGTATTTTCTTATAATAACGTGTCTTTGGGAGTGAGATTTGATGAAAATATCAGATGCTGGGCAAGTTGTGATGATGCTGCGAGTGCCGGCAATGGGTGGCCAGGGGGTTCAATACGAAGGCCTGACCTGTAATACCAGCAATATTTGCTGAAAGCTTTCAAACAAAACTTGTTTTCCACATGAGAAACACTGATACTTCCTGTGTTCCCGAAATAAGCACATTGCTTAGCTTGCTTAATTAAAACACATCATTAAGGATGTGAGCATGGCAATGACCCAACCAGTGCTACTTTACTCAACCCTACAAAGACAGCTCCAGTATCAAAGGGCTAACTTGGACTTCTGGAAAATATGTTAAATATCCTTTAGCTTGTTAGTTACCCTGTAAAAGAAGTGATTTTTTAATGCAGTAAATCACAGAGGCTGACCTGCTAGATCAGCTTAGATAAGATCTAACTCTTTTTTTTCTTGTTCTTACACAGCACTTTATCAAGGGATCTCTTCCGATTCATGAAAAATGCCACCCTAACAAAACTAGCATAGTGATCATCATAAAACTGATGGTTCTGTAATTTTCCTCCGTCTTACTTTGTAATTCAAAAAATGCTACCCTAACAAAACTAGCATAGTGATCAACATAAAACTGATGGTTCTGTAATTTTATTCTGTCTTATTTTTTAATTAGAACACCACATTTGCTGCTGTGGTGTTAATTCTTAAGTCCACTAATCACTCGTGCAGTCATGAATTCTCACTAAATGGGAGTGCAGAAAAACTAGGGATGGACACTATATAGGTTAAAACATATGAACCAAAAGGCCTCAGTGTCTCCCAGGCTGGTACTTCTCCACATTGCTCTATAGACCTGGGGACTGATTATGCAGTTAGAATTTGCAGTGACTGATTAGGGCCTAGAGGAGGAGATGGGAAGGCCCTGTGGCTGGGGTAAGAGGTTAAGAATGCTTGAAACATTCAGGGTGATTATTTCTTGTAGTCCCTGTCTCTAGCAATACATAAAAAAAAGCAAATTCAGAAGCTGATGAATATTAAGTGCAACAATATTTACATTTAATTAATGGAATTAGTCCATTACAAGAGAATTAAGAGAGCCAAGAAGAGTCCAAAGGGTCTCCTCCCAAAGCTTTGCTATAGCATCTACCCTAACCAACATTAATAACATGCATGCATCAAAAACAAGTATATGGACATGAGGCAATTTGGCTTTGCTTGCAAGAGAGGAAATCAAATTGTGCCTCTTACAACCTTGTTAACACTAGCAACTGTGAAGTCCATTTAACATGGTTCAAGGTGCTTCTAAAAGCTTGTGTTTTGTTGTCATAGTTGATGAGTTACTAAGAAAATCTGTGTTAAGCCTTAGACCAAACAGCAGGTCTCAAGCTGTTCATGAAAAAGTCCTATGGAGGGAGAAAGGGGCTCCATATTTTCTTTAGATTTGTAGCATCTGGCAGAGCAGTGAGAATGATACAAGAACAGCTGTTTGAGAACAGAGAAGAAGCACACGGACATGGAGCAGCATGGATACAGATCGTGCGTGCAGGCCAGCCCTGCCTCTCATTAAATGAGATTTATACCATCATTTTGAGTAGCAATCTCTGCTCTCCAGCTTTTGTCAATGCTTGCTGAGGAGTGGTGGTGTGGGATTCAGGAGCAGTGACTAGAAGCACCACGGGATGATGTTCCTGTCACATGGCTGGCAACAAACCCTGGACCAAGTGGCAGTGATGGCTGGGTTACAGTCCTCATGTTTAAAGCATTTCAGCAGCAAGTGAGCTAGATTTATTTATTAATGAATTTGTTCATATATGTTAAAAAAAAAAAATAATCCCCAAATAATAATTCCCAAATCTATTGGTATACTAAGACTGGAACAAATTATGAATGTGCTTGTAGCTAATCATCTTTTCCGTAATTTTGGGCCATAAATACCAAGCTCATACCGTTAAGTAAGAGGATAATGTCAACAGTTATAACTACACAATCTTGAACAATATAGGATGCATACCAAGAATACAGGTCCCAAAGGGATGTTCATGATGAGTCCAGTCACTGCTATTGGCAGCCAAGCACAGCATACATTTCCTTTCATAAAGTGATCAAGCTCCATCTGAAAACTAGTTAAATATCGCAGCTCAGCTCCTCCTGTGAAAGAGTTCCAGAAACTTTCTGCTCTTGTTGTTGAACTCTTCACATCTCTCTGACTTAACTCAGATTTATGGCCAGTTTATACACATTTGCTCTTCCATTAACATTATCCTATCATGTAAGAACTCCCCTCCTCCCCAGGTGTTTACTCTTTCTGGTGTGGATAGGGAGTCACTCATGTTCTCTCCTGCCAGTTTTCACTAGGCTGAGTAAGCCCAGCTCTTTCTGCCTTTCCACACAGGAAGATAAAAGAATGAGAGAACAACAACTACTGAATCACCACCAGTATTTCCTGTGCTCCTTGACTATCTTTTTTCTTGATAACCGCCTGCAAAAATAGTGAGAAAGACCAACAGTGTTCACTGATCTGCTCTGACAAACCCAGCTCAAGCTACATTCGTAACAAGTGCAAAGTCAAGAGTACTTAAAAGAAGTATGAAGGAAGGTTTCATGATAAACTGATAGGTCTCACAAACAATACCCCAGCCACAAATACACTCTCCCATTCTGCCTCCACATGCTACTAACAAAGAAGCAAAATGTTGTTAATCTGAAGGAATATCTTGCCTGTAGTTGAGGAGAGCACAGAAAAGTAGCTACATCCTGATTGAAATTAAATAATATAGCCTGTTAGTTGAACACTTTTTAAACTTTTACAATCTGTGGACCCCACAAAGTTTTTTGAAGGCAAGAGACATAACAAAGTATTATCTATGAACAATAAACCTACTTTGTTCATCACCTTTCAAATTAGTATCCATGGTGCACAGGTTGGAAACCACTGTAGGTAAATGAATTGCTGAAGAGCCCATGTAAAAGTGCATGCATGTCCTGGGTTGTCAGAACTATCCAATCCACATTAAATTGATTAATGTACAACAGAAAGTGGAAAGTTTTACTCTGAGGCCATGTATGGCTGAACAAGTTCATTTTCATGTTCCCACAATATAAACAAAATAACAACATACACAGAGCAGGAACTGCCAGAGTCACTCTCTTGAGGTTCACGAAGTTTCCAACTACAAGGTCTATTCCTATCTCATCAAGTGAATTTCAAATATTCCCCACAATTCAATTAAAGATAAATCAAGTCATTTTCCTTGCATCCCTTACAACTGAATGTAGCCAATATTTCAACAAAAAGAATACCACACAGCATATTTGTGGTACATACAGTCTCTTCCAGATGTAAAAGGCCCTGATCCTGGAAAGATTTACATGTCACAGTCACCTTTAAAAAAGTCAGTTAACCAAAAATCTCTTAATGCCTCCAGACAAGAATCATAACGGCAGGTCAATTGGAACAGGCCATAGTTTAGTCTCCCATATCCCTGGAAAGGGCTAATGAAATGCAGCACCTCCGAAGAGGAGCATACAAGAACCAAGCGTCTTCCAACAATCTAACAAGTCCAGACATTTACCTGGCACACACAAAATCCGCACACTCAAGTGTCTGGGGTCAATTGAGCAGTCCTGAGAGCCAGTGCTGGCTGCCAGAGCTCAGCCAGGGCCACCAGCTCCCTAAGGGACAGGGAGCCAAGTAAGGGGACGGTGGCCATGGCCAGTCCCCATGTGCCCTGCAAGGGAGCGGGGCAGTCAGGACTGGGCTGAACTGAGACTTTGGGCTATGGGCAGAGCTAAGGTGAGGCCTCAGGAAAGGGGGTCTAGGCTGCTAGGGCTTATTAGTGCACTCAGAGCCCTGTTACGCTCAGTACAATTGACTGTTCTGAGACAGGACTATACTGACCACAGAATGTATCTGGGATGTAAAGAAAACTTTAGTAGCCTGTTCCCTTTCTCATGAACCAACATTATTCATGAAAACTGCTTCAATATAATAATCTCAATGTCCTGTAATCCCTGTCACCATTCTATAAATACAGCCTTAAATAAATCAAAGTACTGTACTTGTAGGTTTAAGCGAGAACTCGGTATACATTTAAACACGTTGCTAAGTCAGGGCCTTGTTTATTTGTCCCTTGTTTACAGATGGTGACGGACAAGATGATACTTCTGCCAGACCTTTCCCTTTCACATGTGCTCAGCAGAGTCCATGGCCAGGGTGAATTGGTGTCCTTCCAATGAGGCCAATTTACACCAGCTGAAGATGCAGGCCCACAGCTGTATTTGTATAACCTCAGCACTGCATGAACGCAGATTTTCCATTATAAATAACTGTGTATATGATTCATAGAGTACAGTAAGTTTAAACTATAGCACATTAAATTATTCTAGACAATGGACCCAACTGTCAACCCGCTAGAAAATTAGTTAGATGTGTGGTGTGACAAATAGCATTGTATTAATGTCAGAGCACTGTTTCTAACATACGCTGAATGTTCCTACTAAATACCAGAGTAAGAGATCCATGTTTTTATCCTGACAGATATCAAGCCACAGTCATGCACAAAGCAAGGCATAAGATTCCTGAACGCTGAATAGAGAAGCAATAATTTTACTGCTGAAGGTGGGAGAAAATTACAGATAGTCAACACATAAATGTGACTAATGATATTGGGGCATATTTTATGCATCCACGTATTTGCTTCCCCCCCTTTTTTTGAAATATTGTACCTTTCCACCAGACCCAGTGACATCAAACACTCAGGCATTCTTGGAAAGGATTTTCTTTTCCTTAGAAAATGGAAACTGCCTTTCCTGAGCATATATCATCTGCAGAAAACTGCTTGCTATCTAAGTGCAAATTAATTCATTGGCTGGATAGGAAATGTAATACTAAGAGAGATAAATAGAGCATAGTTTCATGAATGGAAAGAAAAAAAGTATGAAGAGAACAGACCAATTCCCCCAAATGAGGAATTTTGCTCTCACTTTTCAGCATCTGTGACATTTATAATAAATTTCATTAAGCTGAAAATACTGCATGAGTTCGATGACTTTATAGACTTTGATTCTATTCCCAGCTTAACGTGTGACATTCCAGTGACTCGAAATAGCTGCCATTAAAAACAAAACAGCCAGACAAATGTTGACTGCTTTATAT
Organism: Crypturellus tataupa; assembly: GCA_034781795.1. Lineage (NCBI taxonomy): Eukaryota > Metazoa > Chordata > Aves > Tinamiformes > Tinamidae > Crypturellus > Crypturellus tataupa. The sequence continues at coordinate 392,164 of JAWLRI010001089.1, forward strand.
CAGATGTGTGGAATTTCCCCTACTGAAATTACAGGGGTCTGGGGCCCCAAGATACAACTGTAGATTAATCGTCGGCTTCAACTCTGACATCTCGTGAGGCATCGAGGCTAGAGCTGGGCTGCACACACGGACACGGGACAACGGGATCGCCCTTCTGCGGGCTTTCATGGTGGCTCTGGTGGACCTCAGTGCAGGGGACGGTCAATCGTTTCCTACCCCCTGGGGTGATACCTTGAGGATGACAACGCAAGTTTCCTGGGACATCACATTTCCCATAAACCGGCTGGATCAGTGTTTCCCCTGAGCACTTCTCTCCTTCCCGCACACGGCTATCAGGGATGGAGGTGCTGCCAGGCACAGCAAGGCTCAACACTACCCGCGTGGCTCCTGCCATCCTCGTGGTGCTGCCTCAGCGGTTACCTCAGCAAGCAGCTTGGTTGACAAAAACATTAAAATCTGTAAAATAAAATCCATCTCCCCCTTCACAGCAAATTCTGACTGTGTGAGGTGGAAGGGAACGGAGAGACCATTTGGCAGGGGGTGAGGCTTTCAGAGAGCAGCACTGGGCCCAGCACCACTGACCACGTTTGGCTTTGGGGGGTCCAAGAGGCAGCAGCCACGGAATAGCCTGAGCCGCTACGAGCCGGTTCTGAACCGGGCGGTGGGGCGTTGTGGGGAGGTGTTTATGTAACTGTGGGATCACCTGCTTTCATTTATCCCAGTGCCAAATCAGCAGTGGGAAGTTTGTGTTGACTGGCAATAAATTAATCCAAATTTCTCTCCCCGAGACCGTTTTGCCTGGGACACCTTTCCAATGGCTGCCTGAGGAGCAAGGTGCCCAGGGTTCCGTGTCAATGACATGGGGAGGCCTTGCAATACACAAAGGTTTGGGAAAACACTTCTGACGTAGTTTTCCTAGTGCATATAACGTGTGAGAAGAAAAGGCAGAGTGTGATGGCTTTGAATCGTTTCAAAAGGACATTGATGGCTCTCAGAGCGATCCTGGGACTCTGTTCCCGGTTTCCCCTTTTCAGCTATTGTAGACTCCGGAGGAGGCAACCGCTCGACCACACACCCACCATTGCGCGCTCCCTATAAACAGATATAAAGGCTCATTTAATATATACTTTTAAGACCTCGAGTTCTGCCAAGTGTGGGTCATTTAGAGCATTTCATCCGATCCAGGAAGACATTCATTTAGAGGCAATAATCACATAGTTACATCTGAAAGATGCAGAGCAATAAATCTAAACCGTGTGCGCAGTTTAATTGCCTGGTTTCCTGACAACTAGGTTCTTATCACCTAACCTTCCCCAGGATCAAAGCAATAAATATAAAAGCCACTTTTTTTCCTCTCTTTTACTGTATGCATGGGCTTGTCCTGTAGAGCATTTGGGCCTCCTTGTCTTCATTAGCTAAAACAAACCTCTTGGTTGTAAAAAGCCATATTTATCCTTAAAAATAAATTTTAAGTGTGTATTCCCATGCTAAAGCACTTTTGCCATAATGATTAGGAGAGCATTCCTGTACCTCACGGCAATGCCAAGTTGGAGAAGCCAAAACAGCCTTGAGACACTATCAAAATTGGCAACGGAGAGGAAATTTGTGCAAATACAAAAATACTCCAACAGAACATACTGCCTGACAATTATTTTTGGATCCATTCTAACATGCAAGGAGGAAGCAGGAGGAAACGACGCCTGCGATGGCGGCGGCAGGAAGCTGCAAACAGTACAGCACGCGGCGTTCCCGCTGCGGCAGCGCACCGAGGCCGCTTCCTCGCGGCTCGGGGAGGGCCGGCTTGGAAACCTCAGGCAGGAACTGCGCCGTCCTTGGCTCATGTGCTGCCCTCTGGCACCGCAAAGTCCCAAGCGTGATGGATGCAAATCCGATGGCAAGCGGCCCCGGCGGCCCCAGCCGTGCTGCAGGGCACGACGAGCGGGAAGGAAGCGCGCAAGCCTGCCGTGCCCCTGCTTGCAGCAGTGGAGCGAGGGGTTGTTGTTGTGTTTGCCTTCCCATCACAAGCATCGGGCTCTGTTCCACATGCAGCGCAGGCAGCATACTGAGCTGCCTTAAAAAAAAAAGAAAAAACAACAAAAAACAAACAAACAAACAAAAAACCCTCACAGATTTGGCTGCGCCCAGCAGGATGAACAGAATAAAAAAGGTGGAAAGTACACAATTTTACATATGAGATCAGGACTCCTGCTTCGAGACGGACTTCCCGTGTGGCAGGAGGCAAGGCAGTAAACCCCCGTGGCTTTTAATTCCCCCTTTTTTCACTTTGAACCTAGAATCCTTTGTGCTTTCATTTTGCTGCTGCAAAGCCAATCCAGCTCAAAAGCAATCAGTCTGTGGCAGATGACTACCCTTCCTGATGGATGGCTGCCCTTATCTTAAAAATCAGTACCACAAATGCCATCAGGGATACTCTTATGTACTTTGCCCACTGAACCTTACCCCAGGTCTCAGTGTTATGGAAGGAAGGTTGCACCCTAAGAGACATCAAACCAGCAACAGACTCTGCAGCAGCAGCAGCAATACCAGCAATAGGCTCCAAAACAGGTCCTGCTGGTCCTCTTCAATGGCTAAGGAAATGATGGCTGCAACAAGGGTTAGGTGACATTCACTGCTAGAATAATATGATTTCTGACGTGTATTTCTCCTGTTCCCTCTACTGCTCTGCTCAGCAGGCAAGGCAATCCCACACTTCCTCTAACCAGATGGCAAATCTGGGTTTGGAGCTGCTTTCGGCTGGAGGAGCAGCACAAAGCAGTTGGCGTGTACTTGTGAATTCATCCTGTAGTTACTCGGTTTGCTCCCAAACTTTCTGCTGGTGGACGGAAAGGCAGAAAAGCAAATGTTCACAATGCTAATGGCATATAGGAGAAGACCCCCTGTGGCCTTGACTTATAAATAAGAAAGTAGCAGGATACAAGGTTCACACAGTAAAAAAGCTGGAAGCTCTTCTAAAACACTACTAATAAGGAAGACATTTTCATTTTACAGTCCAATTAGCAGAAATGAGCTCTGTTTGTGCTCTGAGAGAAGTGAAAAACTTTGATAATGATCTACTGATCTTGCAAAATCCCTTCTTTCCTACAGATACTATGAACGGGATCTTATTAAGGGTGACCAGCAGTGTTCAAAGTAATGAACAGTTCCCACAGAGCCCCTCAGGATCACTTCTCCCTCTGGCAATGCCTCTCTTTCAATTGTGGGCAGCAAATTGAAGATGGCATTAGCAACCTGTCATGCACCTACTTCGTATTAAACAGAGCTGATATCAGCGATCTGCATCTTTAATTCACACCCGCAGCCTTCCAAAGCTTCAAGTCCCAGCATGCAGGTTCCTGAACTGAAACCTATAGGCTACACTAGATTCATCTTTCTATTCAGGATGCAAGTACTGTAGAAGAAGATTTACACCATACTTTCCCAGTAATTTTTTCGTGTCCATGACCTGGTGGAGAAGACTGCAGATTTTAGCTGCCACCCTCAGAGTTTTCCAAAGCCAAAGGTGCTGGTCCCACCCTGAAATGTCTTTCACACCTGCCCCTTGTTATAAGCATTTTTTTTTTCTGTTTCTAGACAAACATTTCTTTTTGAAAAAGGAAGCATGTGACTAGGTAAACGTAGTAATTTGGGGAGTCTATAACCATTTAGTCCTGTTCTGCAGCCACTGATCTTCAGAAAAAAAGGGAGAAAAGTTGCATTTGCAACATTGTAATGCTTGTACAGCTGCATCAGAACATCTAATAGTGGCACATCCAAGGGAAGGAGCACTGATGCACTTCAAGACAAAGCAGCTCTAATCAGCAGCAAGAATTCAATTATTTTTCAATGAAAAAAAAATTGTGAACAAAAACACATTGAAAATTAATGAAAAACGTTGATGTCACAATAGTGTTATTGCTACATGTTTTCAATTCTCACCTGTCTTATTAGAGCCTACTTTATTCAAAGATGTGTGAAGTAATTAAATAAAAGTAATTAGAGCTTGCACGCAGGTGCATTTGGGGAAATACACAGATTTTCTTAGGAATGGATATACAGTTTATGTCTTTGATAAGATTTCCCTGTGTTGGTCCTTTGTCCTAAACTGACTGATGCTGCTGCAAAGGTTTTCACAGGAAACATCAGGCAGAATAAGATTTCAGTACCTCCCTGTGCTACGTGCCATACAGAAGTGTGATTCTTTGCGCACACTCCCAGCTGAGATGAAGTCTCCTTTCCATACCCTCTGAGAAATTGTCCTTCCAATATTTTAAGATCTGATGAAGCGAGACAACAATTTGGGGAACCTATACACACTCTTCTTCTTCTTCTGTCTGCTATTAGCAGTTCTGAGTGAGAGTAAAAGCTTCATTTTGAATATGGGGCTTGTCCTCTGCTTTGATTCTACTTTAGGAGTGGGCTTAAGTACAAAGGATAGCACAGGACGGCTGTGGGTGGCGGTTAGGAGCGATGGTGGTTGGGAACAGCAGCTTCTTCAGACTGAGGCTGACTTCCCTTCCTGCTGCTGGTATCCCAAGTCTGACGTTATGAAGGGTGAAAAACAATCTATCTAGTGAGAACCTCTGTGCCAAAAGAAAGCACCATATGCCATGGGAAACTTCAGATTATAAAAAAAGAATCTGTCCCCAACAGTACAAGAGAGAAGAATCCACATATGGAAACACGGTTTCAGCAGTGAAGATGTACTCTGTGCAAGATCCATATGCATGAGAAAAGGCAGAGGAAAAGAAGCAAAAAGAACTTAAAATACCCTGACTAAATGTTGCTCTTGAGCAGTGTCTATTCATTTAGTTATGTTTATTCCTTTTTATATCCATAAACATGAAGATCTTTATATTTCTTCTGTAGATTAAAAATAAAGAATAATTGTGCCAGGAACATTTTCAAAGCCTCTTTTTCATGTCCTTGGAAGATGGAAAGCCCTGGCACAAGCCCTGGCAAATCAGGGTGCCCATAATGTTTTAAGTGTGTGCTTACATGCTCAGAGCGTTGTGGAGGGCTCCAAAGGAGGTAGCTGGAAGTAAGGAAGATGCCATTTCTGTAGCAGTGGGGGGAAGGCTCTAACCCCTCCTCAGGCAAGGCTGGAGCCAAACATGGGGCTACACATGGGGGCCGCACAGCCCGCAGGGGCCTTCAGGAACACGTGGCTCCTGCATGTTGGGCTCTAACAACAGTCGCTTGCTGAAAGAGACTGTAAGAGTCTTCCAGTGATTTGTGGAGAAGTTGAGTCTCTCATTGCTTGAGAGGACCTGGCCTCCATGTTTTGTAAGACATCTCTAGCAGCAAAATGGAGTCAGGAGAACCAACTAAAACCAGCATGAAAGCAAATGATCTTGCCCTATGAAGGGGGATGCAGGTGTTTTGGGTCAAGAGGACTAGGTGACTCACAGATCAAGTCCCTGTGCTCTCTCAGAACGCTTTCTGTAGCAGCAGGGTGAGGAACACAGTCTTGCTTGGCAGTGAAATCTTGCTCACTCGTCTTACAAAGCGCTGTGCACAGCTCGGTACCCCTCCTAGGCGTTTGGGCTGGGCTGCAACATGCTCACAGGAGCTTCACAGAGGCCTTCAGACAACATCTCTGCAGAAAACACTAAGCTTATTGGCTTTTTTTAAATTGAGGATGTCTTACCGAGCTTACCTCAGGCCTAACAACACCCCCTGTGTTCAAAAGCTTTGGGAAAGCTCCTTACTGTGACGCTCTCTCGCTGTGCTGTTGTGATATCCACAGTGTAAGTACTTAGACTGAAAATCCAGGGCACGCTGAGTTCTGTGTGCCAGTGTGGCATTCATGTAACTTCAGCAAAATCTAAGTCCTACACAAAAATCCACTTCTAATCCATGCTCATTATGCTGCTATGATTATTACTGTTAACGGTTTAATGCAGAAATTCATTAACAAATCCTTCCCCAGTGAGACAGCACAGGCGGCATTTATATTTCTCCTTGGTGCAAGACACTAAGGAAATGTTCTCATTATTATCCACATTCGGGTTCTCTCCGTTCCTCCCTCCTCCCCAATTATAATTAACTACCTGACGCTCCCCAGAACTCCCTCACTTCTTGCATTCATTTCATAAATGAATCCCCGTCATCTCCTTGGCCCTTTTCAGTTTCCCAGACTCATCGCTTGAGATGCATCCCCCTTCCAGTGATTTCTGAGTCAAATTTTAACACAAAATCTGTGGGGGAAATAGGGGAAATGTATATGTGACACATAAATCAAAGAACTGCTAGTAGCAGTGCAATAAGAGTGGGAAAGTGGTTGGTCCTGAGCGGACTTTATCTTGGCCTGAGGAGTCTGTTCAGCCAGCTCAGAGTAGCAGGAGGTTCCCAGATGCCTTCTGGCATTACACAAATCCTTTAGGGTTAATATGCCGAGAGGTAAGTGGGAAAACACTGCCATCTACTTACGTATCACTTTCAGAGTCTTTTGACCCTACTGCAATATGGAAAAGGAGAGCTGAAGGGAAGTGAGAAGGAAGTGAAGATGTTGCTGGTCTTTTCAATCTTTCTTATCCTGCCATTCCGGAAAGTCACCTGAGACCCATTTCTAGGAAACGCTTCCCCACACAGCATCACTTGACCAAAGGAACAGTTCCTATGGCTGTACTTAATGGACTGTAATAAAATAAACTGCCTCCTATTAGCAAGAAGGATCATATCATCAGATTTGTAATGCATTTTATTACAGTACATACAGCATCAGAATTTTTAAGTGCAGTGTAAAGGGAACTAATGCCTGTAACAGCTGATGCAGATATGCATCATAATCTTGGTCGTAAATGCACTTTTCTCTCAATCAGCAAAATACCAATGTTTCTTTCTGCATTTCTTTTTTTGTTGTTGTTCCTAAAGTAAAGGAAAAATTTCCATGCTTTGCTGTCTGCTATTATATCAAAGTTATTCTGCACATCTTTAGCCAAAGGATGCACATCATTCCTTCTTTCTGAGGAACGCAAACCTTTGCCCCATGTAATACTCCCATGTGTGGTTAGCATGGTTTAAATCCTCAGTTTAGATACTTACTGCATAACTTCCTCTGCCACCAACTTGAGTGTAGGCAAGTTCTCTGTTATCTTTCCAGACTGTGTATATTGTCAAGCTGCATTCTAGGCCAGGAACTCCTAAATTTTGTCTGGCACTTCAGAATAGCTGCAAATGGGCATCATGTGCTCCTGCCAAAAATCAGCGGGAGTTTTCCCAGGGCTTTCACCGGGAAGAGGAATAAGACACTGGACAGGAGTCCAGTACAGCTGGTTTATCTGTGAGTTTTCTCTTGCAGAGGCCAAAGGCTCCATTATTTATGTGACTAAATGGACACTGACTGTCGCATAGTCTTATCTAGTGAATAACACTCACCAGTTCCCTTATTTAAGACCAGACTAAGGAAGTAAATTAGGGCTGTGTGTGGGGAGGGAGAGCCATAGCCTGAGCGTAGTGGTGAGACACAGGAGGACCGATGCAATTGGAATTCCATCCGGTCTCCATCAGCTTTTTGTTGCCTAGTTGTCGCTGACAAATTTGTCTTTTACCACAAAAACTTTTTACCTACGTTCAGATCACTCACGCATTCAACAAAATTTTGCTGTAACCCCATCCTGGTCACATAGTTTGGGAACTGGCACAAACAGACATCACAGGGTAGGATCTGGGGACCATCCAGCAGCCCCTGGCATCTGGCACAGCCTCCCCCATCCTGCTCCATGGGCAAACCCCCAGGCAGAGGTATGTTTTCCAAGGGAAAGCTTTGAAAGGCAGAAAGTTTTGGCTGCAAGCTGGCTGCCTCACTGTCCCCTGCAAGCTAACTGTGGCCTGTGGCTCGTCACTGGACTTTCCAAAAAGTTGGCTGAATGTGAACAAAAAGTTCCTCCCACTGCAACCTTCAAGTGACACTCACTGCTTTTTCTAACCATGACTGCTGTTTTTGGAGTTTGCTTTTACACTGTGATATGACTTTGGAGAAACAGAAAGTGGAAGGGAGAGATGATAGGGAAAAAATAGGTCTCTGTCTCATGTTAGTGACTGATATTTTAGCAGCCTGCTCTTTCTTTGCTCTGGTGCTGCAAGTTTGCAACAGAGATCCTCGGTTCAGTCAAGCTGATGACTATAGAGTTCAAATTTAACGTGGACCATGCTGATTACATCATGGTAACTGTTTTTCATTCCGATACATGCAGGGAGAATAAAACTGATATGGGATCAACCCAGAATGATGGGGAAATTCCTACAAAAATCAAGGTGGGTGCCAGTTACAGATGATTTCCAGAAGGCTGGAAAGTGCAGAGTAGGATAATTTGTTGTCTTTTTTTGGTATTTATTCAAGTGCAAAGCATGTAGACTCTTTCCTGAACTCTTATCCCTGTCCAGATTTCAACCAACCAATTAACATTGCTCAGATTGTTCTAATAGTTGGATCTACGCTAACTGTGGTTTTTTGGTTTAAACAATATTCAATTTAAACCAAGCTACATTCTTCATGTTACTGATGGCTAAAAATATTTTCTCTATTATCCAGGAAAAACACAGAAGAGTCAGTTCTAGTTTCAGAGTCATGCACACACACACGCATATACAAAAATGTACATTAGTTGGTGAGGAATGAACTTGCAGAGCAGTGAGGGTCGGGCTGCACTGCAGGGTGAAATGTGTTACTTATCAGCAGTTCATTGCAGTCCTCACCGCACAGCGTGTGAACTTCCTCACACCCCCTGCCCAGGCTCCCACGTGGCTGACCTGCCCGAGTGTCCATCTGCTGCCTGCAGCTCCGAGGAGCTCCCGGCTTTATACCCGCTGATCCAGCCCTCCCGCACTGCTGGTGCCCATGCAATAGTCCATGTTTGTTCTCTCTCTGTGCCAGCACGGGAAAATAAACTCCCCAAAGGCCTGACATGAAGTTTCTCTACAGACAGATGTGCTCTCTACTGCCAGATGCAGCAGGAGAAGCCCCGGGTGGGCCTGGCACCCCCTCCTTTCCTTACCCCAGATGTGTGAGCTGCTCAGCAGACAGCTCTGCAGGCTGCCTGGTCCCAGCCTGGAGCCGCTAATCACTCCAAGGGGCTACGGGGAGAACAGGAGCTCACAGTCCTAGTTCTTACCAGTAGCCAGTACAATTTTCCAAACAGGGAAAAGAGCTTGGTCTGGCTGACCCAGTCTCAGCAGAATTAGCAAACCCAGCCCTGAAGCTGTGGTTTGGTTGTTTGAAAGGAGACTATAACTGCTCTGGGATGGAGTTCCCGGGGAACACACATTTTATTTTGAATAATATGGCCAGCAATGCAGAAAAAAGTGTGAACTGCTTTGCTTTGAACACCTAAGGATTATGAGAGCAGGGAGTTCAAAAGTAATCTCCCTTAAAATACTGCATGTTTTTCCTTCTAGTGTCCCCTTTTTTTTTCTATTCCTCCTTTAAGAATTTTTCAGGCAATGAGGACACCTGAAATTTTTAAAATAAGAGGTGTCTGGAAAGTGCCAAGTCCTTGTCCATTTTCTCATTATTATAATGGTTTCCTAAAATATCACCCAATGAGTATACAGAAATATTTTTAAAAGGCCTTAAAACCTTATTTATATTCAGAATTTTACGTTAGTGTTTGACCCTTTGCAGGGTATTAGAGTTGTCATTTGATAAGCACTAAATGACATATCCAAGTACATCTCCCCAGGAAATGAAGACCATCCTGTCTCTGCTGCTGCACCTAATGCTAGAAGGTAGAGTTCAACTGAGCAAACAGAGGCATCAGGAAACTTTAAAATTGAATACACAGACATACTGTGGTGAGTACTTATACAACACAGACAGGACTCACTGGATTTAACTCTGAACTTGTTATGAAACAAGTATTTTCCCGAATGAAATGGCTGGGCAATTTCAGAGAGACCTGCAAAAGGCAGCTAAGAAAAACAAGCACGTTTATATTTTACATCAGTCTACAAATCAAGCAAAAGGGCCTGCAACCTTCTCTGGAACAGTTTTAGGGAGCCACACATTGAAAAGATTAAAAGACATTGGCTTGAGAGTAAAAACAACAAAATATTTTCTACTCTTCAGGAAAGTGTAGAAGTACAGTCCAAGAAAAGATGGTTATTGCTACCCTGGGAAGCCAAAGTAAGACCGGGTGTTTACTTAGGAGGTAAGAGTAGATGCATAAGCAATATCTAGAACATCAAAATGCCTGTTTTGTCAATCAAATTTGCTTGACTCAAGCAGCGTTAAAAAGGCAAAAATCTCACTGCTTCTTCGTCCATCCCAAAAGCTTTGTGTGTCCAGAATTTACACTTACCAGCCTTGTAAAACGTGCAATCAGCGTGACTGTTACAACACTCAAACTTGCATCACACCTTTTATGCTTGTTCAAAAGACAGAAAAGAGAAATACCCTGGAGACTTCCTTCACTACTACAGGTGGTGCTGCATGACAAGAATGTCAGGGATGCCAGCTTGATCTGAGAGTCCTCCAGCTGATAACACAGTACTAATATTAGTAGATAATCATCCTAAATAAAATTACACAGTTACATTACCAAGCACTTGTCATCTAATTCCAAAGAAATTCATATTCCAAATTCATGAAGAATTCACGAAATGCTGACTGAAATGCAGCCATGCTGGGAAGGACAGGAAGGAGGACAGGATCTGCTTATACCACGACACACAGAAGGAAAAGGGAAGAGAAGAAGAAATAGTATTTGGAACGAAGCTGTGCTATTCCATTTTCTTGATTGACTCTGCAATGATTCTTATTTTATAGATCCACATGAATTCACCATTTTCCCAATAAGAGGATTGATTATATAATGATGGAGCCCTGTCAGTCATAGCCCTCCTTGGAGTTACTTAGTACATGCACTGAAAACCAATGTGTTGTTTCACTCTACAGAAGACTGTATTTGTTTCTGCAGTGTGCGTTCCCCTGACATTTTAAAAATTAATATTTATTTGCACCTGATAAACTTATCACTTTCAAGAGGTTCCCTCTTCAGATGAGTTGCGCATTTCTTCTCTCTCTCCTGAGTCCATGCAAACACATTAGTAAAACAACTGTGTTGTACATTGAGGCTTTTGATGGATAAACACAGACCAGGTAAGGACAAGCCTGAGAGCTTGGTACCTTCCTCTGAGAATACCCCACTCTGTGGCCTGCAATTTAATTGTGCAGGGAGGACTTCTCACAAAACTGCCTCATCAGACTCTAAGCATTTCCGCATAAAGAGGGTGACTCATAGAGTTTCCTAATATAAAATCACCAAAATCGGTACCTGCCAATGCTCCTGGAGGCAGATGGCAGCAGAATAGCCTAAAAAGCCTAATTTATTATGTACTAGTGACATGTACAGGCATTGTTGTATATGAAGCCTTGGTAGGGGACAGTGCTGGTTTTAGCCAGCATTTTCAACTAGCATGACAAGCTGCTTCACTTTCAGGAGACTTCCCTATCTGCCACAGGTTTCCAAGTGAGCGTCTTCTGAAGAGGGTAGGAATAAGGATATAACTGCAGCTACAGTACACACTTCTTGTTATATTCTGGAACTAGAGCTTCATAAAACCATATTACTTACCAATGTTTCTGTTGCCCTACATTCTTTTGTATACTGCAGTTCATTTTAAGACAGGCTGTGTGTTTTTCAGGCCGATACGCTACATTACAAATGTCTAAGAAATAGGAAGTTGCAATGCAATATCTCTATGGAATAATTTAATGTTAAATATTTCTCAAATCTGATCGTATACTGGTTAATAGAAATCTTGGCCACACATTCAGTGTGAGCTATGAGGTCAAATGCCATCCTTGTGTGCAGTTTAATGCAAACCAGCCCCAGTGAATTTTGCATCCAGCCATCATTTGAGAATACTTTCTCTTATGTGTTTGTTTAAGCTTGAGCCTAAATGCACTCATAGCTCTCAAGCTGTGGGAACTACGTACGTGGTCATGTCCTTGGTAGTCAGTTCCGTGACCAAAGATTTTACCTGTTGCAGATGCAGTTGTGATTTCCTACAAAAGGTAAACTGAACATAGGGATTGGGATAACAATTAGGAGGAATTTAACTACAGAGTTCCCACAGATTGTCCAAAAGTGCAAACATTAATCATAGTGTATCAAACACTAGAACTATTCTTTAGCTCCTATGATATGCAAAAAATATATTCATAAGTTTACTAGAAGAAACATGAATACAGGCTGATTCTCATGATAATATTTATCCACTGTGACATGAAAAAGCAGATAAAGTTTCATCAGAAATAATGCAAGTAGGTTATTCTGGATATCATTATGCCTGCTGCATCAAGCAATTAGTTCAGAGAATTTGACTTATGAGTCACATAAAGTACATCTGCTGGTATCATGAGATTTATACCTGCAATTAATACCTCCTGCTGCTAATTATAGAAAGAGAAAATGTCCAAAGTGCCCTTGTGATAATGTCTTGGTAAAAATATAAAAGGAGTAGATTATTCCCTACCTTTTCAGCATCTTGTTCAAAAAGTCGGAGTTGAAAGCACTGGTCCAATTTCAACTTGCGGACATGCCACATCTGGTGCAAGTGTTGCCGGGTGGAATGCAGCTTGTCTAAGAGGCTGGTGATCTTTGGCACAAGACTTTGAAAATCTGCACTTCCAGGAATGCAGTTCCTACCGGAAAAGCCATCACTGCATCTTATGCATTGTAATAACCTCTGACCCTCACGATCCAGTTCTTCCACAGGAGCTTTAATCACTTTTTTCTTAAGCTGCGTGTGCTCATCGATTAGCCTTCTTGAGCCCTCAACATCAACTGGAAATTCCTTCCTAGCCAACATTTCCTGGAGATCCTCCAGCCTTGATAATAAATGAACAGCACTGTTGAAAAACTCTTCCAAGGAGACGCGCAACTCTATCCATTCATCATGGTTATAATCCAAAGATCCTTCAAACTCATCCGTCAGTTGAGAAGGATCCACGAGTTTTGCCAGGCCTTCAACAGAGACCATACTTGTCTAGGGAAGGGAAAATGAGAGCATTTCATCAGTGACCGCGCAACCAGAAATAACAGTGCAATCCATAAATGGCAGGAAGGGATTACTTTCCTCATCAATATATAATTGAAGGAATATTGTAAACGATGCCGAGAACTGTATTTAACTTTGATGAATTAATCATATTGAAAATAATCTGTTAATGACACTGATTTTATTTATTTTAAGACATGATAGTTACTGGAATAATGTCTATCTTTTTAGGCCAGCCAATCAAAAACCCATCAAGAGAAGGCTTCTGCCATGGATTCTATGATTACTTTAACCAGCTGAACACAGCAGCCTCTGTAAGAGGCTGCTGATTGTGTGGACATGATTATTCACTAAATGGCAGATGGTATTACAGGGATTCGATTTCTTGCACTACATTCAGACTAGTGGCTGTACATCAGCAAGAAGTTTTAAGCAAAGGAAGGAGGTATTCTAACCTGCCAAAATATACAATATATCATTTTTTTCCTTCAGATTAATTCAGTTTTCTTTTGCCACAGGCAGAGCTCTTTCATATTAGCATTTTTCTAATGTGATTAAGCCAAAATCAATGTAAAAATTAAATGTCACAGGAGTATTAACAATTAGAATTTATCGCTAACAGAAAGAACCATTCATGAATCATACACAATGAATTAAAGATGGTTTTAATTCAGATTTTGCTAAAGAAAAAGTAATTACTGATACAGAAATGCCCTGGGTGCCTGGTAAGCACCTTAAAGCTTAAGGACTCAACAACTGAAGGCTATTCCCATTCATTTTAGATAAATTATTTTTTATGGAAATATGAGCACAGGCTTCAAAATATTACTAGAAATTTTCAATGGTCATGTTAATTCGCAAGTTGGCAGCCTTTAAAGCCTTGTGATGTTCAGAGAGTGCTGCACAAGTATCCCCTAAAAATCAGGCCTCTAGAGTATGTCAGAGTTCGTGCTCCTCTAAAATAGAGGCACTCATAATCCCAGCAATCTTGAAAAAGTCATTTATAAAGAAAAATACCTCAAGTTTCATCCATTATCCTGAACTATGCCCAAAAAAGGAGGCTGCCCACCAGTTTAAGTTAATAATAGGTTTTTCTTCCAAAATTTTTATCCATCTAAAAATATCAGGCATTCTGCAATGTATTAAAACAGGATTCTATTGAGCATATGCTCAGCAGAAAGATTATTTAAAGTTCTTTTGCAGTGCTTCACAAAATAGGAGGGCAGGGAGAAGAGCCAACAAACAACAGGAAGGTAAGTGTGCAGCTTCAAAGCAGGATTTCAGATTTCTAAACCTCTTGGCTTGGACACTGACCCCTTCAAGGTATTTAATAAGATAATTCCATTTAGAATGTAACTGCCTGTCAAGAAAAGACTTCTCCTTATTGCTAACACCTGGGCACTCACCCTGCAGTATGTCAGGCTACTGCAAGCACTGCTCTTTCGTTCAGGATTTGACATGATGATCCAACCGCAACACTAATATGAAAACAACCTTACTTGAGCAGGTATGTAGTAAGACTGCGTAATTGATTCCTAGGCATTAACTCTTCCTTTTTTCTTTTTTTTTTTCCCCTCCTTTTTTGTTTTAAATCCCTCCAAAAAACCACTGCTCACTATTTAAACCCTTTTGGTAGGAGAAAGAAAATAATTTTGAAGGCATCTCTGAATTAACGCTAGCAAATCTGCCTGGTCTCTCCCTCAAAGTGGCAGAAGTCGGGGAATCTGCATTAGTCAGTCAGACCCTTTTTCCCAAACACACTGAACCATCCACTGCAGCACAGAACTGTTCTCTCAGAAAATGGCATGAAAAAAATCCAGGTCATTAGCCTTCATTAAGCATTACATTTTGCCCTAGCATACCTAGGTTGTTTCTATTAAGAAGACTCAATAGCAGAATCTGGCCCTAAAACTGACACTTGTGGGAATATATAGGATAGAAGGTTAATAAAGGTCACCTGTTGAACACTGGGAAACTAGGAGTGAGGAACTGCTGGTGAAGCAGAGGGGATTCACTTAAATCTATACTTGGTCCTTGGGTTGCTGGTGCTCCAGGTGTGGTGGGTTAGGATGTGTGAACGTTGTATAAATGTCCAAACCCTGGAGTTAATAAAGGCTTTTGGCTGAAGACTGCTAGTCCCTGCTCTGCCAGTTACCCTACAGACACTGGTAACTATCACATTTGTAGACAGGTTAAATCAATATGGATTTCCACTGCAACATCTATACTCCTATGAGCATCTTGTGCTTAACTGCAGCTGTGGGAGGTCCCTATGATGATTCAGTGCAGAAAGGATGCATATGTCCTACCCTCATAAATCAAAAAAATGCAAGGAGTCTATTAGATCTGGGATGACTGTCTGATATTCACAGTTCTTCTGATCAGACAGCTTGCCTGGCACTCAAGTCTGAGCTTGCCAATAGGCAGCAGTAACCACAAAAATCCTTTAAAACAGAGATTCCTGGATTGTGGCCTGACTTTGCAGTGGGTCTATGGGAACCTTTTTACAAATTCTAAAACTGAAGGACTCATCAGTTCTGTGTGCTGTAGGTGGTCCAAGACAGCGGGAGAGCTGGTGTGGCTCCTTTCAGCCAACTGTTTGTGAACCACTACAGCAGCCCCATGGGAGCCTGGCAGAGAGCAGGGCTCGAAGGCCCACATACACAATGAACTGCCCCTCATGTGAGGCAGCGTATACAGGAATGAGCCAAGAGTTCTTAACGCAACACAGCCTCAGAGCTCTAACTCGGAAGAATAGCTTGACCACAGTTTACTCTTCCCTATCATCACACCAGCTTCACACGATGAAAAAATATAAGACAGGCCTCCAGAGTACTAATGCATTCTAAAACACATCTTTTAAAAAAGAAACTATTTGAGGACTGATAATTTGCTTCTAGGTTTTGAAGCTTTTGGGAGACATTGATTTTGTTTATTAAACCACTAGAGGATTGAAACTCAGGCCTGCATGAAGATAGACAAGCTCTCTTGGGCTCCTTAGTGTCCCTATAGAAGTGAAACAGAGGTTTTCCCACAGGCCGTGAACTATGCTGCCACTAGTCCCTGCAAAGGCTTCCTCCTGCTCCATGTTTTTCTTTCTATTTCCTGCCCTTTCCCACTGCCCTGATCCCTCTTTGCCCCCATACACAGTGATGCCAATCTCAAGGCACTGGAGTGGCAGCCAGGCCCCCTCTGCCAGGGATTTCAATAAGCCGGAGGGATCTGTGGAGGTGGCACCTGAAGACAGCCTTGCTCCCAAAGGCTCACAGGACACAGCAGTAGCTGTGGAAGGTAGGAAGGAAGTTGAAAATAAGACATATTTACACCCCACTGATTTCAGCAGATCTGAAATAAATACTTACATATACTCTTCCATTTCAATCACCACAAAGAACTGTAGCAAATTCTACTCTGGTTTACAAAGGTGCAAATTCAGAGTATGTCTCTAAAATTAATGCACTGGTAAGTAAAGTAAGTACAAAACAGTATCCCAGCAAAGAACAAGAAAATAATCAAGGCTAACTCATGACTGAGCACATACTCATTGATATAAAAGCACGTCATGCACCTGAGCTTTGCTTCTGTTTGAGTGAGAAGTTGAAATTCCCAGAAGCTAAGAAGCAATAAAAGAACATAGCTGGTTTATCTTCATTAATGACAAAAGTTAGTAAAATTTCCTTTAATTATGCTGTGTTGCGTATTGGTTACCATTTTGTGAATTGCCCAAGGCATCATATTGTTAATGTGAATTGTTATTGTTAACTTCAAATATTAAATTTCAATTAAAGCACTGACAATATGTAGATAAATTTAATCTAAATGCCTTTTATTAAAAAGAGCCATTAGGTGAACCTGGAGAAAAGATAATGTGTTAGTATCTAGAGAACTTTATCTTTAGTATTTTGACTGATTTAGTGCTTATTTTTTCTTCCTAAAAGAAAGAGAAAAAAGAGTGAATGCAATACCACGAAATAAAAAAGAAAAGAGAGAGAGAAAAGGCACACACACACAAAACCCCTGAGTGAACCATGGATATGAATCTCTAGGATGAAATGTGCATCTCATTCCACAAGCTTGCTCAGAAGGCATCAACTCATGCTGGGAAACAGTGCTCAAATGCCTTTTTTTCTGCCAGTACAGGGCATATTTTTGCCTGAAGAAAATTTCTTAGCAGGGATACTACATTACCAAACATCTCACCTCAAAGATGAACTTGGAGCTGCCGAAGTTTGTTTTCTGCTTCTGCCAGAAATTATCGGGCTTTATTATCAGGGCAACGTGAATCTCGGCAGGAAAGGCTTCTTGAAGGGTCTTTAGAAGAGGTTTGATCAAATCCCACTTCGATCCCCGCATATCGATAATAACAGTGAATCCTCGTTTACAGACATCTTCACTGCAGGGATAAAAGCATGTCAGCATAATTAATATAGTCCACAGTCATAGTGAGACTTAACTTTTGTTGTTAGCATTCACTGCTAAGCAAGGAATTTTATGCCTCAAAATAAAAAACAGAAATAATATAGCATAAAGTTGATAAGAAATATTAAGTTTCTAACTAGCTTCTAATAAGCTATTTTACATGAATAGTCTGGTTAATATGTTGCAGTTTAATTTCCTATTTCCCAAATACATGCAGCTTGAATTTTTACTGAAAACATGCATACTGCCATACAGTTGGAAACATAATCAATTCTATCTATATAGTAGTTATATATGTGTACATAAAATGGATTTTGCTTTCAACATATTCAATAAGCCACCACCAATGCCAACAAGCACAGTTCTCCACCTTAACCTTGCTGGCAGCCAGCAATTTTGGGTACCTTCAATTTTAGTGGTCCCTTCAAGGACTTTTTAAAAGTCTAATTTTTGCAAAATTGCCTGGCATTTATTCTCTGAAAAGAAAATCCTTGTGAATCAGCATGTGCACTGTTAAAACTGAGGCCCTTCTCCCTCCTGATTGACCTTCCAAATGTTGCAGGGTTTTTTAAGGTTTCAGTCTCACTTTCCTGCCAGCCTTTGCACCTCCCTCTCAAATGTTAAACGCAGTGATGTGGCCTGGTCCTTAGCAAGGTGCGAGCACCAAGAGCACTGCCAGCACTGGCTTGCAAACGTGCCTTCCCGGGAACAGAAAGAACAGTAGAGAAAGAAGAGAAACATGGAAGAAGAGCATAAACGTATTTGATATAATGAATGCTAGAGTGAGGTACAGAATAAATGTAAATGAATATTCCACCCTTGACCTTTATTAAGCATGGTTGTAACAGGAAAAAGTAAGAATTCATGTGTAGCGTTCACAGAAATAGTCCCAGTGTGCACGCTGGCCATGCTGCAATATGAAAATTCAGGTTCTTGGTGACATTAACAAGACCTAGAGCTGTTTGTGCACAGACAGACTCCCATGGCAAAGGGGAATTTGCCATGTAAGGAACATTCCCTAACTTGAACGGTCTCAACTTAATGCCAGGAAGGAGCAGTCAAAGCTGATGGGCTCTGCCTTAGCATTCCCAGTATAACCAGAGCACTGTACAGTCACTGCAAAGACAAACTAGGGAGACCAAGTACTCACAGAGACTACCAGGAATAGAGAGCGTTTTATTCTCCTTTTACCTACTGCTGAAAGGTCAGACATCTGAATCCTCGCATAACAGATGCCAAAACATGCCATAAAAGAAGCTTTGTTGGTGGTGCTACTGCCTCTTGCCCTTTGGTACCACAGTTGAGACAAAGAATCAAATCAGACAGGACTGAATAGAAGGGTTTTTGTTTTTCCTTTTTTTTCTCCCTGTTCTTGCAAAGCTTTATAGGGTCTTCAATAACTTCTGCCAAGCTACTGTCCCCTGTTGTACTGAACCGACTTTTCCAAGGATTGCTTTTACTTCAAACAGTTGCTAGAGAGATCTTGGAGCTACATGGACACACAAAGCACCCCATTAGCAAACAGCAACAGGTAAGTGCAATGTGTCTTTCATTATATAAATAATTTTAAAAAATGCAACCACAGCGAGGCAAAACCAATATTAATTTCATTCCAACTCCCCATGGCTGGAGCCAGCTTGACAGCTTACCAAATCTGATCTAAAATGATATTAATACAATATTTACTGATGAATAACAGAAAAACCTGCCTCACAAAGCAGAACAGCAATGTCCTGAGGGACTGATGTCTCCTGTTTACGAGCCTGGACCAAAGTCTTAGATCCAAATGGCCCCGAAATCAGCCCCAGCCCCAGCTGTATGATCTCATCCTGACACACGTCATCGGACAGCATCGCGACATTAAGTTCAGCGTGCAGTAAGGTTGGTATTCCCGACAGGGGAGTGAGAGAGAAGTATGGGCTGGATTTTGCATTTCCTGAGGTCCTTCTGCCAGCTGCCCCCAGGCCCTTGGATGCCTGAGAAGAAATGGAGAAACAGAAGGTACTGCCACCCATTCCCATCCACCGAAGGTACTGCCACCCGCTCCCATCCACACACCCTGCCCAGCAGCTGCACTGCTGCAAAGCATGCCACAACACACTAAATCCTTGCTTTCAGGTTTTTGGAGACTTCACAGTCTTCAGTGGAAGAATAGGAGATAGGATGCCAGGCAAGAGGTGGATAGCCTGATGTCAAACGTGAGCAGAGCCCTAGTTTAAGAAGCAGTGTCTGCATGGGCAAAGATGGGATGTATCTGGAGGTAATACACAGTGCACATACACAGTGCTTCCCATGCCTGTAATACAGTAAAAATGTCTGGGAATAACAATTAAGAAAAATGTAAACAACAGCTAATGCTTAGGGAAAACTATAGAAGAAGCAAAGCTGCAGATCCTTTCCATCACTCCTTTCCAAACCTTGGCCAATGCAAAGGGACCTCCTGAGCCAGAGGTGTTCAGACATTTAACAGCCCTCTGCAGATTTCTCTACCATTAGCTTGATCCTTCCTGCGCCCATGGGAGCTTGCAGCACCGCAGCATCTGCTGGCAAGGATGTCCACAGCTTCAACCCGCCTTGGCTGCAGGACAACTATGGAAGTTCGTTTGCAAGCTTGTTGCAGGCTTGTCTCCTGCTTCCTCCATCCATTCCTCCGTTCCACTATCGATATTCCTTGTAATTAGACCAAACTGCCAACAGACTTGCTTATATTTTTCAAGCATGAGAACTGATGGGATGGGAAAGCAGAGAATGAAGAAAGAATGGAGAATACTTAAAGATTTTCTTGGCTGAGATACAGCCTATCAGCAAGTAACAACTATTTCACTATTACTACAGAATTTCTTGCTTACAAAGAAGATGATCTCGCTGCCTGATTGATCTTATAGGCAGGTAAATTTATTTATATAGCAAAATAGTTGAAAATAAGTGAAAGACGGGTGCCCCTCTTCACAGAAAACGTACATAAGGACCATGTTGAGCAACTAACTGTTTTGAGAATCTTGCTCCCAGGCTTGCAGAACTGGCTCTGCTTGTGATTTTTCTTTAATGAGAAGAACAGTCCTAGCTCATCACACGTGTGGGTCTGTGGTCTCATCTAAAGGATCTGATCGCCTGGGCACAGTGATATTTCTACACACCCTTCTCCAGCTCTGTAGGCAAAATTAGCACCTAATTTCTAACCCTGCTTGTCAAGAACTATGTTCTAACTGTGCTTAAACTGCTGGAAGCCAGAACGCTGCCTGCTCATTATTGCTGCTTGGCCTTGCCGAGAGTGCTGCGGAGAGGGGCTGGCGAGAGCTCTCCCACTGCACAGGCGGGCGCCACATCCCCATCAGCAGAGCCACCTCAGGAAAAGAGGGAGATGAACATATTATTTTAGTTTGTAAACTCTTCAGCGCAGGGACTGTCTGCCATGCTGTGTTTGTCTAAGGAACCTGCCTTGATGGAGGTCTCCAGGTACATATGTTCATCCTGCTTAAAATAGTAACAAGAATATAATAAGTGAGCTGTAAAATGCGACTGAAGAACATATGTATGAAAGTAAAAAAGCCCTAAAAAAATGTGGGGACATCTCACAGGCACTTCAGTTAAAAAAAAAATAAAAGGTCAAAATGTAAGTGGCAGTGTTCAACTACTGACAGCCATCGACGGGGGCACAAAACAGGCGGCCTCATTTGCAGCCATAACGAAGCCTCATGAACTGCATGAGCCAGGGAAATCTGGCGACCTCCATCATCTTTGACAAGCAGTCATTTGTCTTCAGGTACCTCAAGATGCATCAAGGAAATGGCTCTAAATTCCTTTTGAACAGTCTGGCCGTGCTTATTAAATTTGCTGTTTTAAAGAAACAACTCAAGCGATTGATCAGGAAAAGCATGGACAGTAATAATCGAAATTCCTCCACAATGTCCGAGTGAAGCAGCCGTTATCCCTGACTGCCAAGAGGCTACATCAATCTTTGTACCTATTATGCACAAGTAATCATTTTAGGATGGCAACTAATGTCGACTGTGGTGCTTAATTTTTTTCCGGTATTGATATTTGATGAAAAACTGGACAAAACTCTCAAATCAAAGTATTTGGGTAATCTGTCAGATTCTGGCTCTTACTCATCTGGACTAGATTAGTAACAATGAACACAAAACACTTGATATGTCATTGAAGTTGCCACACTGCTTTTAGACAAAGACAGAGACTAGCTTCTGGGTTTTAAAAAAACACTCTAAAATATTTGTGAAAACAATACTTAAGCTCTACATTTTAAAAAGAAGCATTAAATTGAAACTCTGCAGCAGATGTGATAATTTTGTCAAAATAAATCCCTCTATTTTGGTTTCTGGGACACTTCCATAAGGTTATTTTCTCAAATTTCCTCCTTAATTCAGGCACATTCTAAATCGTATTTTCTTTGGCAAGAGCCAACTTGCTGGGTACCAAACAAGCCTAAGCGCTCCGTGCTTTCTGATTAATTTTTCAAATACCTATCATTGATTACATGTATTTTTCATCCTTACATTTTGGCCAAAGCTGCTGGCATTTAGAAACTTCAGCACTCGATTAGCTGAAATAACACCCTATTTCTATTCCCATTTTGCAGTCAGGAGCAGATGACACAGGAGCACATTTAGCAGGCCTGTTGGCCCGCTAAAAGCACGGACCTGACATGTATGGAATCTCATTCAAAATATGACTTGTCAACGATGAAAGCAAGATCTCCTCTCCGAAGGGTCAGTGTAACCTTGTCAGGAGACACTCTCAGCATAACAAGTAGCTCTACAAGCATCAATCTGCAAGCACAGAATCTGCAGGAACTTCATTACTTTGGGGCTCACTGTTGCTCTGACAGACGTGGCTGTAATCAGCCAATTGATTCACAAGCTGAGGGTGGATAAGGGAGAAGACAAGGAGGAAAAATGGGTCCATGAAAGTCTCTGAGCACACAGTGTCATCCCAAAGGCCTCATTTCTTTCTGGAAACAAACTCCCTCGTCTGGTTTCCATATCGGAATTTTCCAAGGATCCCCTAGGTGACCCAAATGTTAATAGCTTTTATCTACCGCATTTCTTTATTCATCTTGTTCGTGGATTGTTTATTCAGCTTGAGAATTAAGCTGAATGGGGAGATTTAAAACCAGTCTCACTTCCTTGCCCTCATATTTTGGTGCTGCATGACCATGTTTGGCCTGAAGATGACTGTGTAAATAGAAACTCATCTCTATTTGTAATATACTTGCCAATATGTTTGGGAGGGGGACCAGATAAAGTCCTTTCTAATAGATTTAATTGTCAAGCACTCCTGAATCAGCATTATTCATTAAAATATATGCCTTCATTTAATACATTTCAGCAAAATATTCCTAGCTCTTTATCCCAATTAGCATGTGCATAACTGGATGACCAAACCACTGAAAGCTCCTACCAGAAAATTTCAGCTACCTAAAAGGCTATACATAAGATAAATTTTATGCTTATTTTTCTATTTTTTTTTCTTTATAAAAGCAGCAGTCATTCAACCTCCATTTCCAATTAATCCTGTATTCTTCACTGTAATCTGAATTTGTTTCTTCTTTCTCCACACTGAGAAGGAGACATTCATTCTCACTTTTCTTTTCCAAAAAAAAAAAAGAGAAAGAAAGAAACCCAAGCCAGTTCCACCCTGGCTGCAGCGGGACATAAAGCAGCGATGTAGAGAAGTTTCAGTGACATGTTGTAAAAAGACTTGGAGCCAGTGAGGTCCTGCTGGAGACAAACCTGTCTGGGTTTCCAGCCATTGCTCTTTGGGGACACGAGGTGTGACTGCAAACGGCACAAGAATGCAGATGCACGGCTGCACAATGTCCACATTCAACCAGGAGGCAAAACAAAGACAGAAAAAGAAAAACCCAGATATTTGGCAGGGGCAAATTGGTGCCAGAACGGGTGCTCCTGCTAGTCTCAAACAAGTAACTCATGATGTTTCCAAGGTTTCCTTTAAAGAAAAGGGCTCTGAAGTCAAGGCTATTACGTTGTAAATGATGTGAGCTAGGAAAGACTAAGATACCTATCCTGGTATGAGAAGATCCTTTCCCAGTCTGCAGCCACGACCCTATGAGATCATGATGGTCCTGACACAGGACACAAGTCCTGCCTGGTACCTGCACCAGGAGGGGCAGAGAGGGTTCAGCAGGGCTGGGTTCTGCTGCCTTGGGCGCAGGTGACAATATCTGACCTACGTTGTCACTCCAAACACTGACCCAGATCTCCACAGGCATTTGTCCTCTCATTCCCTTGACCAAACAAACACTGTTGGAGAAGCTTTCTGTCCTTATTCAAATAGCAAAGATATAAACCACAGCTGTGTCCAAGAATGCATCATTGCAGCTGTTAAAGCCAAACACAGAGGATGAGTATTATAATTTTTTCACATTCCTATTAAGTTTCTGCTGGAAAATGATGCCTTCATATAAACCATTTACCCTCTTCCCCTTTTGTTATTGCACATTTACTATATTTGGATCAATATCTGGCAGGTCTTCCTTGAAACAGCTGCTGAGATAAATATGAAATTAATCAAGGCTTTGTTTTTGTTGAAGCAGGGCTACATTTAAAGACTTGTTACTACAACAAAGAAATATTTGAACAGTAAGTACCATTCAGCTCTCTCTTGAACATTTAGTGTCTTGTATTTGGGATAATTTGGCAGAAACAGAAAACAAAAATGCTTTACTAAATGAAAATGATATGTTATTGGTGTTTGCTGGAAAAAAAAATATTAGTGTTGTGCTGAAATATAAACGCACTATTGATAAAGTTTGGATGGGAAGGGACTACTTGGGAATACGTTTTGAGAGTCACATCCATTGGAATTCTAGTAAGAAATTGCCCAACTTCTCCCTGTTTCCAGCCCTGAGTGTTCAGCATACTAGTTGCTGTGTTTATCTCCAAGCAGAAGCAATACAACCAGTGTTTGAGGCGTACAAGACTTCAGCTGGAATCCACACACTCGCACATGCTGGATGCCAAAGCATCCCTTAGGAGGAAAGGTGAATGCAGAAACATTCTGCAGTGCCTACAGTGAGTTTATTTTGCTAAGATGGCCTCTGAGAATTTAAATTCTCTGTAGAAGCACCTGCTTTTAATGCTGATGCCTCCATTTTCTCCATGGGATTGAGGGGTATCATTTTTTTGAGCTCTACCCGTATGCGAACAAAGTGAGCCTGTACAGTCATCATAATTTTACCAAAACAGCCCACTTCTTATCAGATGTGTGCTTCCTGCCATGCCAGGCGGGCTCAAGGCTGCCTGTGCCACCGCAGCCAGGGCTCTGCTCACAAGCTGTACAATCAGTCTGTGCTCTAAGCCATGTTTGTAAATCAAGTGTTGTGTATTCCTTCACTCATTCCCTCAGTGAGGGGAACTGAAGTGGGTGACAGATCAATACCACTGATGCTGAGTATAAACACGCTGATCCCTCAGTATTCCTAGGCCACTCTCCACCATGTTCGCAAGGTCCTGGAGAATGGGGGAAGTGCCAGACAACTGGAAAAAAGGCAAGATCACACTGGCCTTCAAAAACAGCAAGAAGGAGGACTCAGGCAACTAGAGGCCAGTCAGCCTCACCTCTGTCCCTGGGAAAATGATGGAACAGTTCATCCTGGCTGTTGTCTCCAAACACGCAGAGTTGTGACAAGAAGGTGCTCAGGAGTAGTCAGCATGGGTTCACCAAGGGGAAATTATGCTTAACCAACCCGATAGCCTTCTATGATGGAGCGATTGCCTGAGTAGATGAGGGGAGAGTGGGGGATGTCATCTATGTCGACTTCAGCCATGCTTTTGACACCATCCCCCACAGCATGCACTTGGATAAGCTCTGGAAGTGTGGGTAGGTTAGATGAGTGGAGAGTGAGGTGGATTAAGAACTGGCTGTATGGCAGAGCTCAGAGGGTAGTGATCAGCAGTGCGGAGTCTAGTTGGAGGCCTGTGTTGAGCAGTGTCCCCCAGGGGTCAGTCCTTGGTCCAGTCCTGTTCAATTTA
>JAWLRI010001089.1:417696-492425 GCA_034781795.1 Crypturellus tataupa
TGAGGGTGACAGAGCCCTGGCACAGGCTGCCCAGAGAGGCTGTGGAGTCTCCTTCTCTGGAGATCTTCCAGACCTGCTTGGATGCAGCCCTGTCCCATGTGCTCTAGGTGGCCCTGTGTGTGCAGGGGGGTTGGACTACGTGATCTCTAAAGGTCCCTTTTAACCTTAACGATGCTGTGATTCTATGATTCTATTTCAAAGGGTATAAAAGATCCAAAAGACAATACGGACTCCTACACTGGGAATTCTGGATCCCAAAAGCTCCTGAAGAGCACAGAATAATCTGATAGCTCAATAATGAAACTAAAAATTGGTCAGAGGTTCAGTGAAGGCTCCGAACAAGACTTTGACTGTCTTCCCAAGAGCACTGAAGACCTCAAGCTTCTTGTCTGTCTTTGTGTGCTCCCTCCCATTTTTCAGTTTGTCTTGCTAAGGCATTTCCCTACTCTGATGGGAACTCACATACTGCTGTTACACAAACTCAGTTTTAAGATTTCTGCATACAAGTTTCTAGGAAAATGTCCTATCCTGAAATTCGTCCATAACTGCTAATCATTACAGTTCTACATCCCTGTCTTTTCTTACCAGAACTGTTCCATCAAGCAAAGTGGGTTCAGATAAACACTCTGCAAAAGTAATTGCTTCATTTCAAAAGTATGCTCCTTTTCCCCTATTAGCTATATTGCTTCTCTATCAAAATCACAATAAAACTTCCTAGCCAGATCTGTCTATACAGGCCACATGTGAACATACATCTTCCTATTCATATCAAGAACCCCATGCCTAATGTGATGCTTTCACTGCTGCCAGACCTGAAAATTATATTGAGAAATGTATGCATGCCACACTAGGAATAATGGGAGTCTGCTAGTCACAAAGGGTACAATTTATGGTAGAAACCAACCAGGCTAGCTTAAAAAAAAAATCCCAGAGCGCAATGACAAAGCACCCCACCTCAGATTTTTTGCCCTAATGCCGAGTGACTCATTTGATGAAGAGACACCAGGTATGTCACAGAGCACATCTAGTCACTTATGTGGGTTTCCTGCCTGTGAATTGAACTAATGCAACAGAACATCCTGCGTAGACATGGGCCTATTACAGCAGGTTTCTGCAGCAATTCACAGTTCTGGGCAATAACATGCAAGGAGCAACAGGAGGCTTCTCACAACCGCTCCACAAACCTCTTGCTGATGCTCACACTGCACACAGCACCCAGTACAAAAAAAGCCCTACTAAGTACAACTCCCTGGAGCTAAGACAACACAAATACTGTCAGCAGTTTCCTTTCATTTATACTTTCATGATTTATTTTATTTTATGCATTTATTATACATTATATATATATACATATTATATATACATATTATTATTTTTAATCTGGCTGAAGCACTGTAGTGCAGGGGATGAGACTGGAAGTCAGGGCACCTGGCTCTTGAAAATTACTTGTCTCCTTCTTAAGTGTCTGTTATAGCTAAACTCTACTGCAGTTTTTTTCATTTGCAAAGGGATGGAAAATGGAAAGTACTTTTCTGTATTGTTTAACAAATCCATCAGACAAATTTAGTATATTTTCCATATTTTCAGATATGAGTGTAATTTCAGAAGAATTATAAACCACAAGTAGTCAGGGCTACGACATGGTTAATTCACAAAGGCTTGAGAGAGATCGCTTAATAATCTAAGCATTGCTTATTTATCCATGCCTGGGCTATATTCTGGGTTACACACGTGCTGATTTTATATAGGGAACATTTATTGCTCTATACATATGCTTATCTAATTGTACTGAATACACATGCTTTATTAAACTCATAAATGAGCACTTTTATGGGCCTATGTGAAAGTAGGGCCCTTCATATTTTATTTATAAAGTGGGACAATAGAACTGCATTGACAGAGAACATCCATTTAATTCAGCGGATTTAGGGTCGTCCCACAGATTTTGCTTTTTTGCCAGAATCAAAGCTTTTGGTTTTTTTAATTAGATTTCCAGCCCATCTGCTTGCAAAGATAGCCTGGACAATATAAACTAATGCACATTTGTCTTGCTGAGTCTGCAGCCAGTGGAAAGAAACAATGAGCCCAGGAGAATGGCGAACTTGCACCCTTCATTTTAGCGGAGTGTTAACTAAAAAGCCTAATTCTGACTGCCTAAACACCAGGAGTCTTAACTATTTCACTGCTGTTCATTTTGCCAACAAACCTGCAGATAAAATGTTTGCTAAAGCCTTGAATTATTCCTGTAACCTTCTGTCCATTTTGATGACTAGACTGTACAACTTGGGCTTTCAATTAGGACCAGGCAAGTACCTTGGCAAATATATATGCCTGCATTTATAATCAAGCATTTTTATTCTTGCTCAAAGTGTGGAATAAAAGCATTTATCACAGCATAATCATACAGCTAATACCAAAACACCATAGTGGAATAGACTGTAAAACCACAGCTATTTTAAATTTGATATAGAACCCACAGGAGCACTGGCCCAGTGCATAATTATTAAGTGCTTTATGGTATAAGAGTAAGGAAAATAGACTAAAATCTCTGTTGCTATGGTATGCTTTACAAACAGCATACAAAACATAGCTCAAAAGGGCTTATATGCCTGCCTAACACTTGCAAATAATAAGTATCCTGCCCTGGTCACTTAAAGGACTGATGTTATAGCAATTCATATTGTTTTAATACAGTTGTTAACCACCCCAAACTAACTCCTCTAAAGAGAACTGAGAGTTCTTGCATTTTCTGTAATCACTGATTCTAAACTTGACCAACTACTTCGCCCCTCTTTGATGTAAGTTCTCTTAAAACCTATATCTTTACGTGTCTGTGTTCACCAAGCAAGCTCATGCAGGTTATAAATATCAGAAAATAAAGACGTATGGCTGACATGGAGTTTATGACAGCAGAAGCTGCCTAAATTATCATGTTATGAGGATGGTGCATGGATGCAATTATATCCTGATAGCATGTTTTGCAAGGATAGCAGTGTTCAATGACCCTACTTCTTTCACCCTATGGATTGTATGGAAAAAAATCTTCCATTTGGTTCTTGTTTGTAGGAATGCCTCATAATGAACGCCCTGATTCGGGAATTAAGATGCTGGGTAAAGCCTATGTTCACACTTGCTGGATATGTAGGAACTTACTTACACTTTGGCCTGCTTTGCTGAAGGAGATGGGAGGCAGCAGCCCCTGTACCAGACGGATCTCTTCCTGCTTGGCGACCTCTTGCATCATTTGCCAAGCTTATTTTAGTAAATTTATGTGTTAGTCCCACATCCTCCTTTTATTTGTAACTAAGAGCAGATACAGTGAATGCACGTTTCCACCTTGATGGTTTCCTTCCTATGCCCCTGGTGATTTGCATAGTACGTACGGGCCTTTGTTCTATAATGAGATGCTCTTTGAAGTGAGAGGGTTGTGCACAAGTCCTAGGTATGGCCAACGGCTGTCTAGACAGACCCTCTGTGTTCTCCTGTTTTACACAAATGGAGGCAGTCTGCTTAATTTCCTACGTTGTCACAGTTTAAGGCAGAGACTACTTCCCAGGCAAGCTTGAGCACAGCAGCGCCTGTTCGCAGCTCAGCTGCAGTGTCCCAAGGTGAGGAGGAAACAGCACCGCTGCCCTAAGCTCATCCGCACTGCGAAACACCGCTTTACCCTGGAGGAGGCCTGCGGTGAAGACTGCCAGAGCCCAACGTCCCTCCCAGCATCAAGGGGCTGGGATCGGCTCTCGAAGGCCAAGTCCGTCCAGTTTTACCTCTCCCTCACCCGCTTTAGCCTGGAAGCTCTCCAGGGAAGGCAGCTACAGTTCTGTTCTGCATTTACAGAGAGTGCTCAGGATCTCATAACCACTGCAGTGGCAAAATACATAAGAAGAAATAATCACAGATAAAAATGTGTAAAATCAGACATTAGGAGACTTTTTTTTTTTTTTTTAACTGAGCCTGTTTTCAGAACAGGTCTATATTTTTAATACATTTAGATTCTGTTGAAATCTTTTGTAGCTTGGAAGAACCAAATTATGAATCTCCCTTTTTCACTGGAAGTACCTATCAAAGGTAGGAAGAACCAACCACATCAGCCAGACCTACCAATAAAATGACCTACAATATTAAATTCCACTATTTGAAGAGCCATTAAAAAAAATCCCATTACCTTATCTGGTGATAATTTTTCCTTTACTCTGCACCTTTATCATTGACTTTGTGGCACAGAAAGCATCACATACATTACTTCTAGCACTGGAAGAACAAACCTACCTTAATAACAACATTGGCATAACTTCTTGCATCATCTTCTATCTTGAAGTTGCTTAAAAAGTTTTGCTATGAGTAATTTGACATTAAATATAACAGGGTCTAATACTATGCCTTAGAATATCTCATTCAACAACCAAAAAAAAAGGAACCACCTTTTTATATTGGCCGTAGACAAAGAACAGAATACATCCCACAAGAGCCTTGACGGTCTTCTTTGAAACAAAACTTAATTCTTGGCCAAGAAAATGAGAAAAATTAAAGGAAAATCAAAGGCTGAAAAAACCTTTGTGTTAAGAAATGTTTGCAGGTGCAGGAATTAGACATTTAACAGAATCCCTAATTACATATTTGATTTCTGGCATTTTTTCAAGGCAGCATGAAAAGGTTAAGGTACTTCTGTGCATTTGTGGCCTCCCACAAAAAAAAAAGGCAAAAATGTGATTTCATTTGTAAAAACAATTACAAGTCAATTACCTCTCAATGGACAAAGTGAGTATGATATTGGCAAGATGGGCTTTGGCTTCTAAAAAAGTATTGATTTGTTATCAATTTTAAAAGCTCAGAAATGTAGAGCCAGGAAACTGTACTTGTACTGTATCAGATGCATTTATCTGATTTATGTTGTTCCACTTTTTATATTTTACTCAAAAATATCTGCCATGATTTTTTGAAGACTGATTCTTTGAAGTCTGCTTCAAATGGACAAAATATACATTGTTTATTTTAATATGGGGAACTAGAAACTTATTCATTAAAACAAATATTTTTTTAATGTAATATTAAAGTTTAAGCACTTGGATCCTCGGTAAGTGGCTTGTTTTTTTACAGGCAGTAAGTTGATTTTTCCCAACTAAAATGTGTCTTATTCATACAATTGTTAGTGCCCAGTAAGTGGTAAGAAAAGAGTTACCAAGACTAATATACCACAGATGCAATTTAACAGTTCATAAAACTGCAGAGATGAAGTGTCCTCCAGAATTCTGAAAATCCCAGGAAACCTTCTTTTGCTGATCCTATTTTCATGTTACTTGCCACCTATCATCTGACATTGCTAAATTTTTGGGGAGGTAGTTCTGGAACTTAAAGTGAGATTTGTAGTGTGCCTGGTAAGAGCGTGTAACAGCTGAATTTTGTCTTGTGAAGAAGTAAAAACAAACCCTACAGAAAAAAACACATATTGCCTGTGCACTTAATTCCTAGACTAACAGCTCATTAACAGAGCACAGCTTCCAGACATTCTTCCTATGGGTAAGATTGTCCATTAGTTTCCTACATACTTGATTTTTAATTAGATTTTGGATTGGAATCACAGCTCTTTTCCACAAGTCTCCAGTG
The DNA here is from genome assembly GCA_034781795.1 of Crypturellus tataupa. Lineage (NCBI taxonomy): Eukaryota > Metazoa > Chordata > Aves > Tinamiformes > Tinamidae > Crypturellus > Crypturellus tataupa. The sequence continues at coordinate 423,301 of JAWLRI010001089.1, forward strand.
GGAAGCAAAATCTAAACTAATCTGTGATCCCAGAGATGTTTGCTTCTCCAGATGCAGTTTCTGGACTAAATTACAAATGTTGTAAAAACAGGAGAAGGAAGAAATGAGAGGACTGAGCCACAGAATTGGATGTGATTAATCAGAGTTGTAAGAGTTCAATTCTGCCTTGAGAATGGAGTAGAGAGAGGCCTGGAAGAAGAAGTATATACAGCCTATTCAATTAATTCTTGGACTAACAGTTTATTAACACGGCAGCACTTCCAGCCATTCTTCCTATGCCTTAAGAACTTTCATTAGTTTAGCAGGTACCTGCTATTTATTTAAATATTGTTTTGGAATTAACTGCTCTTCTCCCCACTCCCTCAATTCGCTGAATGGCAAAATGGCACATCTGTAATGCGGAGCTTTTATCAAGTGCATTTCCTAACATCAGAGACATTGCCAATTGCTTAGCAGTGCTCCTGAGACAAGTGCAGCTTTGAAGATCCTGTTTCCCTTAGAAATTAGAGGTGTAGTCAGTGCACACTATTAAGAGGATTTAGATGTCTGCTTCATGCAATGTAACTAATAAAATACTTAGAGGCTTCAAACAAGATGTAGAAATATTAGCAGATTGAGCTTCCCAATACGCTGTAGATAGTGTTATGTCCACTGTAAGACCTGGGAAAATAATTTTACAAAGCTAAGCCAAGGGGCAAGAGAAGTCAGAGTAAATTTCAGAGCTAAAATTTTGCCTGTGTCTCTTCTCTGATGTTCTGGGAAGGCACCCAGCAAAGTGCAGATGTGATCTAAGTGTGCAGCCTACATTAAATCAGAGGTTTCCATCTTGTTGTCATCTATGAAGGTCACAAAAGACCCAAGCAGAGTTATTAAGAAACACACTTGCTGGTGGTGGCCTAAGCAGAGCTGCGGAGGGCTGCGCAGGCTACTGAAAAGGAGCTACAGTTTTAGCTCAATTAGGTCTGACATACAGCAGAAACGCAATGGAAGGAGATATTGGCATTGCTGTGTTCACAGAGGACTCTGGTCTCTAGGGCTCTCAAGTGCTGATCATAGATGAGAGAGCCAGAGGAGATCTAGTTAACCAGCCCAGCCGAGGACACCAGCACTTTGCCAAGAAAGAATTCTAAGCAGCAGCACGAAGCTACCTTTCCTGCAGCTCATCTTTAACTGTCATTAAATTCACAGGCAAATAAAGGGGAATGATAGGAAATTAATTTAGATCTGTATTTTATGCTAATATAATTTAAAGAATATTTCAAAATAGGGAATGCAGAACTTGCCATCCCCCATAGTGGTGGCAAGATACTGTCACTTCCATGAGGTCTGCAAAGCTGAAGTGCAAAGCAGATGGAACATGGATGGTGAGCCCACCTGGAGTTCTTACAGGGAAAACTCTTGTTCCTAGGGGGAGTGCCTGTTCTGCTTAACCGGCAAACCAAGGCTTCCTTAGAAGCTGTTTAGTGTCACAAGATGAAAATTTAAAGCACAGTATTTATTCTGGTGCTGAACAAAGTATCCTTCAAGACCGCAGAGGCCATTCCCTTGCTTGGTGGAACATTACCCCTATGTCTGAAGTTCAAAATTAGTATCACAGCCTCATACATTTTTCCACAGCCAGCTTCTTCATTATGGATCTTGCTCAACTATAAATTGCTCATCTGGTCACTGGCATGTTTTACTATTTCACAGTAGAAATTATTGCTAACAGGTTGAGTTTCATCCATTGAAATCAAATAGCATTGCTCCAGGGTTAGTTTGGTCTGATGTGTATTTTAAATATCATAAAGCTATTGCTAAGGATCACACCATCTCCATATCCCTAAGTCGACAAATTAAATAACTGTTTGCATCCTTGACCCTGGTTTAGGACAGGAAAGAGAAAGAAAGTCTGAATTTTACCAAGTAAAGTGTTTTTTTTTTTCTTTTTAATGAGCAATTCTTTCCAATTAAATTTCAAAAAATAATATTTATTTGATCTTAAATAACAGCAACAAAACAGCAGAAACATCTGGCAAGCCAGATGCTACATAAATAAATTTTAGAAAATCAAGCTTAACTCATCCTTCTATTAAAAGACTAAGTGTTAAAATCATTTCCTACATATTGGATATTGTCAATTCTTCTTGTTTTCCCATGGGGAGCAGGGTGATGGAGAAGGGCTTCCACATCGTATGAACATCAAATAAACACACGTAAGTGGCACATAGCAAAGGTGTGAGAAAGCAACCAGAACCTGGCTGGAGAGGAATTCGGTTGTTGCTCTAATTTGCAGAGATGTGCAATTGTTTAATGATGCAGTGATCCCCTGTGATCGTAACTCAATGACTTTAACTACTCAGCAAAGACTTTAACCATTGGAAATGCTGCCTTTAGCCACAGAATGAGGATAAGGACGAGGCAGTTTGGACTGACACAACTCAGATATTAGAAGTTACACTGAGTTTACAATAATTTCTGGAATTATTTTTCTTATTTATGATGTTATTTTAGGGGAAGATGTTTCCCTCTTTTCACCTTTTTTGTTGTTTGATAGTTTTTGATTTAAGTAGCCCAACAGCCTCACACCATGTATCTACAATTATGCCTTGCTGCACACAACGTTAGAAAATCCACAGGGAACCGCGGAGCAGTGTCAGGATCCTCAGGAAAACATCAGCCACCATGGACTGACTTGGTTAGGCGCACTTTGTGGAAAATGAGAAGAAATCATTGATGGGATTTGCAACTGTCTGCATACTTGGATACCTATTTGCTTTGGAAACCACAGGGAATTCAGCATCCCACTCTCGGACAAATTTTGCCAGTCCCAACCCATACTTTCCAAGCTACTACAACATCAGCCTGCTCAATACCATATGTTACCATGAACAGGTCACTGTTGTATTTCAGTATGATTCATTTTTCCAATACCATAAACTAGTACACAGTTTTATGAGCACTGGAGCAGCCAAACTCTGAGTTGTATTTGTCATGTAGATTCTCCCATGTCTAACAAAGCTTTTGCACCTTTTGAAATCTTATGAATTTTGGAGATTCCCCCTTCCTGCCGCCTCCAGTCTCTAAGAATGGGGAGCTCAGACTGCCTGTCCTTTGGCGAGGGCACCAATTGGGTCTCTCTCCCCAACACGGCTGTCTATTCTCTATAAAGCTGTAGGAATTCAATATTCTTGAGACTCTTATTTCTCTGTCAAATTTGGTTTGAACAATGACTGACAGCATGATTGCATAAGCTTTGTATCACCTGGAGACAAGGCTAAAAATACATTCCTGAAAACATATCTTCAGTTCTCCCCAAACTGTGCACTTCGGAAACCAAACTTTGGAATAGTATGAATGATACCTCTAGCCGTGAGATGAGGATAAGGATGAGGTAGTCTGGACCAACATGACTCTGCTTCTCTGTCTCTGCCTGTTGACACACAGTACAGATCTCCTCCATCGTCCATGGGGTGTTATGAGGACTTCTCCACTGGTGTTAAGACACCCTTGACAATATGCTAATCACAAAGTAGACTGTAAAGTACAGCAGCAGTTTTACTGCTCCTAAAGATACTCATAAAAAGCATGGCATAAAATGCTTCCAAATTACTCTAATTTCTAAAAATGAAAAGGATGCAGTATACACTGGGGTTACAGATGAGGAAGGCAAGCACCCATGCTGAAAAAGAGAAAAAACCCTTTTATAGTCTTTGTAAAAGCTCCAGGGAAGAAAGCACTGAAAAGCAAAGTTAGCACTGGCTGAACTGCTGCCTGTTCTGCCCACGGCCGCGGACAGCTTCAAAAGGAAACGCAGGCTGACAGCGCCTGTTGCCAGCACGCTATTCCCACAAAAGCTTTCCGTCTGCTAATTTTAGCTCTTGAGTTACCGCGTGCATTACAGCAAACCTCCCTTCTTCATGGAAGTCCCTAGATCACCGCTACCTGGATCTTTCCAAATACTGGAGAGCTACAAATCTGTATGTTGAAAAGTCCTTGAGAAACCCTGAAGAGGGTTAAACAGGCACTAGCGTGGAAAAGACCGGGGAGGGCAGCCCGCTGCAAGGGGCCACTGAGGAAGAGGATGGAGAGCAAACATTCTTACAGAATTTTACAACAGGCCCATGGACTTCTGACAGCTGAAATAGTCCAAAAAGCAGCAACAGGGCATAGGGTGCATCCATGTTGAGGATGGGCTTTCTCCTCGTTCGCTCTCACCTCGGCTCCTTCTTCCAGCCAATGAAAGCCAGGGCAATCAACGTGCAAAAATCATTCAGCGAGAAGGAACAATACTGATCTAATCCCCAGACCGAGAGCTTGGATGGAGCTCAAGGATGCTGAAGGCGGCAACACGACCCTACGTGAGGCCACACAGGGAATGGGAGCTGCATCCCTGGCGCCTCGGCTGTCGCTCAGCCGCAGCCTCTCCCAGGCCCCGCGGCGCCGTGGAGCATCGGGAAGCTGCGGAGCAGCCCCTGAGCACAGAAAAGGCAGCCCTGTCCGCAGGCAGGACCCGTGCAGAGGGAGGTCTCGCCTGCACCATGTGCAGGGTACTCAAAAGGAACCGCGTGCCTGCAGATCTGTTCTCCACAGCGAGGTTTTCACTCATGCTTTTTCACATGGGGACGCATGTGGTGAGGACATGTGTGTTGTTGTGTGCTCTGTATTTCTTTGAAATCAAGCCAGTTACTTCCCAGCCCTAAGTCCCTTGTTAGAAATGAAGCCAGTCATCACCTGAGACACTGCTAAGAAACGGTGCGATGGAGAGTATTTCCCAAGGCGCTGCGGGGCAGGAATCCACGTTGTGTGCAAGGGCCAGAGAGCGGCAGCCTCGTGCCTGGGCATGGAGCGGAGCAGGGTCTGAGCCTCCCACCAAAAGGCAGTTGAGGATTTCCCCAAGCCTTGGCTTTGGTCGGATCAGAGTTACTTGCCATCAGCCCCCTGAGAAGCCCCTCTGAGGCCTCCAAGCAAGGCCACAGTCCTCGCAGGGGTTGCAGTTGCCAAGTCTGCTGTCCTCAGCCCTGCTCATGCAGGTGCTCAACTTCTGCTCCAGAGCTGTGTCACCAGGTTTGAGGAGCCTTTCAGTCCCTCCTTTCTTGGCAAGAAATGATCTCTTCCTGAGGAAGAGAGAGGCCAGGTGCCATGGAGCAATGTCTCGGCAATAGGTAGAGATGCTTGCTCTGCTGCCCAGGAAATGGTCAAACCATGAACTTTTATTCCATTAGGTCTGTTCCACCTTTGAGTGATATCTGCTGACTTCACTGAAGAAGGCATGGCTGAAAACCTGCTGTACTGGAAAAGGCAGCCCGGCTCTGCAAAAAGGATCTTCTCCTCCACACTTGTGCATTTTCTTTATATATTAAATATATATATATATTCAGAACAATCTGTGCTCTCAGATCCTACAAAGAGCAGACATCTTAACTAAGTCCCAAGCTCTAAAAGAGGTGTCCCTACACTATCCAGGAAAAGAATAACAGTGAAAGCAGGAAGTAATTGGGAAATGGATATGGAAAGTCTGCATTTTTCTCTCAGTTCCTGCTTCCCAGGCCTCTGACTGCTCCTCTTGCTTTGCCTCCCTCCTAGGAAGTCCACAAGCTCCTCTAGCCTTTGGTCACAATGAAACTTGACAGACTGGCAGCTGTAGAGAGGTACTGCAGAATTTTGACATGAATTATAGACACTGTCCAATTCTCTTGAAATAAAGTATTAGTCTTGTTCTGGACAGATCATTATCACAGTTGGAAGGAAATCGCTCACTTCCATCAAGACCTGAACATGTATTTTGGTCCCCATGCTGTCCCTGAGGAACCACAAAACACAAAACAGAGTGACATGGTCAGAAGCCCCATAACAACAGAGCCCAAGATGAGACCCCTTCAACCACCCTCGTTGAGCTCCCTCATCCACCAACACCACCAACTGATAAATAACATCATGTACTACTACCACATAGGATGGAAGCTAGATTTGAACTGGCCATGGAGTGGTGATAGAGTCTTAAACCCACTAGCATTCCTGTCTGTTAATGAGCTTCTTTTTCTGAAACACACTTACCATTAAAAAAAAAAACAAAAAAAAAAGTTATGTTTAAGGAAAATACTAAACCTCCATTAGCCTCATTAGTTTCACTTCATCTATTAGCATTGTCTTTTGAGGCAAGTGTATGGTGGAATAATTATCTGACACGCGGCACCAAATATTTAGTTACTAAAATAAGCATGAAATCCCTGGTGTTGTCTTAAAAATATGTGGATATTTTTGTAGATCTACAAAAGCCGCCAGAAAAAAAAAAAAAAAAAAATCCTAAAAAGCTTTTTTTGTGCTAAGATTATATAACAGAAAATTGAGCTCTAGGGTTTAATTCCTATCAATCAACAAGACGAGTTTCCCACTACTCCTGGCCAGAGAAGCTAACACACACAGTACCACAGGTCATCTAGAAGAGCTTAAAATAAAACTGAGAGAATAATGAGCACTGCTACCTTTTGCCAGGTCCATTTTTTGTTCTTCTAATTTTAAAAATCCCCAATCACTGAACTAATTCTTTAAAGGCACTTAATTTGTTTTACTGATTGTAGCACCTTTAATCTTGCTCAGACAGGCAGCTCTGACAAGTTGTTCAAACATACAGAGCTGTCCCTTGGAAACATTTTGCGACTGTTATGAGTCCTGGATGTCCCCCAGAACGGGGAAATATTTAAGCAGGTTTTTAAACAGAGGACAAATAAAAGTAGATGTCTTTAAAAATACAGGCCTCCAAGGCATCTCGGATTTCCCCCGCTGCAGAGAACAAGGAAGACTGCTTATCTTGGCTCCAAAACAGATTGATGTGTTCAGCCGGAAGATTCACTATAGCTGACAGAGAACATTTCCTTCATCATATTGCTTCACCATGCGGGCAGATAACTCAGGCTAATAATATTCAATCTCCTTTTTATCCTCCTATAGCCTACGCATAGCTTAATTCTTAATTCTGAAGGGCTCACAGAAAAGATTGCCCTGGTGCTAGTTTCATTTACACATATATAAATCAAAACCTACTCGACTGGAATAGATGGCCCTACACCAGTGTTTAGAAATGAAATCCTTGGTGAAGCCAGCAACCCCCACCCCACCGTGGATTAGCTCAGCTCAGTGATCATAAACCTTCTGTTTTCCTACATCTGGTCACACCCTCCAAATTTCTAAACATCCCATCCCAATTAAATTTACACATAAATGAGTGCCCTCCTAATTTACAAAAAACACAGCCTTAGCTATCAAGAAAGCAATAGTGCAGTGTAAAACTTGCAGAAAATGGCAGGAACATGGCATCAGTGGCAATACTTCTAATATACTTTTTTTTTACTAATTTTCTAATTTACTTCTAATGAATAGCATCTTAGTTTCTTAGTAATTAATTGTGGGGGAACTCTTAGGAGAAAAGCATCCCTCTGTATGTCTCAAAAAATTGGAGGACAGCACCAAACCAGAGCAAATTCTTCCCAAATGTTGGATGCATCCCTGCCTCCTCCTTCTAGTACTCAAGACTGCAGACTCAGCCCTTGGCATCTCCTAGGACTCATAAGCCACCTAGGACACCATGAACAGTAAGTTCAACATTTGGAATAGGAACAAACTACATTCCCAGTGCTGAAGTCTTATCCGCCTAGAAATGATCCTTACCTACGCAAGGAGCCTCTCCGGCTGGCAACCCAGCAGCATTCACTCGCTCTCTGCTATGCTCCAACTCAAGCACACATTGCTGCTTTCAGAAAGTCCACATCAGATACTGTTGTGTTTTGAAACAGGAATTGCCAAAAGCTGAATCAGAAACTCTGAGAGCTGCTAGCAAGACCTTGGTTTCACTTACCCTAATCTGTCATCATATTTCATGACCAATCTTATACCTGCTCCAAGCTCTCAGCAACATGCCACCACTGCCCTTTCCATTAAGACATAAAAAGAGGGTTAAATGACAGATAGTATCAACGGGGATAGCAATCTGTTTCACTCAGGAATCACCGCATTGGGAATAAGGAGGGAATTATTGTACTGATGTCTATATGATAAATTAAAGTCTTCTTTTCTGAAGACTTTCTGAAGACAGAATTTCTAGGTTTTCCACTAGCACTGAAAATTCGCCCCTCTCTTCAACACTCTGAGTATACTTTCTTCTTTTTATCCAGAATACTAATAAAACTGTTTATTTTAGTAGAATACTACTGTACAGCACAGGAAGAAAAGTTTGCTTGTATAATTAGATATTGGCCTCTCAAAGGCTTCAGACATCAGTAGAGAACAAGGCTTTGCTGTGCAGACCACTCAAGAGAACACTTTTAAAAATATTTCTGGGTAGACAAGCTGCTGGAGTTTGTATTAGCTTCCTTACCATGCGCCTTTGTTCTCCTACTTCAGCACAACTAAATAACCAGTACTGGATCAATTCACATGAAGGCTACCAAAAGCTACACCAAAATTTGAGCTAGTTGCTTTAGTTGAGGGGAGGGTGAGGAAGGAACAGAAGGGATTTACCTTGGTGTTATCACCACCTCCCCAAGGGAAGAGCTGTATTAATAAACCTGTTAGAAGATGGTTTTAGCTTTGCAATTGTTTTCATTCCCAGTCTCTGACGGAAGAGAAGCTATGTCATATCTTCATAGTTGTGACCATGCAAGAGATGATAAGATCTAAGGGAGCAATTGTATTACTAGAGCAGCTGGAGGGGGATTGCCAAGCCCAGGACATGCACTGACACTGAATGACCTATTCAATGAGTTTCCCAACCCTGCAGCATGTCTATAATCTCTCACACAATACAGCTGCAAATAGAGCTGGCTACAGGAAAAGAAAAAAAGGAGAAAGAGGGAAAAAAAGAAGAGACTCAAACCAATTCAGGTGATTAGTAAAAGCTTGATGAGCGAAAGTCTACTGCAGCAAAAAAGACACTGCCTGAGGCCTCATGAAGCACTGTCAACAGGAAATGAACACTGGCAGACAGGGCATACACGGCTCTGCTTGCCCGAGACTCTCTGCAACTGAATGATGAGTCTCCAAGCTGCCTTCAGCTCTCTCACATACAAGGCAGCAGCTTTGTTCTCTGCACATCACACGTTACCAGAAGCTCTGTGTGTGTTTCTGATATCCTTACCTCTTAACATCCTGATGTAGCCAGTCCTTCTGTCTGTCTGATGTTAGCCCTGAGCTCTTTGCAATAATATAAGCACTCTTCTATGGATTGTATTCTTGGTTTAAAAAAGAAGGCATTCCTGGACAGCACAGGGTGTATTATATCTCAGTGACAGCCCTTTTCAGCACTTCACTTACCCCTCAGCACCAGAACAGTCCCAGAGGTAAAATACCCAAATGCCCTTCACCTCAGCAACTGGTATAATGGTTCACGAGGATGATATTGGGGAAGCTTGAAAATAGGGAAAGGAAGTTGCATGAGGATGTCTATAGCGTTATACTTTCTGCGACACTAAACAATGACTCGGGAAAACCATCTCCTAAAACTCTCTAAGGGAAAAGGCCTTGGGCAACAGCTGCCAGGTGCGGACTTTTCCTCCCATGTCCCCAAAAAAGGGACAGGGATTTGCATACTGGAGAAGGGACATAAGGAATAATGCAGGAAAAGCGTTTTCTAATGGAGCTTTTTCACGCAGAAACATTTGAAGCATCTCTCACTTAAAATTGGCCCCTTAGGCCATGTTTTTTCCTAGGCCTGCATAAAGCTCTGGGAGTTGCCAGATTAGAAAGAGCTGCCTCCTCATGAAGGGCAGGTTCTTCTTTATCGGGAATTACTGCCCTTCCCTGGCTCTCCTGAAGCTGCCACCAGGCACTACAAGGTAAAGGCAGGCAAGGGGCTCTCTCCCTCTTGCTAAATTTAACTCGGCAGACCTCAGTAGCACTCTGTGCACTTTCCTCCCTTTCCACGCCTCCAGAACAGCCTCACAGAATCATCGGAAATGGGAGCTGCTCTTGGCTGCGCTCGTGAACTCAGCCCATGAGCCTGAAGCCCGGGTTTCCTAGCGCAAGCTCCGCTCTCTCACGCGTCCGCGTTGCTGCTTGCTCAGTAAAAGCAATTAGAGCGTACACAGTAGGAGGAAGGGAACGCTTTTGTTTCCTCGTCCCAAGAACTGAAGGTACTAAAGGTTAATACTTGGAAATCAGCAACTGCCAAGAACAAGCTCCCCACCCACCCACCCACCCAGTGCTTTGAAGTGTTTTCTTTCTAGTTTTACCTTGGCACGCTGGCCAAATAAGTCACAAGTTTCCGAAGGTCTTCCTGCCTTATTCTGTCATGATTGCTGCGGGCTGGGAAGGTCAGGACAGGACCACCTCGTTTATCACGGCCACCTGCAGAAAATAAAGGATTGTTAGAAAATCAGGCAGGAAGCACGCGTCAGAAAAACTATGTGCACTGAATTGATAAACATAAATTAGAGCACATTCAAGAGCCTGGGCTCTCGTTGGAGCTTTCAGCCTTGCCTAATTGAGGAAGACATGCCTGCATTTGCTGCACCTCCAATGAGAGAGAAAACACAAGGAAACTCCTCACTAACGTTTCTTCTGTCTTTAAGCTAATGCCATCAAATCTCTAATGTAACAGCCACTGCAAGCAGGCAATGCTAAGGGAATTCTGCTGTGAGGAGAATTTTAAACTGGACAACATCAGGAAGATGGAAGGGTTTTTCACCGTTGCTCAATACACCCCTCATCTCTCATTGCCAGACAGATTGCAATATACCATTACCCAGTTGCAAAGTGTCCCCATAATGTTCATGCAGTTAGACAGTCTAAGCTGGCAATTCATTAGAAATTGAATTTTGATTAAAAGTTCATGCCTCCTATGCTTTCTATTTAGAGAGTACTGTTGGCAATTGAAATGATTTTTGGCTTGTTTTTATTTCCTGTAGCTTTCCTACCTTAAAATATACTCCTTTTGAACTGCCAGTGTCTGGCACTTTATGTTTTACAGCAGTTCTTAAAAGACTTAGCTATAAAAAGAATGACTCTACCCTGAATTATACAATCATAAATATAGAGGTGAATACAGTCTATTCTACAGCATCTTATTTTATTCTTCACTATGAATAAATTTTAATAAGCTTGAAACTGAAATCAAGTTCCTTGTTCAATCCTCAGTTCTGCCTTCATGTATTATCATAGGGTTTCTCTGAAATGGTGTGTTGTCAGATATATGTTCCCTAGAAAAAAAAGTCAGCACAGAACTACAGTTCAGAAAGCTAGTACAGAACAGGACCTCGCAAATAAGCAGGGGAAAAAAAGGCAGATGAATTTTGAGCTTTTCAGTGGAAACTATAATCCCTTTAACAGGAGTGTCACTTCTGAGCAAGGGGGACGAAATGCTTCTCTGAAGTAAATCACCTGGCCAGCAGGACGGAAGAGTCATGCAAGGCACTGGCACCTCAGCACCTGTATGTCACATTCTGTATTGCAGAACACAGGGTACCCCACTCTGTGGGGCTGTGATTTCTGTAGGGGTCCCAAACACCACTGTTGGAGAGGATGAGTCCTAGGAAGCTTTGCCATAAGACTAGGAAAGCAAATGTCAGCTTGGAAAAACAGTGTCCTAGATTACCCTAAGACAAAGAACTGCTTTGAACAGATCCAAGGAGTTTATCTCATGTGACAGGAGTTCCCGGAGATGTATAAACCAGACACCAAACTGAACAGATACACTCGCATACCCTTGAGACACTGTTTTTCCAGCTGATGCTATTCCCCAACTCCATCTAAATGTCTGTGTCTCAGTTTGCCATCAGCTGGAGGCTGTTTCCTGGTCAGCACTTTCTGAAGCCTTCTGAATAATTTCTCCAAGGCCCCTTGCTCCATGCACACAGACTGCCCAACCATGACTCTGGATGGCAGCCTCGCAGCTGACCCTCTCCAGATAGAGGCTAGAAACATGGAAGGGATTTCAGCCTCACCTGGGCTGATACAGCCCTCTCCAAATGGCATGAGCATGGGCACTCACTCTAACAAATGTTCCCAGGACTGAATTTATAAGGAAACAGGCCCATTTTTGTTTTCAGGCCCATTTTTTTTTTTTTTTTAATCCACATTTTAAGGACATTACCCCTTTGCTGGGATCATTTCATACACCCATACCAATGCCAAAATCATTATCTCATCCATGATGTATCCAACAGGAAAGCAAGCCAGCCTATAGAACAGCACACTGATACAGTAACTAAAACTAGGTGGGAAATATGTTTTCAACACAAGAAACTTTCCAAGACTTCGAAAATTTTCCCATCATATCAAGAAGTAAGCAAGGCTTTCAAAAGTTTCCAGATATTGATTGAAACAAAGCCTTGAACTGGAACTGCATCCCAGAAGAACACACTACCCACTACCCAGTCAGTCTCTCTCTCTCTCTCCCCCTCTCCTCCCACCTTTTTGCCCATTCCCAATTATTTAAATATTTCTAGGAAGGGGAAAAGTACTAAGAGAAGATACCAGGAGACATGCAAACCCCCACACATGATCCTCTCCCAGGATATGAGCCATGAGCAGCCCAGTGATGACACTGCCCACTCATCTCAATTTGCTCATGATCAGTAGGGGTATTTTGGGTCTGGGACCCCTCTCCTACCTACACTTCCCCCAAAGAGAGCTCTGCAAAAAATCAAAAACATCAAAAGCTTTGGCAGGCTGGGTTAAATCAGAAAATTCTTGAGTCTTTTGCTAACAGTAACATGAGAATTGTGGGCTACAGAAAGGGAGATGGAGGCCAGAACATTTCTGTCCTGTCTTTGCGTCAGTATAAAAATTCCCCTTCAACAGTTCATCTAACCATCCTCAGGGGAGCACGATAAATACAGCTCTACCACAGGGGCAGAAGCTATCAGGGCAGACTGGAGAAAATGGGTTAATTCTCTTTGGAAGGCACAGGTTACCTGATGACCCAGTTGAGTTTTGTAGATGATGGAAAGATAGATTAGTATCTGGACCAAATCCTACTGCTGAAGCACAGAAAAACAAGGAGGCAAACCTTGAGAAATCTCAGCCAAGGAGACAAATGTTTCTCATTCATGATAAAAATTACTGCTCCATGCTTTGAGCAATAGAGTGAAATTGTTATTACAAGTGCATCATACGTATTAAAACCCCCTGCTTGTTTCCAAATTATTCACAAGAAATCCCCATTTTTTATGAACGTCTGAATTATTTACAATTTTACGAAGAAAATGTTAGGTTTCTTCCAGAACAAATCAGAGTATATTTAATTCACCTTAAGACTTGCCCAGTTCAGGAACCGTGGTTGCTGTATTAAATACTCATAATATATAGCTTTTCCATCGCACTTTCTTGCTTCAAATGGCAGCTTTACTAGGCAGACTAAATGGATATTCACACCATCTAGCTTTACTCACCTAACCAAGGCCTATATTAGGCACAAAAAAAGTGAAGAAATTTGCACAAGATTTCTTAGCAGGTCACTTGAAGAACCAGCAATATAAACCAGATTTTCAGATTCCGAATCTCTTGTGTTAGGGCTTTATAGTGATAAACTAAAAGTCAGTAACCAAAAATGTTATAGAAACTCTGTCTCTGCTTGCAAGTAATCCACCCATGAAGGCTAATCCTGTCCCAAGTCCGCTTTGCTCTGAACACTGATTTTTCGATGCATCTCATCAGAGATCTACTCTGAATATTGTTCTAAAATGAAACAAAAATGGAAGGGAGCACAGAGTTTCAAGTGCTCTAATCACTGTGTCCCATCTCCTGCCTCCCTCTGGGCTCACAGACATGGGCTGCAATAGTCAAAAGTATCATTAGGTTTGCTAATTACTGTTATTAAATGCTGAAACAAACAGCTGATAATTCCTAATCATTTTCCAAGGTGGGCTTTCAAGGGGGTTGTCCTGATGCAGAGAGGCAAACAGATGGCCTAGCAATTAGTGCTCTGGTAAAAGGAGTCACAAAAACACATGTTCTGCAGGGCACCGACCACACCGAAAACAAAAATTTAGCCATACATGTCTCGCGTTCCTTCTACAAAATCCTTTGCTGACTGTCTTGGCTGTCAGTGCCTTGCTTGTTGGTTCTTCCCATCTTATTTTCCTCCAGTCTATGCAGACACCACTGCTAAATTCAACACCTGTTCCCAAAGGCAAGACCACATCATTTTCTTCACATATTTCTTGTCCTGCGCAAACTCAGACCACTCCTGTTCGCTCTCAGCACATTACTCAGCACACTCCAGAGCGCAGCACCACAGGGCAAGGGTGAGATCCAGTGAAAACAGGTACCTGCTCTCTACACCCCTGCCCACCAGGCACACAGGGCAACACTGAAGGGGAGGTAGAAGGCATCATGGTGTGCAGCTCTTCTGTGTGTTAAAAAAGAACCTCAAAAATCTCCAAACCTCTGCAGAAAGGAGCATAAGAACAGGCAGCGTGGGCTGTGCCCAGTGGCCTCATGGTGACCACCTGTCTGGTCATGGCTTTGACGGAGCAGAAAGGGACCCTGGCTACAAGGTTGATTCCCCAGTTGTGGGCCCAGACACGGCTGCCCAGCTCGGCTCTGGCTGCCGAAAGGTAAGTGGAGATGTTGGTCAAGCTGGAGTGTTAGCAGAGTAAAGCACAGCTATGGGCCTGAGGCATGTCTGTCCCTCTAAGGCACAAAAAGACGAATTTTGGCTTTGTGTAATCCTGTCCATTCAGGACAGAAATTTCCATCTGTTTCCTTTAGTGTAGGCTTCTTGCATACAGCAGACCATGATCGTATTGAGCTCTATTTTGAAGCCGCAGCAGCCCAGTCCTATCTACCATTCTACCAGGATATTTTTCTGCCTGTTTTCAGCCTCCTACTGCAGTTCAAATGAGCACGCTGCTTCATCTGATCCCCGCAGATCATAAGCTGATCCATCCTCATGCTGCAGACTGCGCTGGGACCATAAGCAGCTTTCCAGAGAAACTGGAATACTCCTCAAAAGTTATTTCAGTCCAAAATATGGTGAAAAAATTAATGATAATGGAGAGAACTAGGAGACAGAACAAACTCAGCTGATGTTAAATGCCTCTATAAAGCGACAAACAATATGCTCTGGATTTCTAAATCTGCTTGACAGACTTCCTAAGATAGCAAAGTATCAACAAATTAGTATCTAGAGTCTTAAAGAAAATAATATTTCTTTCCCTTTTCCTGCCAGAGCTGAGCTCAGTGCGAGTCTGCTTGCTACCACACCTACTGGGAACAGAGCTCCAGACACAAAATCCCTCAGTTTCAACAAGCACTAATCCACTGCAAGGATCACATATAGGATTATCTGTGTAATCACCCTCAAATTCTGTTGACTCCAAAGTAGGAGCGACTAGTGCACCAGCGAAGGAAATTTAAGCTTCCACAACAAGCACACGTGTAAATTAACACAGCTGCAGCACTGTCAGCAGCCTGATCCTACAGTGTAGTGCTCTTTGCAGTGTCCTGTATCCCCGAATCAAGAGCTTGAATCAAATCCTAATGGCAGTCACTTGCAATATTATATTTAGGGAGTGAAGAATGCGCTTGTGCATTCCCACCAGGAGATCCTGGTAGAGCGGACCAGAGCAGCAGCTGGGCATGGGATGCTCAGCATGGCTGCTCGATGATCCCATTCCCACCTGATGGATTGGTTTCCCAACCATTCAGAGCTCCTGCCACAGTCAGCTTCCTCCAGAGTGCAATCAGCAGTGTGGAACAGGTCCCTGAGCAATGCAGGAACAGGACCGTGCCAAGACCCCTGCAGATACAGCTCCAGGAGCGCTGCCAATCCCATCAGTGCACCCACGCATTGGGAAAAGAAGTTGGCATGGGACTTCTGCATGGATTTGAAGGGACACTTTATGGATTGTATTATACCTTTGTTGATCCATGCAAGTTTTTTGGGTTATTGCTTTTAATTTTGCGTCCTTACTTCCACAAAGCCACTGGGAAAAGTTGTCTCATTTCTTACTGGGAAAATTATTGTCCTATCAAAGCCAGGCTAAGGAAAAACCTTTGCATGGAAGGCAGAAAATTCAGAGAGAGGCCAGAGGAGCCCTTTTCTTCTTCTGAAATATGTTTATTTGCTGTCATCAACACCAACAGAGCACTAGACAAATGCACAGAAGCACCTTCTGCAATGTCTATACCCTATTGACACCAGTGCTAACCAGTTACCTTTTGCTCCAATGGCAAAGCACCTTCCTTGATCTCTCCTCCTCCATTAAAGACAGATGGGAATACTGGTATGTATTTATAAATAAATACAGAAATTAGGCAAAACAAACCCAAACTCTCCTAAAACACAATACATTTTTGCCACCGATGACAGAGGGGACGGTACACACAGAATGA
This sequence comes from Crypturellus tataupa, assembly GCA_034781795.1. Lineage (NCBI taxonomy): Eukaryota > Metazoa > Chordata > Aves > Tinamiformes > Tinamidae > Crypturellus > Crypturellus tataupa. The sequence goes on from JAWLRI010001089.1 coordinate 439,612, forward strand.
GGCAGAGAGGCCCTGCTCACGCTGCCCGCAGCCTGTCTGCCTCCCTGATTTGAGACGAGCACGGAGCAGTGGCACTGGCCGTGTTTCTGACGTGCACCGGCAAAGTGAAGAAATGAGATTAACTGATCCAATATAACAGAGTGCCTAGGTTTCCCGCCTCGCTGCCTGTAAATTCTTCACAATTATAGCCAAGTAGAGGACCCTGGAAATTAATGAAAGCCCGGAGAGAATTCAATCGATTGGATTTATATAATTGCTACTAGGAAGTCTGTTTATTCCCTTCTGGTTTTAAGAAGAAATTTTGCCCAGAGATGGAAAACAGCATCAGAAGAAAATACCTCTGAAATTACTTGTTCCAGTATAGTGTTTCCATTTCAAGTAGCCCATATTCCTTGCTCCACACAAAAAAAAAAAAAAAAAATAAATAAATAAAATAAAATAAAATAAAATAAAATAAAATAAAATAAAATCCACCATCACCCATGTAGAGAGACCTTGCAGTTGTGAATTTCAGCACTTCTAGTTAGTTAGAATTAGTTCCTCAGGACAAAAATCTAAGCCCCACAACACTTTCACAGAAGTGAGGGGCCATTTCAGAGGTGAAGAATCTCCCACTGTAAAAGGACCAAGACTTCTGGCTGTTATCATCTCAGATACTACAGTTAACTCCCTACATCCTTATATTGCTATACAAGTTCCTAGCCTTGACTTCTATGTAAGGACATCTTTTGCCTGTGTAGGTCAAAACCAGACTCTTAATGAGATGTGTAGTGAGCTCACTGTTTCTCTAAGGTCTAGAAAAATCTGATGGTCGGAGCAGGATGGGATCTATACAGACCTTCTGGTTTCACAGACTCAGTTCCTTCCTCTTATTGTTATTTTGAAAGTCACTACCATTAATCTTAAAGCTATACATAACAGATAGAATGCAGTCGTGCTGTGTGCTCTGAAGGCTGCTCAGGAAGGCAATCACCAAGTTCAGCATGTTTCAATTATGCCCATGGTGTTATTTACACACCTACAAGATATTGCAAGCCCTTTGGGCTGAAATTTTTTGATTGGGTTGTTTTTTTTGCCCAATTTTGTAAGGTGCTTGAACGTTCTTGTGTCTCTGCGAGGCAGCACAGGTAGAATCACTAACCTCACACCTGTTAATTAAGGAAGTGCATAAAGGAGACATCTCTACAGCTAGGAGATACGGGTGGATCTTTCTTGGCAAGCTGCTTGTATCCAGGCGCCAGGACTGTAAGCGCTGGCAATGACTAGCTCCTCTCTGCAGAAAGTGTTTAATTTAGAGCATGGCTACAGCTGAAACATATGGAAAGAAAAACGGCAACTGGCTCTGCACATTAGCAGTGTGTTATCTGTGAATATGTATGATCACAACCTGCACATGAAATCAGAGATCGCAGGGAACAATTTGAATTTTATTCTAACAGCCCTGATGAGGTCATCTGAATAACTCCTACAGGTAAAGGCTCTTCTATATCCTTATGAAAGAATTAACATTATTAAAAGGAGGGAAAAAAAGAAAGAATGAAAGAAAAGAATAAAGCAGCCCACAGACTCAGATCTCATTGGAAGACCTGGAAACCTTACAGTCTAAACTTCCTCTTTTTCATGTTCAAAGAAAAATCTGCAGCGATGCATCAGCAGATTCTAGATGGAAGCATGACAAGCCCAAAACCACTAGGAAAATTCAACAGTCAAGTAAGGCTATGATATTCTTAAGAGTATATTTCCTATTTTTGGAATTCCTGCCCATTTCAAATTACATCAGGGAACAGTATAAAAAGAAGGCATTTTTTCTCTAACAAAATGCAGAATGATTGTTAATGCTTCAGTTGAAATTTTCATTCCACAAGAAAAAGAGAATGGAAACTATTACTTTGAATCAAAACGTTTTGTCCAAATACAAACTGTTTATATCATTCAAAAATAACTAGTTTTGTTGGTTCTGTTCCCAACCCAATACAAATGCCAGTGTCCACAACTCAATGTTTCAAACTCCAGGAAATGTGGATCTGAGTTCTTCCAAAGCCTAACAGAATTTGGGATGTTTTTTCAGCTCTTTCTCTGAAGAATGAAACACAGCCATCACACAGAAGGGCAGACACCATCCTGCACATGTATCTCATGTACCTCTGGCACTACGTGACCTGTGGGCTTCAGACAAGTTTTCCGAAGGCCAGTGTCTTCCCCCATAGCAGTCCTTACCTCACAGCAAGCTTTTCCCAGACTCAACACTAGTCTCAGAAACTAAACAACCACTGATGACTTCCTCGTTGACTCATTCCACCAGGCATAAACTTAGAGAAGTGTAATTGCAAAATTGTCCTTTCATCTGATCTATTTACGCGGAGCTGCTTCCACCAAAACACGTTCCAGTAAAGCTCCTCCTGCTCTATCTTCAGGCTCTTGGCCTCTCTCCGGCCTATTCCTTCCTTATCAACCAGACTACTCCTTTGTACTTATGCCTCAAGAGCCCAGCAGACTTTACCTGGGTGAAATGGTGCCTTTTTTTTATGAACTCTTTTCCCTGTAGAGAAGTGAAACTGATGGAAAGGCTCCTGCAAAACTATTCTGGGTAGAACATGGGAGAGGGACAAATGGTTTTAGAAAGGCCTATGGCACTGGTCAGCCCACAAGGTTTTTATACCCAATGTGTGATGAGGTTGAGGAAGGCAGGAAGGCAAGAAGGGTTCCCACCCACGCTGGGATGATCCCAACTGGCTCCCTACAGGCTCTCACCAATGTGCTCCATCCCTGCTGCTTGCCCAAATCCAGCCGGTGGATACAGCCGGATACGGCCCTGAGGTGAGTGGCAGCCAAGCCACGCGCCTTCCACGCTGCGGCTGTGCTCACAAATGTCCTGCAGCTCCCACACGCAGCCTGCTGTGGTTCCAGCGATTAATAGGATTAATAGCAATTCTGCTACAAATAGAATCAAGCCAAGTGTGCTCTTCCAAAGTAACATCTGTGTTTCTCAGGAAAGGCAGTAACCACAGATTCAAAAATACCACTTTCACCACCTCTCATTCTCTCACTAAAAAATAAAACAAAATAAAATAATGTATAACCTGTCTTATTTCCTTTTCTGTGTGCTCATCTCCTTCTCAGAATACAAAGATCAGCCTCTGGCTTACAGCTTGCTCCCAAACAGTCCCCAAAGCAATTGCACTGCTGGAAACAACACAGCGAACCAACCAGGCAACGCCAAGATGTTATTAGTGTTTAGGTAACAAGCGTTTGGCCAAGGCCTCCACCTCCCCACCGCTTCATCTGCTTCCATGAGGTCAATTATGGAAACAGACTGCAACGGCGGCGATCTGTTATTGCTCACAACCGGTCAGACTGTCTCTCTGCCTGTGAGTATCGCAATGGGATTTTCAGGCGCTCTTTAGACACACAAATGAACCTTGCTCGGGATCAGTGCAGCTTAGACACGAGGTCACTGAAAGGAGTGGAGAACCAGTTCCAGGAAAAAAAAAAATCATTATCCACCTCTCAATCCCCCAGTGCTCAGAGAGGCTCATGGAGAGCCCTGCGCCTGCTGCTTGCTGCTGGCTAGAGCCAGCCAAGGGGAAGCGCTAGGCACAGAGCCCCAGCCAGGATGAATCCGTGCCCAGCTAGTTAGAGCTGTATTTCAACTCTGAAATTAAGTGCACTTCTGAAGGCTTGAGTGCTCCTCAGAGATTACACGGCCCTACAAGTAGGTCCTGTTGTGTCTGCTCTGGAGCTGGCAGCATCCAGCATCACTCTCCGGTTAATTCTCTGCCTTACTGTTTTGCACGGTCAAAGCAGTTATAAAAATGGAGCATCCACAGCTTTGAAACACCAAGCCTGGTAGAGCCATTGCCTTAAGTAACATATTTGCTCCCTCCAGCCTTCCTGTGGAATCATAGTCTAAAAGACAAGCTGGTGAGCCACAGCAGACGAGAAAAGGAAAAAAAGAGTCAACTATATCACTGAGATGCTCAAGTGAGAATTTGTGTGTTTGTGTGTGTGCCGATGAATTCTGCTGTTGTAAGCACAAGAGGAACTCCCTTGACAGCAATTTTACCTTACAGTTATTGTTAAAATTAACTGTAGGATAAAACTCTGAAGAGGACTCCATAAAGCATCTCTTTTTTTTTTCATTGATGAAGCTTGATCACAAGTGTAATGTGCTCACAGAATCTGTTTTAACTACAGTAGGACTACTACTTCTTGAAAGGTTCAGCAATTCAATTTTATTTTTGGAAAACATTCTCTCTTTTGTGCTCAAAGCATGCTCTAGAAAGTTATTCCATTTTAATTAAAAATAACCCAACCATCATTCAAAGTATGCAAATACTTTTCTTAATCTGTTTTATTACAACAACCTAGGGAAAGTCTGAGCAAGACTTAAGCCCTGGGCTGGAAGATGAAGCTGTCTTTTTACGATACCTTTTATCTTCAAAGGCCACTGGCAATTACTGCCCTTGTTCACAGTGTTTGGAGCCCATGGAGAGGAGGTGTAAATCGCAGGCCTGCTATCTAGCTGTGTCAGGAACAGTCACGCTTGGAGCAGAGACCCCTTTGGAGGGTACTGAGGCTGCGAGGGAAGAGCTGCGTCTTGCCTGCGGTGAATCACAGTGGGAGGCTGCAGAGGAGTGTGTTGTGTTGGCGCAGCTTATTTAACCCCTCCACAACGCAGGCCTGGCCCAGGACAACATCTAATGACTTGATGATTTGGTGAGAGACCCTCTGGGTCAGAATGGAGCTCAAGCATCATTAGTGGAAGGGGCTCCATAAATGATCCGGACTAGCTGTCATTATTAAACAAGTCATGAATTGCTAAATAATCTTGTGGACATTTTCACATGAAGCAATGGCAGGAACAAAGAAATAAATTCCAGGACAGTCCCTGCATAAATTCCTTCCTTCGCTTCCCCAGAAGCATTCAGTTCAGTTTCACTTTCTGTCCCAAACAAGCCTGCAGTTATGCCACATTTTTACGACTCTTGCACTCCTGAGAGGAGTGAAAGACAATAATGATATAAAATATCAAAGACATTCAGAATGAGACTCCAGTGTAAGATAAAGTAGTTGTGCATGGCTGTACTGCTGCCACGGTCCTGGGTTTTCACATGATGCATTCCAGTGTCTTAAAAATTCCCCTCAAAGACTTGCTTTTTCACGGCATCAATCAAAACAAAATGTTTACTCAGGTAACTGCTGGACTCATGGTTTCCATAGTTTCACTGCCACCACATGGAAATTCATTTCACGCCAACTGACATCCAAGGCCAAAGATTTCATGACTTGCCAGACACCTCCAGTGCTCTGCAGACCAACGAGCCCTGCTCCGGCACCTCTGCACTGGAGAGCCAGGGAGGAAGAGGCCAGGCAACGAGCAGCCTCGCTGCTGTTTGCCCTCACCTTTGCAGCCAACCTTACTGCAGGGATGAAGGAAACAGGGAGCAAAGATTGTAAATAAGGGGCAGAGTGGTCTGGTGCTGACTCCTTTTGATACAGGATGATTCTGATTGAAAAGGTGAAGATCAATAAAAAAGCTTAAATGATTAGCAACAGTGAATAACTCTAGCACTGGAAACATCCCATTTTTATGCTGCCAAATTAAGTGATTTCATGTGAGATTATGATCACTTGAATCTTTCTTATCCCTCTCTCCCTAACAAGTCTGCCCCAGAAGCACCTAAACCCAAGCCATCCTCAAAACATTTTACATACTACCTTGTCCCCGTCTACCCGCAAGTCAGGCAGACTCATTCCTTTAAAAAAGGTCATAAAATTTTTGGTGTAGATTTTGGAGAATCAAAGTTATGCAAATGTAACATGTATGGAACTTGAAACTGCAGGCTGATTGGGATTGCAAATCAAGTACCAGTGGTTTACAGAAGCCAGTGCTTCTTAGAAAGAGGAATTAATGCCATTCACTCACCACAATTCCAAAGCAGGATCCCTGATTTGAACCACCCAGAAAGCTGAAACGCAACAAATTGGAGCTGCAGCAGAGTAGGTATAGAGGCAGTACCGAGTGCTTCTCATTCATCTTTCTCTGAATTTTAAGAAAATCACCACAGGCCAAACTGCAAACCTCTCCGTATTACTGTGTGGCCCTGTCTCCCAGGCAGCTCCATTCTTAGTAGAAGAGATAATTTAAGTACTACTAAGTTCAAACATGAACTTCTTGACGGTGCAGTACGAGCTGGCATCCTGGCTAGCAGTGTCCCTGCTGGGCTAGAGACAGCCAGGGAAGCGGGTACTCACCTGACACGAAGGCCACTTTCTCCTTTAGTATAGGAAGGACATCAGCAGCTTTTAAGCCATCATTTCGAAAAGAACCTGCAAAACAAAGAGCAAAGCCCAATTAGAAAAGAGTGTGTCCTAGTTCCACATTTCTCAAAATTAGACTATAGAAGGTTTGAAAGTTACATAAGAGCACCGTCAGCCAGACACTAATGGCTGATACGCAAATAGCATTAGCATCACTAGAGATGTGTTTGCAGAAATAAAACACAGAGAATCAACTTCATCCTACTTTATCCTTCAAAAGTTCTTCAAGGTTAATAAATTTCCCACCAAGGAACCAGATTTAGACTCTCTGCTGTTTTATAGATCATGTTATTGGACTTTCACAGGTCACACAGAGCTGCAGAAGACTTTTCCTTTCACCTTCAGAACACAGTCCAGGCAAAATTGCAGGGGTTATTACAGCACACACATGTTCATTTAGCCTGGCCCCGTGAGATAGATTTGCACAGTGGTTGGTTAAAGAAGGGCTTTCCCTCCATCCCTGTGTCCACACAGCACAGCTCAAAATGGACCCGTTCAAGGTGGGAAGCACACTCAAAAGGAGGATACATTTCTTATGAGACAGCCAAAGCTTTTCTCTGTATGAGAAATACTTTGAAGCCATGATGCAGCCTTATGTAATTCCAGCTGTTTGATTATATGGTAAATATACTCAGGCCGTTTGCCTTGCCCTGCAGTGCCAAATGATTTTATCCATCCTGAAAGTTCACCAAAGAAATCCCCGATTTTTACTCTCCTGGAAGCCTAATGAAAAGAACTGCCTACTGTTTAAGCAGCTAAAAGCATCCCTCTCTTTTACAAACGACCAGCAGAAGTGGATCATCAGACTGCAGGCCAGACTGCAATTCCATCAGTGCTATTAAAAAACAAAAGGTGGGTTTGAAGGACATCGTTGCCATTGCTCTGAAAAATAAAGCATCCTTCAGCGGGGAATGAACACCCACCATGACAAGATAGCTTCACTACAGCCTTAGAGCTATCTCAGCTATAGCCTCATCAAAGACTGCAGCACATTTCAAACTCCGTATTTTTACTCTTTGCCTTTCTCTGGCAGGCAGCAACCCCATTTATCTGAGACAGCACAAGGGCGAGGGAGTCCTCTCGCTCAGGCAGTTTTCTTGATCGGCTAGAAATGAGGCATCATCACTGCAGCCATCAGGCCTTCCGTGCTGAACATGGCAGATGAAGCCTCATTATCCGCAATTGTAAGTGGAGTGGGAAAAAAGTCCCATTCTCTGTTTTCACAGACTTCTTGCACTGTGCAGCCTGCGCAGCTGTAAGGTCTTGATCCATGCAGACACAGAGAAACTGCCAGGGTGAAGACTGTAACAGCAATTTCCACCGGCCACTGAACCTGTGCGCTACCAGTACTACTATTATTATGGCTGAGTTACTGTTAATGGCAAATGAGGAGCAGTTTATTATGTTCAGTCGGCCTCTGCAATAAGACTATCCTGCATCTGCAAATATGTCCCCCACTGGGGACAATAGCTACATCTACAATAGCCTGTCACGTTGCTGCCTTTAAAGAGCTGCCGCCGTATCAAGAGCTTTGCTCGAGCATCAGCTGCTCTGTGCTGGCTGCCTCTGCCAGCCTGAGATGACAGCTTGGTCTGCGCTACCCTCGTGTCCCAGCAACACAGAGCTGCCCTCCAGGTCACACTCTGACCTTGGGGACGCCCTTTTGGAAAGCCCTGTCTGTGCCCACGTGCTCAGGGGTCTCCCTCTCAGCCATCCGCAGCAGAATGGGAAAGGGCACCGGCTGAGGCTCCGCGCCTGAAAAGCGGCGCACAAAGGAGGAGCGAAGATAACACGCGCTGTGTTAACAAGGTCAGACGTGGGGCTGGCTGGGCTGCCAGGGCCAGGGCTTGCTTTTGAGAGCTGAGCAGATGCTGCTTCCCAAACCAAAGTCAAACACGAGGTGCTCATTGACCCACAACTGCTGGGCTTTGAGCTCAGTGGGAAGGGGGGTTCAGCAGAGCTGGAGGGAGACAGAGAGAAGAGAAAGAGCAAAGCTGCAATTTAAACAGGCATTGGAGCATGGTCCTGAGAGATCCCTAAAGAGCACTTCAGTGTTTGGGGACCAAGGAAACTAGTCCCACTGCTGAATTCTTTCTATGTTCAAGCAAGCAGGACCTCATGCACTCTGCATTAAAGATTTATGACTTTGCTATCAACCTGTCCTCTTAACCAGAGGAACCCCTCAGACACCAGAATTTGGCCAGTTCTTACAGAGAAGGCAGGAGCCATTTAGCCACAGGCAATGATGGGAAATTTAAGCAGCTCTGTATATAACCATCTCCCCCAGCCATGAAGCAAACCAGAGCAACCAGTGCACTACGTCATGATGGCTCCAAGACACTGAGAGTACTGGGCCAAATTCCCCCAGCTGTGAGATCGTCAGTGTCAATAAAAGCTGAGTTTGGGCCAATGTTTGCTAAATCCTTCAGGGAAACAGCAAGGTCAATTCTTAGGCAGTTAACTATGTAGCAAGGATTACAACACTGAAATCTTTATGAGATGTACTGCTAAAATCAGTGGGAGCAGAATTTGGCTGTCAATGTACAACACTTAATATAAGACTTCTCTTAATAAAAACTTTTAGCAAAAGCCATTCGTAGCCCAGCATACCGAGGGCTCAGGATGCACTTCAAGCATCTTCCCCCAAGGACTGTGTCTCATAGATCCTCAATGGAGCTGTCCGAACTGTGCACAGGAGAAGCAAGAAAAGGCACGAATGCGGACTGCCCTGCCAGCAGGGTTTTTTTCATCTTTCTGAATATCCAGCAGGAAAGGTCAGTTGTGCTCCAGAATAATGAAGAAACTCGAAAACCATGAGCCAGTCCTACAGCCAGGCAATCAATGGAAGTTCTCACTAGCTGTAAAGCTTCTCTCCCTGCCCGCAGGGTAATTTAAATAGTGCCTTTTCCCATGATCCAGCTACTATGAGCTGCTCTATCCTTCAAAACCAACTTTCAGTGACAAAAAGGGATGAGGGAGAAAATTTCTAAAGGTAGCTAAGTGCCTAAGGACAGTCAGTGGCTCTGGGTGGGGTTTGTGCTGTTGCCACACTCCAGCCTTAAGCCCTTAATTTAGGATGCAGCTCCTGGAGCTAAACCCATCTGTCTCCAAGGGCCAAAATAAACGCTCCCTCCAAGCTCCCGGGAGCTTTGTCAACAGCTGGGGAGATTCCAGGTGCTCCCCTCTGGGCATCTCTTATTTATGAAATGCCACTCTGTGATGCTTTGTGTGTTGCTGTTTGGCTCTGTGTTTTCTCTTGCATTTGTGAATATTTGACCTGAGCTGCTTTAGGAGCTGCAACACACTGACCTGCGGAACTCACTGCTGTAGGATACGCTGCAAGCAGCGCCTTCCAGGGAGGGTTAGAGACTTATACAAATAACGAACATCCCCAGAGAACAATAAAAATTAATAAGATAAACAAAAGTTTTGGAAAGAACATGAACCCACAAGCTTTGGAATGAAAGCCAAACTCTAACTGTTGGGGAGAAAAATAAATTACCCCTGGAGACAGTCCTGCAGGCTTGAGGACTCCTTTCTCTGAAGTGGAGGGCAAGGGCCTCTGTTAGAGACACTGTCTTGGGTTAGACAGACCCACGGTCTGATCCAGAGTTGCTGTTCCTAGAAAAGCTTTAACTAACCTGAACAATGCAGCTTGCTCTTGGCTTCAAATACAGATCAGCTGCTGAAAATATGGAAATACTTTCTATACTAAGCAAAGTATGCGTAGGCAAAAAGAAGGCCTCCTGTCAAAGCGCTGCATGGGGCTTAATCACTTGGCTCCCAGTTAGCAAGAGTTGTTCATCCACAGTCCCATGCAATGTTTCAGGAAAGGCAGCCCACATTCAGACAGTTCTCGAAACAGATTTGACTATTTTAAAACTTACACATGAAGTTTTTTTAAGCAAAGAAAACTGAACTGCTTGGACTGAGCCCATCCCTGGAGTCCAGGAGGCAACGGTAGGATTAATCTGGTCCGTATTATTCTTTCTTTTTCCTTTAGTAAAGGCCTCTCCTTCCCCTTCCCCACAACAGAATTTCAGAGTGATTTTCTCCAGGGTTCATCATAACCTATTTCCCTGCCTACCTTTTTTCATCAAAGACTCATTTTGTTTTGTTTTGTTATGTTTTTGCATTATGTAGCATCTTGGCTTTTTATAACACAGAAGCAGAACAGAAGGTACATCTGAGGTGAGCAGACAAAGGCAGAACGAAGGCCCCGCGTTATCCCATTGCACACTCAGCAAATTGAAACGACAGAGATCGACTTGTCCAGGGTCAGAGAGGAGGTCTGTACCTCCTCTCTCTAAAAGAAGGACCCTCATTTTCCGAATGCTTCACCAGTGTGTTTTCCACACAGCCATCCTTTGTTTGTTGAGACATCGTCATCCTCTGATTTTTTGTCTTAATACTTTTGGCCTCCCCTTGTCCTTCTCTCTCTATTTCTTTCTGTATTTTTACCTCAACTATTTACTTCCTGTGTGTGTTAAACCCCTTCTAACTCCTCCCCTTCTTTCTCGTCTTTGTCTCGCAGAGCTGTGAGCACTGCGAGCCACGCAGGGGCTCAGGGGGGGCCTTTGCCCCGGGATTTTGCTGGCTAAGGCTCATTGGTTCGGGGGTGGAGAGGCCACTGCGTGGCACAAACATTTTGCTCAACAGAAGCAACATGTGCTCGGGACGAGTATTTTAGCACCATCTGGCAGAGATAAATGGGCCAGGACACCCTGCGCATCTGCTGCGTGCTCCTCTGCCGGCGACGGGCTGAGCCCTGACGCAACGAGCACAGCAGCGGGCAGAGGGTCGCAGCAGCCCGCGAGGCTCCGGGCCTGCCTTCGCCTCCTCTGGCCACACAGGAGCAGGGTCCAACCAGCAGAGGAAGGAAGGAACGTCCCAGAGCACTCAGAGCTATGCACTTCACTAACAAAACTTTTTATCTTCCCTAATAACCAATAAAAAGTAATATTTGACCTTGCAGGAAGCATTTCTGCCCCTGGGACTGCAGGTGCAGCAGTGGGGAGGTGGAAAGGAAGGTTCAATGAAAGCGGCAGCGCTGGGACAGTGTCAGTGGCCATGGCCCTCCTTTCCCAGTTTGCTTTGTGGTGAGGGAGCTTCCCACTTGGTGCTCCCGATGGTTCCATGCAGACCTGAGCAAGGGCAGCACAGGGGCTGCCTCCAGGCAGCACAGCCTGAGCTGCCGTGGCCGCTGCACTGCTCGTGCAGCAGAAGAGCAGAAGGTAACGTGGGCACTGCCGATATTTTCCACGGCAGCCCAGCCCGCACTGGCTGTTCTTTTAATCTGCTGGAGAGCAGGGTTAGAGTCGGCTCTCAGCTGTGCAATGGAAATGCCAACACCCTCCTGGGATTTCAGTAGCTTGGTGATGCATTTCCCGCTATATACCTGAAGACTCACAGTGCATTTAAGCTTGTGGCTAACCTCTCCTTATTTTAGTACATTTAAGTGTAATAAGCATAGGATTATAGACAAATAGTTATGAAGATGATATGCCCACCAGGTATCTGATGGAGAATCCAACTCCAGTTCTGCTCTGAATCTGATTTCCATTACTTCTGCTAGTCTTGCACAGGATAAATGCTTTTATGCCACCAGATCTAATTCATGGACTGATGTGGAGATCCATGCCACAGCCTCACTTTCCTGGTGACCTCTTTGAAGGTCACAAGAACCATGGAAACCAAATAGATAGTCTGTATAGAAGACAAATACAACCGGACAACGTGCCAAACACTTTATCCCAGCTGAGACAAAGGTTGTGTTCATTACATAGTTGCATTTATTCTAAAATATAAATGTCATTTCATATGTAATACTTAGACTCAGTCCAAGAATAATATAATTTTCTCCTTTTTCCTCATTCTGTTCTTCCTTCTATTAATTATATCCCACTATTGCTTGTTGGAACATCCTTCTGGTCACAGCTTTGGGTAACGATACTCCCGGCTTCCTCAGCCCCAAAGTTCTGCAAGTGCTTGTGAGAGATCCAGCAGCTGTTTTAACCCTTCCCTACGGGAAAGTCGGCATCTCCAATTCCCTGCTGCTTGGCTCCTTGCAAAGGGCCAGCCACAGGGAATGCAGTCCCCAGCCCTCCCCTGTGCTCCCTGCTCCAGAACGGCGGCTCTGGCAGCGCTGGGCTTTGGGGGAACTTGCTAATTGCTGAGATATTGTTATTCCTTCCACGAGGTACTTGGCAGCACCGCGCCTCACAGCACAGCCTTTGAATGTCCACACATTGGAACAGTAGCCTTGTCTTGAAAGCCGGCCAAATAGGCAAGGCCTCCATAGAGATAGACCGGCCGCATCGAACGGGCCAGTTCATTAGCCCCTGCGCACATGTGGCCTCTAACAAGCTACGTTCAGCACGTGAAACATCGCACGTTGTGCAGCACATCTCAGCCAGCAGCCACACTTTGCCTTTTTGTATGTGGTACAAAACTACCCGAAGCATGAGAAGGGCACTGAGCTACTGCACCATCCATGGCAAGGGCTCTGCTTCACCTCCATCCCTGCGGGATTCAGTTCCCTGCATTTCAAACAAACGCAAATGGAGTTTGCTAAGAGAATGCAATGACTGTGGCAGTCTTTTATGGACTTCTTTTTTATTTTCATTAGAGCCTTGGAAACAGGCTGAGATCTTTCAGTTCCTCCCCTCAGAGAAAGAATTAGACATTATAGGTAGCCCCGTGGATCGCACATCTGACTGCTAGTCAAAAGATTTGGCTCCATTTGTACTTCTGCATCTAACTGGCTTTGTGATTCCAAACAAGCTGCTTTAACGGCTCCAGATTGTGGTACTCTGCTCCACAGAGTGCGAATAATGACTGCCACATTACTAACACACACTCAGATCCACGGGCCTCAGAAGTACCTTACAAATGTGAATTAATTTTGCCTCAAAAACTTTGCTCTCCTGAGGCAGGGAGAGGCTTTCACAGACAGCAGTGAGGCACGGCCAGTGGGAAAGACTTGCTCCAGCTCCAGGCCTTTTCTGGGAGGAAAGGGACAACATAGAGAAATTTGGAAAGACAGCAGGTCACTGACACAAAACCTTGTGTTTTGTTTTTCAAGTGTGCGAGGGATGGATCCGCTGACCCACAGAAAAATGAGCATATTCAGCACCTTGAGCTTGCAGTCGCTAAGTACCTTCCTCCTGCACTTCAGGAGTGTGGTGCACTTCACTGATCACGGCGATGCAACAGCCTTTTACAGTATTAATAGAGAGCTATGGGCCAGCTGTAACCTGAAGTAGTATTTTAAGGATGGTCATGCTTTCTAGTGAGCATGAATATTTTCTTTTCACTTCACTCCCCTCTCAATTACAATCGGATTCCTTACAGCTTTCCTTAGAACTTTATAATCCCATAAAAAGTTTAAAGCTGCTCACAGATTTCTGTAGGAAGGATTTAAGTCCTCCATGAAATCCTACAGGCTGCATATACAGCATCTCATCCTCTATTAAATTAGGTAGGTTAGAATAATTTCCTTAAAGTGGCATCAATTCAAGTGAAGTGCTCTTTTCCAGAAACGGGCAGCAGGGTATCAGGCAGCCCCATAACTCATAAGGTGCTATGAGATGAGTATCCCCAAGTCCCAGGGCCTAGAGGTCTCCAGCCAACAGTCACTCTCTGCAAAAATAATAAAATAAACAAACAAACAAACAAACAAGAAAAATAAAATAAAATAAAATAAAATAAAATAAAATAAAATAAAATAAAATAAAATAAAATAAAATAAAATAAAATAAAATGCTAATTACATACAACATTCAGGAGGTACTTTGCTGAAACGCCAGCCTTACAAAGAACCATATGCCGGCGCCTCAAGTGTGCTTTGCAAACATCTGCCTCTCAGGGGAATTTCACGCCAGACAGTAAGAAAGCAACTTTAATTAGAGGCCAGTTGAGATGCTTGTCTCAGGGTCTGCGAGTTCCCTAAAAAACAAAAAATTGCAAACAAACAGAGTGACTGTATTTGCCCCCACACTAAAAACCAATCTGCACCTTCTCTCTTTCACTGCAGGACTCTTTTTTTTTTTTTTTTTTTTTTTTTTTTTCATTTTTCTGGCAGGGTTTAACGTGCCCTGTCCTACCACACACGCGTGCTGATGAAGGTCCCATTGCCTTCAAGAGGCTCAAGGCCAAGTAGGGAAGGTTAAGCCTAGTGTGTCAAGGTGGATTTTAAGGCAGTCACCTTTGATTTTGGTTCACGTAACATGCACAAACATACGCCTCACTATTCACTAGGCTTACTCTGAATTCTGTCTCACCTCACCTCATTTCAAATCCCATCTGATCTGGTACTTCTACTCATTTGCTCATCCCCTTTGCTCCTGCTTTTCTATCTGTTTGGGCTTACAATTGCACAGTCTGGGCTTACATTTGCACTCATCGTGTCATTCTGGGGAGCTGATTTAATTTAAAAAGAAAACAAAACAAAAATCAACAACAGCAACTCAAGGGGGATGAAGTCCTGTCTCATCAGCCCAACTTGCAGCCTGTCGAGGAATCTTCCCCTTCCAGGCAGCTATTTGCATTAATTCCCCAGTTAGGGGTAAATTAAGATCCATGTCCTGAGCCCTTGAAATCGTGCAGGCAAGGAGAGGTCATGCCTGACCGGCGTGTGGATGGCAGGGGCTGTCCCTGACGGGTGGGGGACATGGGACACCCTAGCATAGGAGGGGATCGGGCACAGGGCTGCCCAGGGGCCACACGGCTGCCACAGCTCTCAGACAGGCACTGGGCGAGCACCGTGGCTGCCCCCTTCTCCCCTTATTTCCATCAAGCCTTTGCCTCTGCAAAAAAATCCAAGGACAATGGCAGTATGTCCGGGACCCGCTCCTGCCCCTCGCAGCCAGGCTGCTCCTCGCTAGTTAAGCGCCAAGTGACAAACCAGCCATGGCTCCTCCAAGAGACTCCAAGGAGATGTTGAGCAGCGAGCACTTCTCACCCCTGAGAAGCAGCGCGGCCTCGATCTGCACAGAGCCAGGGCAAGGAGAGGGCAAGGCTCCCAAGACTGAATAATTTATCCACCTCTCATCCTGACGCCCACTCAATATTAACGAAAGTCATTTTACGGGTGGCTGGGCCAGTCCAGCACCGCAAAACCTCATGGCTGCCCAGCTGCCCCTCGGCTTGCATCTGGCCCCCGTCCGCCGCGCAGACCCCCGGGATGCTGCCCGCTGGGCGAAACCGCGGAGACCGTGAGCAGCTCCGTGCATGGCCGGGGCCTCCCCCTGGCACTGCTAAACGCGCTGCTCCCCTAACTAGCTAACAGGGACACTGCGAATCATTTTGGAAAGCAAACTGCCTTCTGGATTTATAGAAGTGGTCTGGCTTCATTTTTCTTTCTTTCTTTTTGACTATTTTTCTTTTTCTCTATATAAATGCCAATTAAATCACTGCCTGCCTCTGTTTAATCATGTTCATCTGCTGTTTTTTTGCAGTCACTTGCTAACATCAGCACAGCCCCCTCGTACCCAAATCTCTTCTGCACGCGAGCATAAATGTTTACAGCCGTAGGACGTACTGGTGCAAGAAGCCTGACATTTCTGTGGGAGCACCCTGCGACGTTACGTCAAGTCGACCAGAAAAGCATCACCAGTGGGCTGAAAACGTGGCTTTCTTTAAGTTTTCTTCAACTAAGGACATGTATAAAGAGATGACTGAGATTAAAAGCAGCCTCGCTAACTGTCTGGGTCTCTTCCTGGACCAGCAGCCCTTAAGTTCCCTGAATGTATTCTCAGCAGAAGGTAGAGTTACACAAAGCCTTCAGAGACGGAGAATACGCGCTAATCTCATCTCGCATATCCTATCAGGCCGCGAGACTGGATGTCAGAGTTACCCAAAACACGTTCTTCATCCCAAATGCACTTTTCTTTAGGGAAAGGACTAAAACATATCTAACCAGATTATCACTCAAACTCAATAAATTGGTTTATCTACGCTGAGGGGGAGCTCTGGGCTGCACAAATAACTGGCTACAGGTTAATGAAATCTGACTGCTCTCCAGAGGGTGCAAGCTGTTGCCGCAGAGATCCCTGACAGCTGGACTCAAATGACCAGCTAACACATCTCTCAACCGCAGCAAAATAAATAATTTGGGGCCCCTCTTTCTAACCCACTACTCTAAACAGCACTGCCAGGTTGTAAATACAGAAGCTACTGACCTGACACTGTCCCCTTATTTTTGCAACAGAGCTGATGCAAATTATTTTTTTACCTTCTCCTCAGATTGCTTTATCAAGTCCTTCTCCCACATACCTCTTCCCTTGCTACAAAGGGACTTTACTGGTTGGCATTTCCCATGATTTCCGTGCAAGCTCTGCAAACACCACCAATTCTGCGCAGGAAGAAACGCTCACACACAAAGTGTTGGTAATAGTCCACAAAGCTCATTGGAAAGGTCTCCCAAAGAAAGTGAAATGATGCTTTGATCACAGCCCTGACTTACTGTATCCTGCGATTCTCACCCAGGATCTTGCTGCAGGTGGCTGCTGAGCTGTGGTAAATACAAGGCAGAGCAACAGGCCACAGTCTGAATGAGCTGAGGCAACAAAAAGAGCCTGATTGCCTACAGTAAGCTGGAGACAAAAAGTCTCTTCCTTTTTTCATTCTTTCCCATCTCCCACCAGAGGTAAAATTTCACTCCTTCAACTGCACCAGTTTTAATAACCAATTTTACTATTTTTGCCCAGCCAGGAATCCATTCTGCATTCAGATCACACGTTAAATGTCCCTGCTGTCCAACACAAGCACGTGCCTGCACACGCGTGTTTGTATTTCCGTTCTAATTTTGCTGATGGAAGGATAGACCTTGTCAATGTTTCTGGCCTACAACTCAGCCCCGGGTCTTTATGACCTTTTCCTGCAAACCCCAGCGCTGCTGCTGAAATGACTTGTCCATTATGCTAGTCATTCAATAACTCTTAGGCACTACCATGCTAATCCGCCCTTGAATTAACGACAATTCACAGGCAGAAGTCAATAAAACGTTAGGAACAATTACAAAACAAAAGCAGCAGATTATCCACACAAAGGAAAAGAAAGAAATGCACTGATATTTTCCTGCCTGCTTCCAAAGCAAAGGCAGGATGAAAGATGAGCTAGAGAGTACAGATTCATCATGCTTCGGCTTCGTTATTATAATAATTAATTTATATTAGCAGGTGCACATTAACAGGCCGTGTTTCCACCCCTCTGCCACCACCAGCTGGTGCGCCGTGGCCACGTCACTCCCAGGAAGGGGAGCTGTGCTGATGTCCCCTCCCTCCCTGCTGCATCTGCCTCCTGCTTCACGCAGCTCCATGTGGAGGGTCCCTGCCGGGTCCCCAGCGCCGGACAGGCCTGTCGCACACAGTACCCCCGGCCACCTGCAGGCCTGCAGCCCTCCAAACAGCAGCAGCCAAGCGGTCTTGGAAGAACCAAACTGGCCTCAGTGCATCCCCTGGTTGCTGGTGACTGTGTGATGACAAAGCGCAGACCTCGTGGCCCGTCCTGCCACTGACGGGGCCACCCTTGGCCAGGGGCTGTACTGGCTGCATAGGAGCGATGCGGGTGAGGAAGGGCTGGAGCAGGGGGAGAAGGTGCAGCCCGTGGCCAAGGATTCCTACGCACACAGACAGAAAGCAGAGCCTACTAAATTGCACATGCCAAAAGTTGTTAAGGAAGAGATTTAAAATAGGAAGGTAAAATTAACTTCATCAGCTTGGGATTTTAGTCACGCCTTTGTAATTAAATGTGCTGGAAAGGTGGTAAGGGCCTTCCAGCCAGAGCTCCTCTTCCTAAGGAGAGTGCCCCCGGGTCATTCCTGAACACATGGGCCTGTGGTCTACATCTCATCCAGTGGGTCCCACCACAAGAACTGGCTTGGGGTCCACTACTAGGGTTTGGCTTATCACCTGGAACTGAGCGGGACAGAAGGAAGCACATTTGAAAGTCACTGGTGAAGCCTCCCAAACCACCCAGAGCCAGATATTTCCTGATCCTCTTGGCAACACCTGCCTAAAATGCACCTGATGAAAATGCAGCCTGTGTAAAGATGAGCACCTCTACCGGTTTCAGGCCAGCCATATCAAATGTCACAATATCCATTTATAGTAAAGCATGTATTAACTCCAGAAAGCCAAGATATATGAGACTGACTACTCATGAAAGCTACAGGATAAAGCAGGCAAGATGTGCCTGTGAATACATAATGCCTATTGAACTCTTACGGAAAGAAATTCACCGTGCTGGAGAAAGGACAAAATTCAATTTTATCTTAAGTGGTATATTTATTGGCTTTAATGATATAGACAAACAACCCTTCATGGCCATGAAATGTTTCTTTGGAAATGTTTTGTGAACTCATACACAAAATGAGATAAATAGTCTCTTCTTCCTCTGTACTAAAGAGCTACAGTACTAAGCTCACTGCCTGCTCTAAGACTACTGACAATTAAGAATGCATCACCCTGAGAAATATCACTGTCTATCTAATCCATCCATTACCATGATTTTCAGCCTGCACAACACAGTCATGCACAAAAATCCTATATTATGGGAACAAACATCCATTCAAGTCAAAATGACAAGTCAGCTGAGCACATAAATTGCCCAGATTCTACCCTAGGACAAGAATAATTATCTTTCCAAATCCACTTTAAACCCCTCGGTAAAGAATACTTTCCTAAGAGGTCAAGCCCTGATGATAGCTAATACTTTTAAATGAACCTGTATTATTGCCCAAATACAAAGAGCTGTTTTAGCACCTCCCATCAGAAGAATGCAGTCTGCAGAACTGCCCCCGCCTGCATTTGTATAGATCATCTCCTAAGTGTTCTGGAAGTCATATGACTTTCTGGCTTTGAAAGAGTACACTTTGATGTTCAACAGACAGATGTCCGCATAAAAAGAAAAGAGGGGAGGGATGGGGGTGAAGTCCAAGCTCTACTCAGCAAGAATTAATTGACAACACAGCGGTGAGGAAAACAGCAATAAGCATGTGTGTGGAGACTAAGTAAGCAAGAGCAGCTGAGCTCCCTTCTTGCTCTACACTTCTAAGCAACTTGGCACAGTAGCGAACCTGTAAAGGGCTGGTAGGTTGAGGAGCCCCAGCTTGCTGCAGCCTGCTCAGAGACGTGGCTGTGCAACCACTGGTACGGCTGCGAGCTCGCACCTAGAAAAGAGGTAACTGGACAGAAAACCAGCAGCTAGAAAAGAGGTAACGACAGAACAGTGATATTGGGGGCTATAACACCAGTTGGATCCTTTGGTGTCGATTGAGGAATGGTATGTTGTAAACTTATGCTACCACTGTCACTGCTGTTCCAGGGATAAACAGAAGGCTTCTGTCGTCAGTGTTTTCAATCCCGCACTTTTCACAAGCACCGCTATTCAGTTACAATGATTGTTTTGTTAAGTGTGGTTCAGCTCCGAAAACTGACTCCATAAAAACAGGATCATGGAGTTCATGTTTATTGCAGCTCAATGATTTCCAGATCAAATGCATTCAGTTTACAAGTAGAAAAGATGCTGGGTTTGTTTTTCCAACTACCAGGTCTAAGAACCCATGCTGGGATCTCAAAGTTAAGTTGTCATCTTTCCGGCTTACGCAATTGCGAGAGGAACCAAAAAGAATTCGGCTCGCCCACTCCCAGAGCTGCAGTAGATTTCCAGCTTCAACAGAAATTATAACAAATGAAAATGAAGACAATATTTTCGAACCCACTTATCTAATTCTACACTTCATGACTCCAGAAAGGTAATACGATTTTTAAAAGCTGCTCCAAGGGCAACTTGAAGTGACAAGACTTAAGCACCACTTAAAATTTTACTGCATATTTAGGTATCTAAATAGCAAGAGCCTAACTTTAGGCAACCATTTTTCAAAACTGCTCTCCTTAATTTAGTCAGCAAATTAATCAGATCTGCATATGATTACACACAGAATATAGATCATACCAGTAGGAAGGTGCTATTTTTATATAGACGCTTCTCAGAGCAGAATTGCATGTTAAAACAAAATTTATGAGTCCGCAAGCTGAGTCCATATTAACTATTTGAAAGCTGTAAATTGTTGCGTTAGAGTCATAATCAACGTGCTGTACATGGACACACAGGAATATATGTATCCTAAGCATTCATCAGATTGTCTGTCTGTAAAACCTGGCTGTTGTAAAGTTTAGCATGTTTCCCTTATGATGATTCCTACAGGTCTGAATTATGAATCTGAATCGTTGTTATGAATATGAAAGAAACAGGCTGTTCTAGGAGCAGAAAAACTCTCAAAACCTGTGTTGGTATGGATTAGTTGACAAAACAATCTCGGAGTCTTTGTCATGTCCCCCATGGCTTCCCTCACACTGCACTTTTCTGATGCCAGGGCAGACAGGGCACTGATTTAGGCCTCTGTCCCGCAGTGTATCTGCATGAAAGCTTTGGCAATGTCCCATCTTGCAAAGCTGTACTCTGCCTTCAAACTGCACTGATGCAGGTCAACAGGTCCCTTTCCTACCGGAGAAGCCACATCTGGACAGATAAGGGTTGCTGAAGCACCTTGTTTCTCAGGTGAAGTCAAGTGTATGCTCTGCCTGGGTGCTGCTGCTTTGACCCCAGTATTATGGCTGCTCAGAGAAAGGATTTGAAGGAGCACTAGCTAACAGCTCTACGTGAAACATGGGCTTCCTGAGAGGAAACCTAGGGAATGTTTGCCCCTGTCAACCACAACGGCCATGAAGATTTGCCCCATGACTCACGATACAACCGTGTCAGCGCTGACCACCCAGTCTGGATCTGGGCTCTGCCTCCTCCTGCCTTACACCTTCAGGAGATGATGGGAATGTCTGATGGCAGCCCAAGAGATAATACAAAAGAGCTTACAGGAAAAGGGGGCTGAGAATAAAAGCTGGGAGCACTGCCAGCATTTGCAGATGTACTGAGTTAATCAGTTTGGAGGAACTTTCCAAACTGTTGGCCAGCTTTGCACACCCAGCCTTTCTGTCCTGGTTTCAGAAGCCTGAGGTGCCTGTTTGCATGGGTTGACCTATGAGATCAACTTACAGTAAGCCTTACACTGCTGCTGTGGGCATCTTTGGTCCCCTTCTAGCAAGGACAAAGAAGGGTGTTCAATTAAATCTAAGTGTTACCATTTTTAGCTAAGTGCAAAATTGTTGATTTGGAAAGTGTGTGCCTGGCTTCCATCATTAAGGAGCACTGTGATCAGTGTAGCATCAGGCCAGTTCTGGTTGTTATGGGAGTGAGAAATGTACTTCTGTGCTCTGGTCCTACTTACATATTCAGGTGTAAAGCAAAGGAAAATGTGGCAGCAAATGCTAACAGTGTTGCTTAGGACACGTTCACTTGCAAGGAGCATCTTCCAGCTTCCCTTCAATCACAGTTATTTAATACCAGACAATTGCTGATCCTTTCCACTTCAACCCCAGGCAAGTTCTCATCCACGATGATGAAATCTGCTTGCATAGTTTAGAAACCTGCTGTGGAGCAAACAATGTTGCTGCTCCATCAAACAAGCCATTGCTAACTTCTCTTCATAAGCCATCATGGGAACTCTGAAATGAATATAGCAAAAAGGTATGACTGCTTGTGGCTCACTATCTTACAGTTAATATTATTCCAGCATGTAATCACAGCTTGTGCTATGTGAGTCATTCTAATCTAAGGATGCAAATAAAAAATGAAAAAAAAAAAAGAAAAACCCACAGAATACAGTATTTATACTTTCAGGATTCTGTCTTGCTTTCTCTTAGCATGCTTCAAGCAGACAGTACCTTGAGAGCCAGAGGCTGTGGCGCCAGGCAGCATCTTCAAGGCCTAATGACAAAGGCAGCTGCTGGCAGCGGACCCTGATGCAGGGGACAGACAGCGCTGGGAAGAGCTGCCGTGGAGCAGGGGGATAGTTTTTTCCAATATGTAGGCAATGTTTCCCTGAAGAATAACAGTCTGTCCTGGAAAAGCTAATCTCTGTGCCTCTCTGTGGAAATGGTGTTTTTCCAAAGCTCAGTCTTGTAGCAATAAGGTAGGTCTCAAAAGATAATCAGAATGAAAATTAGGTGTGCTCGGTAGCAGAAAAGCCATGTTTTGAAGAAACTAGTTCATACAGCTGAGCTCCCAACTTGCTAAACAAAATTCACTACCTGAAGGAGGATGTTAGGCAATAAAATGCTGTGGGCTGTAGGGAAAACAGAGCCTTCCCCGCTGGTATTTAGTTTAGACTCCAGGGTAAGTCTTGTTCTTGGTAATGCGAGCACTGATAGGAGCAACTCCATGAAGTTATAAAAGAATTGTAAATTTATCTTACCAAACTCATGCTTTAGTTCCACATTTCTGTATGAATTTCCTCAGTTTCTCTGTGAATTATTTTAGTTCCTTATATGAAGACACGGATTTGCCTTGCCACAGCGCAAGATGTTGCACAGTGACTGATTCAGAACTTGAATACTTACTCCTGAATTCCCAACAAAAATAACAGTAAATTGAGGTTTTGGCTGAGTACCCTTCAGATATCTGGAGGCAAAAGTAGCATTTTTCTGGAAGCTGTAATTATTTCAGACAACCAAGAAAATCCAGAAAATTCGAGGCCGAGTTAAATATAAAAGCAAACCAAGACAGTTAAGGTAGGAAATTGGTGTCAAGACGAGCACTTGAAATTGCAGAGAGGCTTCAGGGACACCAGGAAACAAGCACACAGTTACAGCTGCTGTGCTGTAGAACTATTCGTAGCTGTAGATTAAATTGGTATTGAAAGCTCATTTCATTTTTTGTTCTTCTCTTATTACATTATTTTAGGATGAGAAAAAGGAGAGCGCTTATCTGTCTGCTGACAGTAACATGCAGGCATACTATAAATAAAGTCATCACGAACAATTCCTTGGCTCAAAGCCTTGAGATGTATATCCTGTGCAAAACTTGTTATAAATTCATTTAGCCAAGGATACAGTTACGAATACAGAATGTTTCTAATCTTTTATTTACCTATTCTTCTGCAAAATGAAAGAAACGTGGTAGAGAGCTCCAGATATCACCGAAGGTGCCACCTCCTTTCCATTACTCGTATATAACAGCTCGCCAGAAGTGACCGGTGATACCACAGCTTACCTTTGATTCCTCAGAAGGAAACCATCTCCTTCTGGGCCTAGTCCTCTCTGAATGGATGAGAATGAAGTAACCTGTGTCACAGTCAAGCTAATAAAAGCTGCAGGTGGCCCAACATATACTGAGGTATGAGATTTTCTCTCAGCACTGGTCAGGCTCTCGCTGTGTCCGTTCTGGTCTCCAGAAACTCACATTTTCCTTGATGGTCCCAAGATAAGGAACAATAATGGCTATGGGAGTTAGCCTGAAACTTGTGCTTTTGAATCCTGGCCACAGACTTAATATGTGACCACACACAAATCCTTCGCTCTCCCTGCACCTCAGCTCACCCACAGGTTGGGGATGGCAGTATTTGCTTCTGCTCTGAGAGCAGGCCAAGGGCCTGCAAGCTGCGGTCTGTCTTTTCACTGGCCAAGAAAATTTATTACCGTCAGTCATCAGTGGGTGTTTTCTCTGTACAGTGTGTTCAAAGAGAAATAAAAAAGCTGAAAGACAAGACGTAAAGCCAATCTTAAAAGAAAGCTTGGGAAACTGATAAAATAGTGAAACGTCGCCCATTTAGCACTTTGCTGGGTGTGAGCTAACTTGCAATCGGGCCCAAAGGCAGAAGGCTTCCAGCAGGCTGTGTTTGCAGAAGGCGACTCAGAGCAGGCAGCCTGGAGCTAGCGAAAGGTGCTCCCCACCAGCCAGTCAGTCATTAACCGAGCCACTGGGAACTGAGAGCACAGAATCCTGGGTTCAGAGAGAAAATCAGCTTGTCTGAGTCACCCTTGAGCTCTCCACATGAACATCCTTGAACAGGAACATTCATTTCTCAGAGCAGCTGCTCCATGGTGCTTTGTGCCGTCTCGGCCTGAGGCAAAGTGCTTTTACAGGGGCTGCACTCAGGGAGAGGAAATCTAAGGAGTATTAAAATAGTAGCCCTTAAGTAGAGAGCACAGCACTGCTTTGACCCCTCAACTGGAGGGAAAAATGCCCATGTTCACTTGGAGTCTACAAGCCCCAGCCAGCGGCGTTCAAGCACTGTGCAAACACATCCAAGAGGTAAACACAGCCGACAGCTGAGCTCTGCTCCTCCATGGTTGTGCGGGTGAAGGACTATGGCAGAGGAACGCAAGGCACCTCAGCAACTAGGGCCATGCACGGGTTATCACAGGGTCAGGATAAGCCCCTGAGCCCTTACGTAGTGCCCTGTGAGACTCACTGAACTGCCTCCCCTGACAAAAAGCAGGGATGAATCAATCATTTGCTTATCCTCCACACTGCAGATGCTTACAAGAATTTTTATTAAGCAATTTAAAGGGACATTTGTCCCAGGAGTCTATTTACACATTCTCAAACTTTTGAGCATTCAAACATTTCATTAGATCTAAAATTCCCACCACATCAAGTATTGACCTTTTCCAAGTAAGGAGTAATACCACAAGTTATCTTGGTGGTAGAGGTAACATTTAAATGCCGTATGGGTGTTAGCCCAGATCTTTTTCTCCTCAAGGTTTTCTTGCATCTGACAATGACTGCACCAAATTCCAAAGTATTTGCAACTCTGAAAGTTGATAGATTTGAAAAATAAAACATGAAACCACATACTTAATCTCCTGGGTACTAGAGTACAAGGCGCTCTCTACAAGCCCAAAAGTTGCCAACACAGTTGCAAAAAGCATTTGTAGTGTGGGATAGCTAACACAGATCTTCCATAATTTTGCAGGTGAAACAACTTGGGTTAACAAACACTTGGGTTAACAAAACCTTCAGCTTTTAAGACATATGTCCCAATTCTCTGTGATTTTCAGTGAAATGAAGTTGATATTGTTCTCAAAAAGAAAAGCTACTCTTTATAATTTGGCAATTGTTGATCTCTACTCAGGTGATACTTGGAGGTGATGCAGTATCGAAACCTGATTACTTCTTATATTTCAGAACTTGTCCCATAGGGCTGCGTGTGAGGCATTAAGGAGGGTATGGAGAGGAAGCTAGCAGCCCGCTATGTTCCACATGTAGCTAAAAAACAAAGGTTGCTTCAGGAAAGAAAGAATCCTATTGTCCCCAGGCAGTCAGAAAGAAAGGGTCATGCATAGGCCAAAACCAGTACTGCTGAGGAGACCCACTATTGCCCTATAGCTTTTTGCTCTGGGAATACTGAGCTTGATGGACTCCATGTTGGTATGTCAGGTGAGTTAACCAAGAACGTGTCAACAGAAATTTAAAAGAAATCCACACCGAAAGTGGAAAAAATGGCAATGGGTGACAGAAATATGTCATATGAACATATTAATGTCTAAATGATCTTCATCCTTCCTTCTACTTTCTTATAAAAGAACAGGCCTCATACAGGATTTGATCTAGCTGTTACTCAAATCTATTCCTCCAGACAGGACAACAGGCCAAGATTTCAAATACATCTCCACAAAGGGTCTTGGCCACATGCTCTTCTGGCACAGATGACCGAATTCCAAGCCCTCTTTTAAGCCAAGTGGCCTTCTTTTAAGCCAAGCATTTTATTGTGAGAGGATGTACGTTGAAAGCCAGTCATTAAGCCATAGAGACTTGTTCATCTGTTAGCTCTCCAGTCTGGAGAACTGTCTGTTCATAGGAGGTTCCTGTTAAAGAATTTGTGTCATCTGGGAGATGACTGTCTACTTTTCTATTCAAGCCATAGATACCCAATATTCCTCCAAAACAGAGCAAACTAAGCACCTCACTCTAACTCAACTCCTATGTTGAATGCAGTATGTTGGAATTTCCTAAAAGGACAACACTGTGATATCTCGAAACTCTCAGGCCTTTCTAAGTGTAGCTTATGTAAGTACAGCTGGGGTGAAAGCAGGCAATTAATACATAAAAATGAGATGAAAAAATAAGAAAAGGAACACACCTGCTTTTTAATCAAAGTATTACCATGCTAAGCTGCACTGTTAAAAGTCAAAGAAGAAAATGTGTCACGTCACAAATTAAAAGATTCACATTTTAGTACTGAATTTATTTACCCTATCATCAATATAGTCGATAATCTGTTGCAGATAAAACCATAGGATAGTAATTGGAAACACTCTAATCCCCTGACAGGAAAGAAACTCTTATCAATGGTTTTTGCAGATCAATCAAATGGTAGGGAAATTGGCAGTGTCAGAAATTAATATACAAGACCATGATCACAGAGAAGGATAATAGTGAATGCATTTATCCGTAATGAGTCCATACTGTCTTTTTGCTGTAAAAATAGCCCTGAGAAATCCAGCCATTCCCTCATTGGAACTTTTTTGGGATTCCTGGCAATAGTTGAGATGCCAATCCACATATTTTGCTTGGAAAACTAAGAATCCAGCTTCTAGGCAAGCAAAAAGAAGAGATTTTCTTCTGTTTCTTGAGCTAAGCTAAAGAAAATAACAGAACAATATGTAATGAGACAGAAACTCATTTTCACCACAGTCCATTACTTCAGCTGAATCACTCAATTCTGAAAACTGCAGTGATTGTTCACCATTAATCAGCGCAAATTACGTTATAATTTATGACCTTTTCTCTTCATAATTACTTATACAAGGAAATTATGAAGGACTGGCAATGATGATGATAGGAAAAGGCTTTTTAATTTTTGAAAAAGGCTTCCCTTTCTTTCTCTTCCCCTCTTTCTGCCTGTGAACAAAATAGTAAATTATCTATCAGTTACTTGAGTCCTTGTTTACAGCTATGCAGCAGTCCCAAAATCATGAGAAATGGAAACTTCACACTTTCACTTTGGCACTTTGCCTTATCTGATTCAATTCCAGTGTTGGTCTACAGTGACACCCTTTCTCTAGATGGCTAGAAAGGATGAAAATCTACATGTCAATGTGTATTATAAATGTTCAACAAGCCAATGGACCTCCTAGAAGAATATCATTTTCTGTAATGGAAAGCATCTAAAGGGTAATTAAAAAAAAAAAAAAAAAAAAGTTAGCAAGGAGATTAGAAAATCAGGTCAAGGCCAAAGCACCACTTCAGATCTACAGCACTATGCACAGTATGACATATGTACAGGGGCTGTGCTCTTGTTTTCAGAAGAAAGATTTGGACACTTAATGAAATCCAGAAACTTTGTCAAAAAAGAGCAATAACTGCTGCTTATTTTATGTGCTCAGAAGAGAAAATTTAAGTTAAGCTCAAAATCAGTTTACAAACAAAGAGAAAACCTCTAGCAATTTAACTTCATAACCAATCATTCCTTTCATAATGTTATCTTTGTAGATTGTTAGTTCTCTTCCTCTAATTTCCCCACATTATTTTAAAGACTGCAAGTCAATGCAGTTCAAATGCTGTAAATTCATGCAGATGAGGAAGACGTATTTCCAAGATG
This sequence comes from Crypturellus tataupa, assembly GCA_034781795.1. NCBI lineage: Eukaryota > Metazoa > Chordata > Aves > Tinamiformes > Tinamidae > Crypturellus > Crypturellus tataupa. The sequence goes on from JAWLRI010001089.1 coordinate 467,375, forward strand.
TACTTCTTTATTTCCAAGATATCCTGCTCAAGTTATAAACTGCTTCTCTGGACACAAAACAGTTCTATCTAATCCATCTTTCCATGGTGTTCACAAGAAGGGATTTGATAAGAACTTGCTCATACGTGGCAGTAAAAACTCCAACTTTTGAAGACAAGATAATATTCAGACCCAGAATCTGGAATAAAATCAGTGTGGGATTTCTAATCCAAGCTGAAAATTCAGGATCGTTTTGCATTTGTTTAATTCTGGTCTCACACAGTTTTCTTAAACAGGAGGTATTTTTTTAAAAAAAGAAAAGCTAAAAGAGCTAAAAATGAACAAAGATACTTTGCTTACAACCCTGGCCTCCTGTGTCCCAAGTTGCAGTATACAAAGATAACTGCAAGGTGAAAACATCCTGCAAGCAAATACATCATTACCAGGCTCAATCCATATATAATTCATGCATGAAAAGACTTCTGAAAGAGATGGAAAGTCTTGATATGGAGTGATTACCCAGGGAGTAGCATGGAAGGTATAAAGCAGTGAAGAATTTGACCCTCCATGTAGATTTTTGCAGGTAACGTGTCTATAAATGAAAATGGAACAAGTTAGATTAGTGATAGGTTGTAACTGCGGCTGTTAATCAGGGAACAATACAAACCCACATTAGTGCAAAGTGGAAAGACTCATTTCTACTTCTGCAGGTGTACGTGGAGACACAGAGAAGAATTTCAGGAGCAACTCACATGAAGATGTCTTCACTTCAAACTGCAGCAAAGCACACAGATAAGCTAGCTGCAAGTGTGCTTCAGAAGCGAGATGCTCAGCAGTGTCCTTGTCCAGCTTCCAGGCGAGGAAAGGGATTCCCTGAACCCGCCATAACTCTAGCTCCTGTTAGCCCCTCCAGAACCAGCCAGCAGGCAAATTGCCATTGGCAGCATCTGCAAAACCACAGGAGCTCCTCCACCGTCCAAAATTTAGCTCCTTGAGCCTCTGTGCTCACTGCAGGAGTCTGGATTTGGAATGCAGATATTCACCTGTTGGGCATGCCTCAGTAGAGGGGTGAAAAAGCAGAACCTGAGCAGCAACGGCTGGCTATAGCCTATATTGTGCCACAAACCTTGAATAAGGGTGAGTAAATTCCTTGGTTCCCCGATGCTCGACGTATTAGACACGTAGACTAGGAACAGAGCTTAGCGTGAGGTGAGGTTAATCTGGCCTGTGTCCACAGATGCGTTTGCTTGGATTGAGAGAGGCATCCACCTCCCAGTGGATGCCAGTAACAATGAACAACCTTCCCTCTACCAAATTTCTCATCAAAATCAAGCTCATGTGTTGTATGAGACCCAGCCTTCTGCCTCTTATCCCTTTTTCATCTCAGTCCAGCTCCCATTAAGCCAATAGGTGTTTTTGTCAGTGCTGCAAGCAGGTCCTGTTTCCATTAAAAATCAATCTTTCAGCACACATTGGAAGTTCTAAAAGCACTCTGTCATAAATCTAAAGGTTTCATCCAGACAATGATGTTGTTCCTGCATGTAGGAAATGCTATGAGGTAACTTAACAGTTATTCTAAACAGGAGTATTACTAGATCTCGTGTCAGACACAAAAGTGATGTATGGAAATAATGTTCATCGTTATTAAATAGGAAAGTTGGTTCCTAAAACAAGATATATCATGCTCCATCATTTCTCTGCCAAGCATTCCTGTATTCTTAATGACTCTGCTAGGAAAAGAGATTAAAGAGAATTATAGAGATTGGATTATCGAATGACAAACTCGTTCAACCTGCAATTCTGAAAGTGTAATCTCCTAGTGTCCCATGTGACATTTCAGCAAACTGGAATATCGAATACATCCAAGACTCACTGAATCTGCCATGGGCTTTCCAGAGCGAACTGGGCTTTCTCTTACTGTAGAGCAAGTGGAGGGGAGTTTCTCTATGAGGCTGAAACAGAAAACCATGCAGCTAGGTGGAACACAGGACACTTGTCTCCTTTCCATTCGCCCTGCTGAACGGACTGTCAGCAGCTCAATCTGTGCATCAGGAATGCTAAAGCACTTGTTCACACTTCTTTAGCATAGAGTATATGGTCAAAATGTTCAAATATGGCAACTGGGAGGCCCCAAATATGGGTATTTTGACCTTATGAAGGTTTTTTTTTTACACCGTATATGGTCGCACATGCTCCTGTGTGGTCTGCAGTTGTACCAGGCAGCTTCATAATTTCCATCACCTCAAGAGGAGAACAATGGTACCAAAAAATAAAAGGAAAAAAAAATCCATCCCCACCATCTAAGAATGTTTTTCTCTCCATTTCCAGCTCCTTTTTTTGCATTGCTGAATATATGTTTAACAGGTCTTTTGCCACCTGGAAGCTGCTTGGTCCCATTTCATTGCTCTACCATGGTCTTGAACTGGGAAAAGGGGATCACAAAGTACTGCTTCCTTTGCCATTAGAAGCCATAAAGCAAAACAGAAAGGCTGCAACATTTTACATTTTTGGAATCTATTACTTCTTACTTTCTCTGGAAAAAATCTAGGCCACAAGGTATCAGGAGTCAGTCACATTTGTCCTTTAACATAGGCTGATGGAAACTGAGTTTAACCCAAATGTGTGTGGGGGGAAAAAAATAGCTATCTACAACTTCAAAAAGAGAAGAAGCCCAAAGTATCTCTTGATAGTTTGGGAAGGGGCCAGGCTTTTCCTGTCATCTTTGCTATTTGTCGCCACAGAGCATATGGGAGGAAAGTGTTACAGACAGGGAAATCACTGTTCTAAGCCTGGCTCTGAGGATCCTTCAGTTGGATTTAATGTGGCAAGACAAAATTACCACAGGGTGGAAAAGTGCTGAATCAGCAAAAGGATTCACTCCAATAGCTCTTTAGCAAGAGAAATGTTCACTGTTCTCTCACTTGTTTTTTCCATTCTTCTAGCCCAAATCCCTTGCACATGATCCTTACGCTGTCAAGTCCAGAGTAATGGCTGGGTCTATCAAGGCGAAGATTAGAAATTCCTCTATCAGCTGTATTCAAGAAATATGAGTGCTGGTCAGCACATTTTTATCTCTTAATGGCTCTACCTCCCTGGATCATCTCCATGATCTTCCTTTGCAGAAAGCCTGCCTGTAAATTAAAGATAAATGCTCACACTTCGTCATTCCACCTCACAGACCTTCCCATCTATTTTCAGATCCTACCTAAAAACCTCAATAATAAGTTCAAAGAAGCGCCATGAATACACCAAGGCCTGTTTATTCATCCACAGGCATCATAAGCTGTTTGATAATAGTGAGGATTCTTCAGAGGGACCAACGCCTTCTGTACAGGTTCCAGAAACATGTGTTTTCACCCCTCGAAACATCTAAAGATCCTCTGAATCTTTTAAGCAACTTAAGTGAAAAACATGTATGTACAATCACATCCAAATATTTCAGCAACTTACTTAATCCTTCTCAACCAGCAAACTCCCTAGGTGCGGCACCAAACCGGAAAAGTGCATCTTGCAGAATCATATCCCCTGGCAGTGAGTTATTTTGGCTTTCTACATCCTGTATACGTGAGATGAAAACAGCAAAGAGATGCAAGGAACTCAAAATTTGTAAGTCACGTTATTTGAAGACGGCTGCTATTCTGGGTTGCCGCACAGATGTTAGAATTAATTACTACAGAATTTCCTTTCATTAAGAAAAAAAATATAGCTCATTTTCAACAGCTGCAAATAACTGAGACATCATTTAGAGTACCAAGATGCTTTCTAAGGGCTTCCACCACTTCAGAGCACTGGTTTTGAACTGCTTCTACAAATCTGTGGAATTTACAGCTGAAGTGTGTTTGCATAATGTGATCCCAGACCCCAAGAACCAGGACCCTCAGTGAATCTAAGCTAAACAAGAGGTTACACAAGAGCTAAAACGGGAGCTCCTGTAGTATCTTTTTATAGGAGCCTCTGAGAATAAGGCTAGTGCCATCTCAGACAAGTTACCATCCATCTCACTCAAGAACTCACCAGTGGAAACTGTCCAGGTCCCTATCAGAGGATTTTAGCATGAATGAATGTTCTACAAATAATCTGCATGCTATTAAGAAAGATAACATCCAAACTTCAAAAGGCTGACAGCTACACCGACACCAGTAGAGCTAAACTGTGAAAACTGGGCAATTAGTGGAACTTTTATTGAGAGGTAGTGTCCTCAGTTAACAAGTCCTGACAGATCCCTGAAAACAATTCGGGTTGTTAACATATAAGGCAGTAATGAAATTTTCAGTGTGAAGTCATGTGGCGCCCTTGCGTGATGCAGAGATTTTTAGGAGAAAATATAAACTATTTAGTATTTCATAAACCTGCTCACTAGGGGCTCCCCAAAATGTCATCTTAGAATCTCAGTTCCTTTGAACAAAAATTTAAAAGCAGTCATATATTTCCTTCTGATGATCTATAACAGTACAGTTCACTGGAGTTGTCCATTTAAAACAAGGGAGAGAAAGGGAGAGAAAGAGGAGGTGGAGCGGGGGAAAGCAAAAAGACAAGCCCTTGTCCGCAGGGACTTCTGCTGTCTGGAGGGGTGGTCCAAAAAGGTGCTTTTAGCGCCTGCCTAATTGGCACTCTGCTCGGAGCCCTGCTGTTCCCAGAGCCCGGCCCTGTCCCCATCTGCCACGTTTCTAGGGACGATGGGCAGGCGAGAGAGCGCGCCGTGACGGCGACGGGAGCTAACGTGACAGCGTAATAACACCATGCAGCACACACCGAAGGGCTGATTGGAAATTCAGATCTCCTGTGCAATCCTTCTGCTTCTCGGGGCCTTTAGAAGGCAGAGGGAATCCCCCCAATGATGAACAGAGACAGGGTTTGACTCCTGTAGCCATCTTTAGCCCTCCACTAATTTTCATTTTGGTAGGAGTGATATTTCCCCATTAGTGTTGCAAATTCTGTTTCAAGTGGAATTTTTAACAAAGTTGCTTTTGTTCTCATTTTGAAAAATGCAGTAGCATTGCAAATATCCTTAAAATAGGAACCCCACTGTTGACCAGCTGTCATCCTGATGCTTTCCTGCAAATTTGAAAGAGTTGAAATACCTGGAAAAATTAAAAAAGCAACTGTTGATTTAGGAAAAAATATAAATCGATGGAGGAATTTGCGTTAGATGCAAAATTAAAATGCATGTGGGAAATAAAGCAGAATACCCTGCTCAATTTTGTTCATCACAGGTCATCAAACCAAAATGAGAAAAGCAAACTCGCTCTGTTTTACTAATGTGAGTTACAGAATAGAGAATGGTCCAGGATGGCTCCCATAGCACAAGGAGAAATATGCATTTTTAAAAGGATCGATTCTTTTGGCAAATTCAGAGGGCAGTGTGGCAAGGAACTATCGAGGCCAGCCCGCACACGCCCCTTCTGCACTATCAGTGACTGCACCCACATCTTTCCTCTGATTTCATGACACAACCTGGATGCCTCCTAATATTTATGCAGTTTGTTAAGGCAGGTCATGATTCGGTGGTCGGCTGCTCGGCAAGGTTGCTTAAGCACATGCTTAAACAATACAGAAAGCAATGGCATACAGTGATGTGATCCCATCCTTTTTTTAATGAGGAAAAGTCCCTTGCCATGCATTAAAGGAGAATATCCCAGCCCTGAGCAGCACGGAGGAGACGATCCATAAAGAACCCAGTGCACTGGGCTGCAGCTCACACAGCTAACACAGGGGAGTGCTGCCCCAATCTTGCTGCCCCATGTGCTCATGGTGACGGAGCCAAGGAGCCCTGGGGAGCACCGCGTCCCTTTGCTCAGCCCAGTGTCCCCAGGCAGCAGCATGAGCCAGCAGAGCCTAGTTCCTGTCTTCTGAGCAAGTCAATGACATTTGGAACTACAGGTACCGCTGTACTGGCATTACTGATGGGGAAGCAAATTTGGAGGAAGGCAGTGATACCTTAAGGACAGAGTATGGATGCAGCCACCCCAACAGGATCCAACACCTACCCGCTGACCTGCACACTACCATGCTTTCTCCAAAGCTTCAGGCTGCAGTACGGCTTCAGAAAAGCAGGAGACACCAGGTAAAAATGCATGTATTGGCTATTATTTAGATTTATTCCAATAGCAATAGCAAAGAAGCATTCAATACCTCACTGCTGATGAATAATCCAGTTAACAACTGCTAGAGTCACACATCTAGCGTAAAAAGCAAGTTCCAGTCTGACAGCTGCTCAAAACGTACCAGATACTATCATTCTGTTGAACAAAATCTCCTCAGTATAAATTTTAGACAACTCAGACGACTTTCTATTCAATTTTACTAACTGCGACATAACGTGATTTAATTTTCAGAGACAAGAAGGTCTCTGAAGCTTTAAAGACCTTCCAACCATGTTCACGTAGAAGAAGGCACATCTGCACTTTGTGAGTGTAAATCCAGAGTGACTGCCCAGGCTTGCATCTGTACAGCCCAGTGGAGATGGGGCCCGGTGCTCTCCTCTCACACCCAGTAACTCCACAGCACAGGGGCTTTAAGAACGGCTTTCTGCACGCCCAAGGGGAAACCCAAGGAAACTTTCAGTCGTTCGCTATTGCTGTACGTCGCATGAGTACAAGTCACTAACCTCCAAAGAAGTTTCTACTTTGCCGTAAGTGGCAGTAGGCGCATCTGCTTGGATACCCTTGTCCTCAGCACTAATAACTAATTGTGCCTCTAGTGTCTCTAATCTGCTGGCCAAGAAAAGCTTGTAAACTTGTGACTTACAGGGCAGATATCAAAGCAAATAGTGGAGGAACAGGAATTTCCTCTACTTCCAGTAAGTGCCATCGCTTCTTGTTCCTGCCGACTACTTGCGTCGTGTGCCCAGTGTTTCCAGAACTGCCGGCCCGCTTGAGTGGGCAAGGGGCCTGTCCGTTCCCACTTGCAGGCATCCCAAGAACATTTCCAGCACTACAAAGCCCTCTGCATTCCTTGTAAACAACGCTCAAGGGAGACATGCCCCAAACCTCTAAGCTGTCCCATGAGCTGAGATGAGGTTTTCAGAAGAGCTTCCCACCCAGGTCTCCAGACATGAGGGATGGCTCAGATGAGCCCAAGCCCTTTCAAGCAGAGGGGAAGTAGTGGGTAGGAGGCAAATGTGAAGGCACACGAGAAAAATACACACGTCATCAGTACTCGACTGCAGGGACCTACAATCTGGCAGTTGGAGACATCCAGGTTTTTTTAACCTTTTGTTCATTGTTTTAGTAATTTTATCTCTTGATGACAGATGAGGCGGATATTGCTAGGAAACTAAATGATTTCTTTGACTCAGTGTTCTGTGGGGAGAATGAGGGAAACATGCCAGAAATGGAGAGAAATTTCCCGGGGGCAGAAAATGAAAAATTAATGAAATGCTAGGCAACACCAGAGTATGTCAAATGAAACAAAAAAAGGGATAAGAACAATTAAAATCAAAAGATGCTCAGAAAAGGCTGGGATGACCAGCAACGCACAGGAGTGACATCCTGATGAAAGCCCTTTAACTCCCCATTAGGACCAAAAGAGACTAAAGAGCTCAGATCCAGCAAAGACAACCAGGAGCATGAGACTCTCCAGGCTTGAACTTAACACTGGGAAAAGTTACTGGAAATAACTTGAATAAAGGGGGACACAGATTTGCAGAAGGGATGCAGAGGTGGACATACTTCTCTTCCTGTGGCGAGGTGGCGCTGAAGGAGACACAGGATGAACAAGCCAATCTCACTCACTTGGCTCTGAGCAACGCTGGATCTCTACAGTCAATTACAGCAAGTGGAGAGGACAGGGTAGGTACATGGTAATTTATTAGGGAAGGGAAAACATAACATTTCTAGACTCATTTCCTTCATTACACGTAAGACTCTGGTGACATGCAGCTATTGAAGGACTGCGCGTGAGCACCAAGGTTTGCTGCTCTGGCCTTCCAGCGGCCCAGCTGCCTGTGAACTCTGCAGCAGGGTGGCTACCAGGCCCCAGCCCCCATCTCGCCAACGGCACGGTAGCGCAGGGCCCCGGTTCGGCCACAGCTTGCGTGCAAGGCGGGCAGCGGGAGAAGGCCGTGGATTGAGGTCTGAGCTTGAGAAGGCACCTAGGCAGGTGGTTATGTCTTTTTTGGAGACAGGTTTATTTTCCTAAATCAGAGAGTGACACTTCAGCTTGCTAAAAATAGCACGAGGAAAGACTTGCTACAGAGGCATGAAGAAAAGAGATCAATCCCACTTTTGAGAATAGGAGCGAGAGGGAATAACTCTGGGAAGTAAAGAGCTGAAAGGGCTACCCTTAGCTACCCTGAATAAGGTGTAGCACGTAGACAGAGATGCAATTCTGGTGACAACAACACAAAAAGCCCTTAGAGGATGTGGCGCTCAGAATTAGAAAGAGGCTTTCCATGGACTGTATCCCGGAGGCCTATATATTTTGGAGGGAAGAGAGAAGGCACCAACCCTCCTTAATTCTCTTTTACTAAGATGTTTCCACTGTTCATGGGGGTGCAGACAGGTTGCACGGTGAACGCCACATGCCTGTCAATACGCGGTAACTTGTACTCTCACACCAACGCGGGCAGCATTTGTGTTTCACAGGAGCAGGGCGAGGGGAATTACCAGATGAAGAGCGAGGTGCCCAGGCTCCCGTGGTGGAAGGTGACAGACAGGTCTCACACTTCTACACCGCTGTTTCAAAGCCTGATTTTTCAATCACTTCTAGTGATTCCTCTTGGATCCAAAATAAATGTGGACAGGTGACACGATACCTAGACAAAATGTGACTCTCCCCACAGGAGGAGGAACGCTCCTGAGGTTAGCAGGAGCTCAGCTTTTAAAGCCAAAGAAAGTAATTTTTTTTTCCATTATGCAGCCATTACATTTCCTTTCTGTGCATCTCCTCTTTCCCGTTAAAGGAAAACACGACAAAGCAAGACCCTGTATATATATATATAGGTATCTATATAAAATATAATGCCAAAAGAAATCTGCTGCCAGAAATCCCGGCTGCTTGGGGAATGAAGCTGTGCTGAAATCCAGTGCTGCAATCCCTTCCTGACTCAGTAGGCAGCCTGGAAAGGAGCCACAGTGCAGAGCCTCTCCCAGCACCTCCACGATGACTTGTGCAGTTTCCATCAGAAATGTCACAACGTGAGCAGCGGTCACATTTCTCCCAAATTGATCAGCAGGCTTTCCCCACAATTGAGCGTTTCACATGGTCGACAAGAACAGACAAGTCATAACTGGTTGCCCACCTACAGCCCGAGGTTAAAGCTTGTTCACTAGAACGGAGTTAGATGAAAAGCAAGTGGCCAGTGCGAAGAGGAGGCTCACCCGTGGTGCCGGAGGGAGATCAGCACCGACCACCCTGCATCTGAGGCAGCCACCCTTCCAAGTGAGCCACTGGCAGCAGCAAAGGTAGAAAGCCAAGGGCACAACCGCACAGACTTGTGAGGCCCAGGGTTTGCAAAGGGGTTGCTGCAAGCGTACCAAGCTCTTTTACTGCATTTATCCTAACATCAGAATTTAAAGCACTAGTGCAATGGTGAGCAATGAAATCACAGCCTGATTTTACTCTTGGATCCCCAGCTGTTTATCTGAGTTTTTGGCAGTCGCCTGCATGAGCTAAGGTTTTCATTGGGCTCTTTGTTTGGTAGAGGCCAGATCCTCAGCAGCTGGTGTCAGCAGCTGTAATTTCACACAGCTTCAGTGAAGCCCCAGGAGCTGCTGTGATTTATTCCAGCTGAGGATCTGGCCCATGGGACAAGAGAGATCACACGATGGTGGAAACTGCTCCGGCAGGGAGCAAGGCGGCGGAGCCGTCGAGTCTGCCATCTGGCCTTGCAGCAGAGAGGTTGATACTTGAAAGGGAGCCGGGGAAGGGAAGACTCCACCATGCTGCTACCTGCAACCACCATGCAACCCTGCACAGCATCTGCAGGACAGATAAACTCCTCATCCCTGCTACATGTGATCATTAATTATTTCAAGGCGCTAGACCTGATCTCCACAGCCTAACACTGTCTGTTATTGCATGTTGCAGCACCCAGCACATACAAGGCAGTTATTGAAGACTGGCATCACAGAGCTGCTGTAATTCATCCACTGGCACAAGTGAGACCTAAAACAAACTCAGCACTCATGGATCAACAAAACAGAGAAAAAGCAAGGCTTTTCACTTCTGTGCTCTGAGCAAAACCCAAGCCCGGGGAGAGCTCTGCATCAGGACAGGTGAGGAGGTGCCGCTCGCAGGGCTCGGCCCAGGGGAGGCGGCGTAGGGACCATTCACCCTGCAGGCCTCTTCCTGTAGCTACACGTTGCCAGTCGCGTCACCCGCTGATACCTCCCAGCCCCAGGGCTTCCCGGTGCCTCTGTGTGGTCCTGCGCTCCCTCACAGAATAATGTAACCTAAGTGCCCCCAAACCCCCATCCTGAGCCCACCTCAGCAGCGGGCACGTCCCCAAACAGGCCCTCGACTCACCCTGAGCAGCTGGGCTCTACACGGGGCTGCCACTGCTTGTGGTGGGGCCGCACAGACCGCATCCGCATCCAGATGCACCAGGTGTGATGGGTGGTTGCCACCAGCTGCCTCACAGCACAGTGTGCAGCCCTTAGCACACCACCGTTCCCACTAAAGTCCTTCCACACCCTCACACATAATTATGGAAAGGGCCGACGGGTTTTATTTTGATAAGCAACTTTACGTGGCAGGTGATCACTAAAATAGTGCAACAGCTTGTCAGAGCATCTCCTCCTAAGCAGACCTCAGTATTACGAGGTTGGGAAAATCAGTATGTGAAGCAGAACTGCACCATAAAAGCCATGCTATCTGTCAAAGTCATCAACAACCTTGTTGGTGGGATTTAGCAGGAAAACTCCCATTTACTTAGAAGTAAAACTCTTTTCACGTGATGGTGATGATAATAATAACAATAATAATAGTAATAATAATACCACAGAAGTGCTCTTCAGATTTTGAATTCTTTTTCAATTGGTGATGAATATGTAATGAAGAGGAAAAAGGAAAACTAAAAAATGATGGAAAAGGCGACTGACCTCTATAAACACTTTGAGTAAGCTGGGAAGCTTTTCCTGACAGATGACTGTAAATGCCTCATCTGCAGGACTTTCAGGACTGCATGCCTGAAATATTTCCCAATTTAAACTTCTTTTCTTGAAGAAGGGTTTGAAACTTCTACAGGGTACTCTCAGTCCTTGCCACAGTCACTGATGAGAAAGCAGTTTATTATGGAGAGATCCTCTTGCAGTCTTATCTAGAAAAGGTCTTATGTCCTCATTGCTGTAGTGGCTGGATAAAAAGGAAAGGGCGCTTCCACCCAGCCCAGAGTCTCTTGGAAGAAGTGGCAGCAGCGCATGCAAACAAAAATCTAGATGAACCAAAGACCCGGACAGTTTGAACAGGGGGAAGCAAAGCTGCCTTTCCAGGGCACATCTCCTTCCCACAGCTCGGTTCCTTCCCAGCTATAAGCCACAGGGCAGCCCCTACCTGAGCATGAGAGCAGGCGAGCAGCCAAGGGGTTTGCTCCAACATGGGTCAGACACTGCTCTGGAGGGAGATGACACTGCCTGACTAGCGCCAGCGCTGCCTTGTCACCGACCGTGTTGAACCGAGAGCATCTGGTCACTTCCACCTCCAGAGAATCTAGCCTGATATCCCCCTGCTGCCCCATTAATGAGGTCAAAACAAGCTCTTTGCCTTTCCCTGAGTAAAATGAACTGTATCTCATGTTATTTGGCCGCTGTTCTCTCCAGGAGCTGGCGTCCTGCATGCTGGCACTGAGTGCCTGTCGCACCACGTAGAGCAGAGCGAGGCACCAGCACTGCTGCTCCGAGGGCTTACCGAGCCCTGAGGACTCGCTCGAGGCGAACAAAGGAACATTTGACCTTCTGCGAGAAGGAGCTAGCATAAAAATTGCCCCTTGAAACCAGCATCAAGTGGGTTATGTTAAAAGGAGGCAGCCTTCATTTTTGACAGTAGATCTGTAATTCAGAGTTTAGCATTCCTGCTAAGCAGCAGGGTGAGGAGGGTACCTGATATGCAACAGATGTCAGATTTTATCATCATTTTTTTCTCCTCAAAGTCTAAATAGCAGGTCTTACATGGCTCCTACCTACCGACATGGCAGCTGGATTGGGCATGTGAACAGATCGGTGATACATTTTGTTCAAATCAACTAGAAGAGCCATATCCTTCGGTGAAAGGTCCAGTTTGTTGGTCAGTGATGACGAAACTCCACTGCCAGCAGAAGCAGTGTGTAAAGGAAAGGAAATGCTTGAGCAGGGGTGTTGGACTAGATGATCTCTAGAGGTCTCTTCCAACCTCAACCATTCTGCGACATTTAATCTGCACACCGTCAAAACAGTAGCAGAGCAAAATAACATACGTTGGTGGGTGGAGGATGGACACTTGCCCTGATGTCATGTTATACGCAGACAGCAGAGCATGTCCTGCAACAACTGCTGAGCAGGAGGAAGCTGGGAGCCCATTTATTAGGACAGAGGAATGAAATAGATCTGACGTTACACCTGTGTTATGAATTTCCTTTGCCTGCTCATGCACTGTCCTAAAATTCTTTGTTTTTCAATGTTTGTAGGTCACCTCTTAGGTAAATTAGTTTTGAGCTAAACTTCTAATGAAGAACGAGGTGACCTGGTATCCTTGGGCCACGCTTGGCCGCCAGATGCTGCTGCCAATGAGGCTGACACGTCGGGTGCCCCAGGTCCTCCCTGCTCAGCACAGCTGAGACCACCAGCTTCACCTGCTCGAGCCAGAGCAGCAAAGAAATTCAAAACGTTTAAGATAACAGGGTCAGCAGCACAAGGCTGTGCATGGCTGCTTCCAGAACCCTGTTATTCTTTATATAGCACCACAGGGGACTTTGGAAATTCAAAGAAAAATATATCAGAGTCTCTTCTTGAAGGGTTTTGTGGTGTACAACCCAAGCCCTCTGGGATGTTAAATGCCTCCTTTGAGGTGCTAAGTGCTCTCAACTCCCATTGGCTTTAATGGGCATAAAGATGCTCAATACCTTGGAACTGAAACATTTTCAAATTACTTTAATCTCCAGCAATCTGAACATTTACCCAGCTTTAAAATAAAGAGCAAAATAACATAATGAGCAATGAGCAGATGATGACTATACCAAGGAACACCACTCTGCAAAGGATAAACAGAGGCCAGGACCACCAAACCCAGACCTTCATCTCTAGTTCTTCACTACGGAGTTTTATGGCAAGGAGATGGAAATGTCCAAGTGGTTGAGCAGGAAAGAGCACAGCAAGATATAAATGAAAATATTGCAACCAAAGTTGGCATGCACAAGTTTGGGGATGACAGCTCTCTGTCCTAAATGGCATTGTGTATTTGATCCCTTTCATCACATTTGCTTTATGATTGTTCACTGTGTCTACCATAATAGTAAAACCATTTACAGCACAAAAACACCTTCTCAAATAGGCAACTGATCCAAATCTGAGAGAAGCAATCTTATATCATCAGACTATGAATCTAATTCAGCTACTGTAAAGCCTGACCTTTCTCTTTTTTTTTTTCAATCTTTATATCTTCAGGTAATTTAAGCTGCTGATCCCATGCAATCCTTACTCAGGGGACTACTACAATTCCATAAACACTTCACCACACAGAGGTGGGTCAACCTTTATAACAAAACTATTGCTGGAGTTGTAACACTTACAAACGCAGAGTCAACACATTATGTGCTTTATTCACTAACACCTTTGATGATTCACAGCAAAGGCTATTTGTGGGTTTTATTTATTTTTTTAAGTTAAGTTGTTTATATTTTCATGCAGACAGGAACCGATTATGATGCTTTTGTACCCAACAATACAGAACCAATCCTCTAGTCACTAAGCAGAAAAAAAAATCACAAAATCACTACACTACATGTAGGAGGCAAAACACTATTTACCTTTTTAGTACTTTTTGTTTGAAGACCTAAAAGCATTTTGAAAAAGACAAGGAGGGTGAAGAGTCAACGACCATTAAAACCACAGAAGTCATCCTAGAGATGGCAAGCGGATCTGTATCAGTGCCTGATTCTTACAGGTACAGAAAGAGTAACCTTTTTTTTCCTTCTTCTTCTTTTTGGCCACTGGGACGTTCACACCCAAGTAACTCTAAAAATGGACAGCGTAACTCTACATCTGCGGTTTCCAAAGGCAGATTCCATAAGTAAAACTACCACTTCTAGTTCCAGAGGCAGTACTATAAGTATAGGTGGTGTCCTAAAAATAAACCTCTTCCCAGACAGATAGATACAGAAAAGAGCCCAGAGGAGACATCTGAGCTTATTTACAGCCCAGCAAGAAACACCAGAAGGCAATCTAGTTGCATCAACCTCTCTCTCCCAAAGGACCCCTTAAACATGTTACTGTTTTCAGAGGGATTTCATTCCAGCAAGGAAAAATAAACCATCAAAGATGTACTCCACCTGAAAAGGTTGGTTGGCTTTATGAGTTAATAATAAACCCATTCTTATTAAATTTTATTCCTGTGAAAGACCAAATGGCCACAACACATGTAGGAGCAATTCTCTGACTTAAGTTCCACATTTGCCCAGTTACTGGGAGGATCTTTTGCACCAGCTTTCCCTTGCAGCCTGCACTTCCTATGGGGCTAAATTTCAAATTTCTGCAGGTGCATTTTTGCTTCCTGCATAATGAGGGCAGCCCCATTTACTAGTTGTTAAGTAGCAAAACTCAAGCTGAATACTTGCATTTCTTACTAATTTCTTGTGGCTACAGATTGCAGGTATAGCCAACATTCTTTTGTACCTGAAATTCTTTTAGAAGGTTCAAAGCCACAAGAAAGAGTCAGTGCTTAAGAAGCTGTAGCCCAGAGTGCTCTACAATAACAGTTTCATCTTCCATGCAACAGTATCAGCTTGCTTTGTTTACGTGCCGTACAGCAAATTCAGGTTGTTGTTCATGACCTGTTTTAGTGAGCTCACAGCCATCAGCACAGCTCAAAGGGGGCAAGGAAAGCACCGCTTAGAAACTCACCCAAAGAGAAAAATACCACAACTCGTGTTATAACTGTAGAGTATAGGCCACTTACAAAACTCAGGAGTTCTGGGGGTTAGCTAGAGAAAACTGAGCATGTGTTTATATAAATATATGCACGTGTATGCACATACATATATACATAGATATACATGTTATGAACGTGCCAGATTGCCAGGTTGCACATAGGAAGTACAACCCTGCTAGCAGGTAATGAAGATAATTATTGGAGAGATACTCTTCCAAGAAAGACACTTTTCCCCTTGGGCCTGATGGAAGCGGCCTTGGTTCAGCTTTTGCCTTATTTGTGTTATATTTCGGTTTTCTTCAAGACATGAACTCGCCAAGTGCTGTCCTGGCTTCCTCAATGGAGCATGCTAGATGTCCACACTCCAGGTGAAGGTGCCTTTGCATCTGCATGACTTTCTTCAGCTACTGACTGATTAAATTGTGAGTGATAGAGTTGATTCCAGGGGTTGAGTGCTGCTGGACTTTTACACAGAAATGAACTACCCTTGCCATTATAAAATCCAATAATTTCACTATCCCTAATGCACTTCCACTGAACATCTCTTCAGAGAATGAAGGTCTCGCCCCAGTTTTATAATAGATTTGCTCACGGCCTGTACCTGGGTATGAATCTCCACACTAGACCTGCTTCCGAGGACACTTAACAGTCACGAAGGCAGCAAGGGGGCAACAAGCAGCCTTCTGTCACCCAAACATCTTCGCATGGTCTGGACACTGACTGTAGGGCTGTTGCTCACCTCCTGAATCAGGCAAAGCAGCTATTGGTCTAGGAGGAACTGTGATCATAAACTTTGTATCTAACAGCATTTTAATTTGTTTCTATTATATACAGCTATAATGTTCCATAGTATAGGGAGTTGGTTGCATGCTGTTTCCCTCTAAATAATGCAGTTTAAATCTCCATGAACGGGCATAAGAAATCCCACAACCACCTCAGCAGATTTCTTCCCATGCCCTTAATATGGTTTTTGGCAATTTTTATTTGGAAATAAAAACAGTTGTCAGGCATCATCTCATTTAATTAAGCCCTGAGGAAGACAGATATAGCAGAAACACTGGCTGACAGTCATCTGTCTTCCAAATAAGAACTACTTGCAGATATAGGAAAGCTGTTTGAGTGGCTTGGGCAAGATACATGAGGTAATGCTTACACTTTTTTGTACATAGATTTGTCCTCAGATTCTGGGCTTTTTAGGACTTTTTTCAAGTCTGCTTATGAGTTCTGCTATTGATTTGTATACTCTAATGGCCTTTGTATTATTTAGTACATTTTAAAAAGCACCCTAAAATGCTACAGACTAAAACATAAGGCAGTGGGGAATGAAACAGAGGGAGAAGAACAGTTGTGTTGCACTAGATCAAGTGCATTTTTCCAAGACCCGTCTGCCCTGAGTAGAGCTGGCTCAAGCTCCCTTGGAACAGCCCAAGCAAGACTTCAAACCACACACCGAGGTGGGTGCAACTGCTCTGGGGTGAATTTCACCCAGACCAAAGGGAATTTTAGACTCTTACGGATGAGAAATCCCTGTGAGAAGGTTAGTAAATCCTGAGAGCTCCGAGGCCCTATCCTGTGCATTTGCTGGGGCAGAGGGTCACTGTGTGCCTGACACAGCTCTCCCCTGCACGGCACGGCCTTGCTTGGAGAGCCAAGGCACATGAAACAGAGGTGTGCGGTGCTGGGAGCAGGGGTGCCGAAGTCTGTGCTCTACTATGTTTTGCCTTGTTACCTATGAGATGACACACTAACTACCTCAGAGGTGTTCCTCAAAGCATTCATTTATAAGCAGGGAAGGGCCGAGATTTTTCTAACCACGCTGACAACCAAGCATAGAGTAGGCCATGCCCAAGAAAATGCGCTCTCCAGCGCACAGGTCAGTGTCCCGGTCTCAGCAGGACAGGGACTCCACCCTTCTTATCGGTACTCATCAGGGTTCCCTTGGATGCAGGAGGCCATCCACAGAAAGCAAGGTGATGTCACATCTGGACTTAAATCGACGCGAAAGACATCATGGCATCATGCCAACTGCAGACCACCGCACAAAGCGGGAAAATGCTGAAGAACTAAATATTTCAGATCTTCCTAACTTGCTATCTGGCAATAGAGGATCCTTTAAGCACACTGGTAGCCTCTGACTGAGGCTGGAGCATAGTATCTCATTCCTGAAACTGTGCAGTTCTACAATGGATTACCCCAGGCAGGATTTTTCAAAAACAAAACAAAGCAGAAAAAAAGGAAAAAGATGAAAGGTCAATAAAACCTCTTCTGAAGCATCCATCAAGTGGTGGATCATTGAAAACTTAAGTTCCTTTAAGAGCATTACAGACTGAAATATGTTGTCCTGCGATGCACAAGAAGCCATAAGGATGTTTCAAACAGCTCTCAAACTGCACAACAGTCCTCCATCTCCAGCCACCTGGGGTGGGAAGACAATAAATTTTCCTTCAGTCCCATTCACAAGTCTGTGTGCAGACTACACTGCCAGCATCACCAACTTATAGATCTCATTGGCTGTCCAGCTTGTCATCATCCTCAGCAGGACAGTTTGCACCCAGCCACGTGGGTGTTAGCCAGGGACTCTCTTCAGTAGCTGGACTATGTGACAGGACAAGCCCAAAGCTGCATGAAGTGGTGTATCTACACACTGGTTAGCACTTCAAAGATATCTTTAGAAAATCAAATAACAGGACCTCAGCACACTGTCTATCTGCCGTATCCACCAGCGTATCTTTAAATAAACCTAATGAAAACTACTGTATTGAAATTGAATGGAAATTTGAATGGAAATAGCTCTAGCTTTAGAATGGAGCTTCAAAAATGAGCAGCTCTATTCTTGCCCTTTTATAGACAAAGCTAGAAGAAAAGTTTCCCTCAGCTTCAACACAGAGAAGTTCAACATAACATGCTGTAGAAAACCCAAAGTTAACATTTGAACTGTGGATCTAGTCAATCAGTAAAAAATAACTGTTTAAAACTATTTCCAAGCACAACATACGAAAACCATAATAAGTCGATTCAAATGTGACTGTTCACCTAGAGAATCAGCTTTCAGGGATGTGTACAACTGTCCTTCCACTCCAAACTGCTACTGACTCTTGACTCATAAGAGATTTTATCCGGGTTTGGCTCTTTGTGCTGAGGGAAAACATATTTTCTATTTAACCATAACCATGGAATTTTAAAGAAAAAACAAGGAAGGTGCAACTTTAGCATCCTAATCCACACCACCATCCACAGATCCTTGAACTGCGCTTAGTGCTCTCAGCCCCCCTCAAGTTCAGCCACTTGCAGGCATTCAACACCATAAAACACAAATCCTGCTACGTATTGTGTAGCATCTCCATCCAGTGCAGGGGTAGGGAGAATGAGGAACAGACAGCGAAAAGCAGGACAGAGAATAGCAGAACACCTGCCTGTACGCCCTGAAAAGGGGAGGAAGAAAAAGCCCCTCAGGCATATGCAGCTCGTGGATTTGTGCAGCTACACCCATCCTCTGAGCAGGCCAGACTGGAGAAACACACTCTAGCTGTAGCAAACACTATTGTCACAGACCCCAGAATCTAAGTCCTGGGTGCTGAATGAAAATCCCTGCATTTAAATTAAGCACGAAAGTGCAAAAGTACAAATCTACTCTGCCATAATGCATGGTAGCACAATGTATCTACATACTCATGCATCAATTAAAAACCAGTCACTTCCAAGTGTATCAACCAGGTGGAAAATATGCTGCATTGCCTATATTCCTCTGAAAAGAACACTCCGTCCACCCTTGAATAAGGTTCATTTATTCATTTTAAGAAATATAATCTTTAAAATCCTGCTCTAGCCTTTGATCTCCAGTCACCAGTACAAAAGGCATTTGGAGACTGCTCAGACTTAATTAGCTTGCTCCTTTTTTATACATGACCCCAGTCACACTCTAATTAATCCATTTATAGTTAAAAATCTATCAGTCAAATCCCATATTTCATTCTTAAGACAACTTCAGAAATGGAGCCACTCCCCCTAATTCACTGCATTACCAGCAACATCCACTCCTCCCTTAGACAGCCCCATTTGCCAGCCAAGGAAAGAGAAACATATATGTATATATATATATATTTATGTATATATATATATATATAAAATATATCTTGAGGGAATAATTGAGCTTGGATCACTCAGAAATGTGATCCGAGTTGGCATACAGAACAAAACATAAAATCTGAGCTTTATTTTTCAGAAAAAGGAGAACTGTGAAAAGCTGAGCTCCACCTGCAGCGTCGCGTAGAGCCATTGCTGCACATAACGCAGCGAACTGTCAAGAGATTTAATTAGGGTACAAATCCAGCGATTTAAGAATTTTCTCTCCTTAAAACATTCTTAGGGATTTGCTCAGAATTAGAGGATAGTTTAATCATTAAAGAGGTTTTCTTCCTTTTTAATGAGATCTGCTGCATAGTAGAAAATGAGACTTTATTTATCTAAACATCACATGAAGGATTGAATAATTTAATAACATCTCTCAACTAAATCCAACCCAATATATTTACACATTTTTATTTTGCATGTTAAATCCTTATTTTATATTTGACTTCCCAATGTATAAACAAATCTTAGTTCTGCACCCCTTAAAAGTAAATAATTAGAATTCTGTACTTAATTTTTTTTAATGTACTTAAAATTCAGATTATACTTGTATTTAGCACAGAAATCCTATCAGAGTTACTGGCTATATTTCCTAGTGAACATTTATAGATCTAAAAAATTTGTTGTTTATTTCTTCCTAAATCAACTACAACAAAACATTCACCTCATGCAAAAATCAATTCCTGCCTATTCCATGTCAAAAATAGTACTGGGAATGCTGTCAAATAATACCCAGTTAATCATTACGGGTCTAGGAGTGCTTGAACATGGATTCAGTTATGGATAGAATTTCATGGAATAATTTAATATTTCAGTTTTTGGAAAGCAATCCTCAAGTATTGGACACTTGAAATATGAGCACAGCCATCACTTCAGATACCATTAGGGCCAGGTTCTGCCTCCCTTATAAATATCATTGCAATGGATGACCCAAGAATAAAGTATTATTTGACTAAATTATGCCCACCCATTAGGTGTGACTATATGCAGTCTACAGCATGCCTCAAAAAGAAAATGCTACTAATCCTGAGACATGATACGTGGGCACGTACCTGGACCTAACACCCACCAAAACCAAGCAGCAGGACACTGTGCTGTGAAAATGGATTGGCCTAAAAAAGATATCCAAAAAAGATATAAAAGTTAAATCACTGCCTCGGAGGAAGTCACTCCAGGAGACACAGATACGAGCAGTCAAAATTCTTTTTAAGAAATGAAGCAGCTTGTGCGGAAGTTTCTTCTGCAGAGAGACTATGATTTAGAAGTCATCTGAAAATTCTGCGCTCTACTAGTTTATTCAGTTTAATTTAGTTCAATAAAAATCCATCTAATGGGTTCATTCAGAATTAGGAAAACACCTCAGTATTCAAAAAACCCTGTTCTAATACGTGAAAAAGAAAAGGTTGGGGAAAGCTGGGATCCAATTATTCTAAAGAACAGGTTGATCAAAAATAATCAGTCTAGTTTATTATCTAGAAATAATACCAAAAAATCCACATATTTTTCATTAAAAACCTGTTTGATTATATTTTTAAAAATTGTCATTGTATGCAGCACAAAAAATAACTGTATTTAGCTAATACAAAAACAACCTTACAGTGCAGGTTTTCCGCATTTTAACTGAATGCCAATTTGCATGTAGAGCAAGTTTGTTAAAAATTACAAAGAAAAAGTAAGCTGAAAAATAAAATAAGTTATTCATTATTTTCTAAATGATCAAAGTCTAAAAGAATATAAGAAAAGAAATGTGGAACTACGGAATAACTTACGTTTGTGCATAGTGTATCCTCTTGATTGCAAAAAGTAATTGATTGCAGATTGCAAAAGTTTGGTGTAAAAGCTATGTATTAGGGCAAAGCATCCTGCCCTGATGTTTACTAAATGATATCCTATCACATCAAAGCTCACCTATAAAAATATCCAAAGATAAAATTATAAAGAAGGCCACTTCTCAGGGTAGTGTTAATGCCTTGTTGCATCCCCTGGTCGGGCTGCTTCAAGGATCATTCACCCACTATGAAGGGCAGAGTCCTCAATGGAAACAACCTACGTGCCGCGGCGCTGGCCTGTCCGCTCCCTGCCTGTAGCTCAGGGCCCTTGCACCATCATAGCAAATGGAAGGGCTTCGTTTGTGCACAGCTGTCAGTGTGCACACCCCACTCACTCCTTCTTAACCGAGAAGCACCTGCTCACATTAATATTTATTAAGGCCTTCTAATGGCACTGGCCTGTCTGTGCGCTTCCACCTCCACCCACAGTTGCCTCACAAGAGTGTGGATGATATAAATCATTACAACCCATTTGCAGTGTCTGCTTCACTGGTTGCAACACACAGATGTGCGTTGTGGTTAAATACACGTTAGGAGGTTTCCACCTCAAGTAGTTTTTCCTCTGCGTTTCCAAGTAGTCTATGGCCAGGCACGGAGCTGCTGTTTCCCACTGATCCCTCCTAGGTGGGGTAGGGGCCACCAAGTCAAAGAGACTCCTTGATGAGGCAAAGGAGGCAAAGAAAAAATGAGCAAGGAAAATCTGGTAGGTTGTAAAGATAAACTATACAGAAAAAGCAGTAGAGCCCTAAGGCGCTCTTTGCAGTCTCTGGAATGTATTCAGTGTGGGTTTTAATCACCATTTTTTCCAGTCCGCACTAACACTTTGTAGCATCTTAACTCTTTATGTCTCTAGACCATTCAACCTTGCGCAGGACTTGGGAAGATGTCTGGGTAACAACCACAGGGGCCAGGAACACTGAGTGACTTTTCCTTGGCTGGATGCAAAATGCTTCCCCCAGTAGCAAAGGAGTGAACAGTGAAACAAGGTCATCCAGGGAGCAATTCATCAGATTTGACAGAGTTGTCCAAAAAAGTCCGATGCCTCACTCTAGAAGTGACTATAATGGGTTAACGCTCTTCAAGGACACAGCAATCTCTAAAGATAAGACACACAGAGCAGGAGCAAGAAAGAAATGTGATCCTAGTAATAAAAAAGCAGCATCAGAGAGGTAAAGAGCTACAAGTGAAACCATCTCAAATAAACGAAGTCAAGTGTTCAAGTAAAAGACTATGCTTCCTCCACCCCACAAAAAAATCTAAGGAATATTCTCTTCAAAAAGAAAACACTTGTATGTAAGATAGAGTTTAAGTAGTGGGAATACAGCTAACTGTATTAATCAGCACAGTATTGGCATTTAGATCTTTAAAAAATGGCTATTCTCAGGACATTAGTAAGTAGCTGACATCTTCCCATTAGCATAGCACAGTCTCTGGCTAAACTGAAAATGAGACCATGTTATCTGTAGTTCACCACTGACTCCAGCTTCACATAGCCTGCTTTTCATTTTCATCGAGCCTACTTCATTACTCTGTCCTTGATGCAAATTAAAATAAAGTCATCAGTCTCCAGACAGATATACAATTTTTGTTAGGAAGGCGATGAACCCTGTTCCTGTTCCTGCAAACAATTATGCAGTAAGTGGTCTAATTTCCTACAGATGGCTTAATGAGGTTGCATATGTGTAAAAAGTTACCCACAGGCGCATTTGCAGTAGAAAGGCCATGGTTATCGCTGAGCTGCAGGGTGTTCCAGAGACCCAGATGAATACTGTTGCCGAGCGCAACAAAGGCAATGCTACAAATTCATCATTGTATTAACTATTTCATAATCATTCTTTAATAGTTCCACCTGTTGCTAATTTTTTAATGATGAGACGTCATTTAGAAGGAAGAGCTTCCTGCATTGTACAGTGGTGGAGACAGCAGCACATGCAGCCAACGCGTGGCTCTTGGGCTGCTCCAAGGTCTAAACAGAGCTCACGCACTCGCCAAGGCAGAATCAAGGACGATGACCTGCCCCACCACGGGAGGCAAGGCGCAGATTCGATGGGGTGCGAGATGAAGCACATCTTTGTAACAGGAATGAGGCCAGTGCTCGTGGGGGAAGCCCCAACCTCTCCTTAATCCTCCTGTCCATCCCCCCAGCCCATGACACATACAAAACATGTCAGTGTCCAGGCAGGGCAGTCTATGAGCAACCGTTCAGCTCTTCCCATGACTATAGCAGGATGCATCCAGGACCAAGTCCAGTATTAGCATTCCTACAGCTCCTCAGGACACGAGTTCACCAGCTGCTCTCAGTAGGTTTCTCCAGACTTTTCAAGGCCCAAACACATCTGGTTTGCTGCAGTCCCTGGTTTCCACGTTGCTCTACAACTCTCCTATCTATATACTTCTAGCCAATTGCTGATTGGAAATTATATGGGAATGTACTTCCTTACTGTTAATACCTGTCTACCCTGGTTGGTTCTTTAACATGGAGAAGCAATGGAGAAGCATCTCACCAGGTATGGGAATCAGGAATCTTCAAAAAGCACACACATATCACCACCATCAAGAGAATAAACAGCATTTCCCTTCTCAGAAGATGTGATGATGTTCAGGAATATAGGCAGGACAGAATACACACATTCTAATATTTCTCTCATTTAGGGGTCTAATATTCCTAGGACGATTGCATTACACCAGAGGCCAGGAAAGCTCCCTCCCTCCTTTGCTCAAAGGGCAGCTAAAGACACTGGAAGGGCTCATAGAGTGGGAACTGTGACAGCTGTACAAGACAGACACAAAGGCAAAGGAAATCACAAAAATCCTAAATGGGAACCCCGTTTAGGAGACAGAAGAGATATGGGAAGCACTGTAACTTTTGTGGCTGTAATAAAGCTATACTGAAAATACCTTGAGAAAATGGAGCTGCAAGAGACTGGTTGAACAAGTTCAAAATTAGCAAAAATGGGCAATAAGAAATATATACATAAATTAAAGATATATTCTTCTCTATATCTTCTATATATCTTCTATACAGAACAAATAGATTTCAGAGCCAGCATTGCTGTCAAAATAATTAGCAATCAGAGAAGCAGAACCCATGGTATGTTATTGAGAGCAGAAACACCCACTCAGGGACAACTGCTACCCTGGGTTATACCTCATTAACCCTAGTTAAGACAAGGGGAATTACATGCTAAAAAACAGAGCAGAATTTGGCTTTAGATTTATCACTTGTTTACATAATCAGATTAAACAGAGCCCATTTCTACTTCCAGACACCCTTACTGACCACTATGGGATGCGGGTGGGAAAATACTAATAAAATTGTGCTATTTTGTATTTGCACAGCACTTTGCAAACCCAGTCAGGCTAGTTAAAGCTCAGATCAGCCCACACTCATTTCCCCAGATACCTCGCAGGACATCACAGGGCGAAGCTGGCTACCCAGCACCTCCAGGAGCTGGGGAACTGCCAGTTCCTCTTGCTTCCTCCTGGAAACTGGAGTAGATGCTTTGCTCATGACTGGAGCATTTGGTTGAACTCAGATTCAGAGGCTACATTTGATGACTAAATTAAATACAGGCAGAAAGCAAACCTCTTTGCTGTTAAATGAATGGTGCCTAGCACAATTTTGGCTTGGGCTCACTAGC
Source organism: Crypturellus tataupa (assembly GCA_034781795.1). Lineage (NCBI taxonomy): Eukaryota > Metazoa > Chordata > Aves > Tinamiformes > Tinamidae > Crypturellus > Crypturellus tataupa. Next base: position 492,012 of record JAWLRI010001089.1, read on the forward strand.
GTTTTCCTAAATGATTCCCAAGTATGCTAGTACAGGCTATGGCCCGCTCCTGATGGGCAATCAGGATCCATCCCGATTTGAAGGCCATATTTGCACAGGCCTTGGCTGTCCCCATTCCAGATGGTCTTATTGCTAAGGAACAGACTTGAGCACATGCAACTTGCCAGTACAGATGCACTACAGAGCCTAAGTGGAGTGCCTTTCCCGACAGGACAGTTATTAATTAGCTTTATGCTGAGGATGGGAATTAATTCTCCTTCCCACTGTGAGCAGGAGCGCACACAGGGCGCTGGTGGGTGTTCACTGTCTGCTCCTTCCCCCCCAGCACACATGGGGGTGCTGGGCAGGGTGGCATGGGGAGGGAGGAGGCATCTGTCCTGCGGGTGGGTGATCACAGTGCTTCCCCCACCAGCC
>JAWLRI010001089.1:492525-576473 GCA_034781795.1 Crypturellus tataupa
GCTAGTACAGGCTATGGCCCGCTCCTGATGGGCAATCAGGATCCATCCCGATTTGAAGGCCATATTTGCACAGGCCTAGGCTGTCCCCATTCCAGATGGTCTTATTGCTAAGGAACAGACTTGAGCACATGCAACTTGCCAGTATAGATGCACTACAGAGCCTAAGTGGAGTGCCTTTCCCGACAGGACAGTTATTAATTAGCTTTATGCTGAGGATGGAAATTAATTCTCCTTCCCACTGTGAGCAGGAGCGCACACAGGGCACTGCTGGGTGTTCACTGTCTTCTCCTTCCCCCCCAGCACACATGGGGTTGCTGGGCAGGGTGGCATGGGGAGGGAGGAGGCATCTGTCCTGCGGGTGGGTGATCACAGTGCTTCCCCCACCAGCCCAAGTCCCACCTCAAGGGCACAAACACTGCAACCCTCAGGACGAGCTGCGACAAGGCATAGTGTGCACGGCAGGGACAACCGCAACAGGAAAAAGTATAAAGGGATGTGGGGTTAAATGACCTCTAGTTTCCTCTCCCTACAGAGCTCCAGCTAACTGCATTTCTAAGGCAGAGTGAGGTACATCCCTGCGAGCTATGCAAACACTAAGTGACTCAGAGACAATAGAGTCGATCAATCTGCTACAGCTGAGCACTTCCAAGTCCATTCAGGTCACTTGGGAATTTGAAACGCTTGTATTTTGGGATGCAAAACAAACAGCAATCAGTTTTGTACACAGCGATAGAGGCAGCGTGCTAAAATCAAGGCATACAAGAGAGGCTGTTTGACCCAGAGGATTTCATTGGAAGCCCAAACTGTCTGCAGGGTTTCAAGTTTTATTCTTGCTAGCTTACAAATTTACTGCTTTTATTTGAATGGAAAATTCATGATCTCAAATATCAAGAAGTTATGTTCAATTTCCTCCTGGCATTTTGACCTTCTCAATATGAGGGAATTAACTCTTGAGGAGACAGCTAAGGGAGACTGTAAAGAATACACACATTACAAGGCTCCTGGACTCCAGTGAGAACAAGGCTCTGTGCTGGGGAGCTGTAATCCATCCCAGACACAGGAGGTACTTCTCAGTGGACAAGTAGTGAGCAAATACTGATCTTTTGAAAAAAAATCACAAGAATAGGGCTCACCCCTACATCTCGAGGAACAACATGAAACTGCAGATGTTACAAGCCAACAGCTTCCAGCTCACTTCCAAGCTCTGCAGGGATTTTCACGCAAACTGCACAAGCTCCAGTGTTGTGCAAAGAATTATTTCCCTGGTTGTCATCATCTTTGCATGCTCACCCACACCAGCCTTTCTGTTGGTACAGACACACACGGGGTCCTATGTGGACACACGATCACTAACACTAAGAAGTGAAAGGGAAGTGATACCGAACTCCTCAAAGATACCAGGAGCACTGATTCCTGTTGGTTTTCACCCTCTGCAAGAGATCAACGAAGCACAAGAGCGGAAGGCAGATGGCCCTTCACTGTTGTGAAGTTCTACCAGCACCTTCCCACCGCTGCGGTCAGCGTGCACACTGCAGAGCTCGCAGAGTCTAAATACCACAGGATGGTTCTGCCTGACAATAAATTATGCCAAAGGCAATCTCTTAAAAAGCCATCATTATGTAAGGGTGTTCTTGCTCATTATACTGAAGGATGGAAAGTACAGCACGCACCACATCGTGTAATTCAGAATTGATTTCCTATGGTGACATATTTTACAGAGGCTCTGCTATTCCCCACCGTGGCTTTGGCATGGGCCAACCCAGGCTGTTCTGCAACTCCTCTTCCCTTTCATCTTCTGCTGTTTGCCCAGCGCAGGAGGATATTTCAGTGTGATGGCTTCATCTCCCCTGCACATCAAAAGCCAAGCAAACAAGGAGTGCTGCTCCTATGCTGGCAGCTCTCCATCACGTTTTAAAGCTCTTCCTTGAACCAAAAATGCACATCACTCATTTTATTTTGCTACTCGTCAAGGAAGAGCTAGTTGCTAACAGCAAAAAGAGCCACTTGTGAAACATGTCAGCTCCTGGCCTCATCCTGCCAGGTGCTCCATGCTCTCACCCACGGACACTCTGCTTCCTGCAAGGATCTGGACCATGCAGGATTGGGCTCAAAGAGTGTATCCACTTTGAACACTTTGTTGAAACCCTGCCCCAAGTTCCTCAGGTTTTCAGTTCAGCTTTTTGTGTTTATTTAGATTTTACAACTTCAGCTATCTAGAAGCTGTAATGCTTTGGTGCAGATGCTGCTGTGTCTGTACTCCTAAGATCTCTTCTCTGCCAGTGCCACTTGGCACCCTTGTCTGCAAACTCAACACCAAGAACTAAGGATGAAAACTAAACTGCCCACCTGTGATCTGCTGGGTGGGGTCAATCACGGGACATCGATCCCGTACCTGCATTACCTCGCAGGCTTACCAAGCTGATGCTACACAGAGTCAGGTTCACAGCTACCTTAGAAGTTATCTTCGGCCACTGTTAAATAAAAAAGAAAGCTCAAGAGATGGTAGTTCCTGTGGAAACGAAATGCAACGTGTTACCTACCAAATGCAGCTGTAATAAGAGGACCTGCTACACTACTGTGCTAAGACCTGCTGCACAAAACAAATGGCCAAGGGCAGAAGAGCCACAGGTGGCTCAAAGCAATCTTTGCTCATGCTGAATCCCAACTTCTTGGAGTTGGAAAGGCCAGGAGTGTAACTAATTAGTGACCTCTCAACACCACTGCGCTTTCTCTAGCCAACACCATGGGTTCAATGCTGGATGTCAGGTATACAGCCAGGCTCTCCTGACTGAACGCCTGTCCTGAAGTGGAGCAGGGGAACTTCCAGCTTGACCCTTGGGTCCATGCAGGGGAGGGTCTCCTCAGTGGGACCCGGGGCTCAGGAAGCGCCCACACACTGCCAGGACATGCCCAAGGATCTCCTGCAGACACCTGCTTCAACTGCAGATGCTATGAAGAAGCTGCAATCCCCTATCTTCAAGCTTGCCCAAAACACGAGATGTTCAAGAATTAAATGCCCAGAGTTCATGATACAACTTTCTATCTGCAAGACAGAAACTCAGTGCTTGGGCCACAGCAGTCCAGGCAAACAGAAACGCCTGAGTCGCACAGAGTGTCCCAGGACAGCCCAGCTCTGGAAACGCAGCCCTGCACTCGAGCTACAGCACCGGGCCCCGGCCCTTTTGTCCTCCCAAAATAGCAGCTAGCCGGGCTGCAGAAGCAGCCGTTCCAAGTCCATCTCATCCAAATTGGAAGCACACAAAGGAGGTTGTTGGACAGGAATGGACAGCAGCAGCAGCGCTCCCCGACCTACATCACATATTTCAAAGGAGGCAAATATTAATTAAAAATGGGACCCAATTTATTTATCTTTCTTTCCAATGTGCTTTGTTATGTTAATGACTGAAATCCTGACACTGGTGACTCATCCTATTGTACAATTTTATTCATAATTAACACACACACCTAAACTATTAAGTAACATAAAAAATAACAGTGAAATTTTAACATCAATATAAAACAATAAATTAGGTTTTATCTGCAATTTCAATTTGTCCAGTAATGATGCTTTAACATATTTGAAATTGAACAGCAGAGACGCTAATCAGAGCGGAGTAGATCTGCAGTACCTTTGCATGAGCAATGCTACGTGAAATCATTAAAACTTCACATTTATGTAAACTTTCCACCTGTAAGGGATCCCCAAACCAGACATATTGTGCAACATTGCGCCTTCCTGCAAATTCAAAGCATCTGCTCAACATTAACAAGCCTTGCAGCACTCTGCAAATACAGCTCTGGCTGGAACATGCTGGAGCTGACAGGGGGCAAAGGGAAAGGCTTCAAGGCAGAAGTTAGATCGACTTCATACAGACTGCCCTGATCAGCAAAGGTTTCTATTTAGTAAAGGTGTACGCTTAAGATGGCTTTAAAAGTCCTGAGAACAACCTCAGACATATTGTGTTGAAAACAAGTGCGGTGAACAGAGACTCAGATAAAACAGTGACTAGCAGAGGAGAATGTGGTTACTACTTCCCTGTGAAGCCAAATCCTCCGAGTCCTCTACTTACCATAACTACTTCAGATTAGATGTGAGACAATCTAATAAAAGATTTTATTCATGCTTTGTGTGTTGTAAAAACAACTAAAGATTCTCTAATCCACCACCTTTTCTCTTTTTCATTAATTACCACATCCTTAGTATGTCTTACAACTCAGACTTTCCTCCCTGCACACTTTGCAGTTTTCCAATTAACATTTTTTCCAGTTGATGTCTTCTAGGAAGATAATATACTCTAAATTAAGGATGATCTTCCAAAATTTTGCATGCTGAATGCTCTTACCTGATTAGTACTCAGTGTAACAGAGAGACAGCGTCAGCTTAAGCAATGGGAGAACCTGCTACCCAAGGGCTCTCTAATGGATACAGTAGGTTGTTCCCCATCTCTGGTGTTTTGCCGTAGCGAGTAGAACCAGAGTTCATCTGTTCATATATACATATTCCCAAACTGTATTGTTCTCTATAAGGTGACAAGAAAAGCTAATGAAATGCACTTCACCTTACACTATGGAAAACTCTTGTGTCCATAAGAAGGATTTTTTTTTTCAATGATCATGGAAAAATATATATATACACAAAAAAGAATTGCACGTGAACTGCCCATTACAACATCAGAACATTTCCAAGCTGAAGCCTGAAAATCATATTGATTTGTGGATAGCACTGTAGCCATTGAATTTCTCTTTCTCAGGCACTAATGTAACCCTGGACCTTTTTCACCACCATGTTGTAAGGGCCACAGCGAATTCTGCCTATGGCTTTAGCTGGTATATTTTTTTTTCTCCTGTATTAGTACTAAAGGATCATATTAAGAGGTCTAGAAGATTTTAGCAGATGGAAAAATGATTATCCTCGTCTTTTAAGAAACTGAGAGCAGGGTCTGGGAATCAAGTCTATAAATGGCCATCACACCCTAAGGCAAGAACCATAAAACCTTCCTGCTTCTCTCTAAGCTCCATCCCAACAGCTAACCATGCCACAAGTGTGATGGTTATTTCAGCCCAAGGATTTCTTTGCCTTTCCTTTTTCCTTTACAAAAGATGGCAGCTTGTGGTTATTTTTTTACATGCGACCAGACCTAGCTGAATTCAGAGGAACAACAATATTCTGTGTTTATACTGCCTGTTATTAAGTGCTGGTTTCCAGGTTTGTTTAAATGCCAGTTATCAGGATTCAATTTACCCCCTCCGATGGGGATGTCTGGTATCATTCTGAGACTAATAACTGCAATATATTATGTTAATTGAGCACTAATAAGCTGCACAGTGCGCTTTTGCTTCCAAACAGAAATGATTTTTTTAAATACTGAACACAGTAATCACCTGTCTATATCTGCACCATCTCTTTTCTAAATCCCCAAGGATTAGATACCAGAACAGATCGCTGGGGATTTCCACGGGCACCAGGCAAAGATGTAACTTTTGTTACCATGCTCCTCCTCTTTAAATGCCAAGGCCTATTTGGGAGGGCAGGAAATCCCCCATGAGGAGAGCATTTCATTGACCTGCCCCCCTGTCAGCAGCCTCCAACGTAATAAACTCTTAAGTCTGTTGCCCCACGTATCATCAATCTTCAAGACGAGGAGTCTCCAACAGTGAATTTTGCTTCTGATTAACTCTCCACAGAATTGTATTTCATGCAATTAGTGTCAGATGTTGCTGGTGCATTTTGATCATTTCATTTATTTACAGCATAAGAAATGATCACAACCTCAAATGCAAGGCACCTTTTGTACTCGCCAAATCTGTGGCAGAAAGCCTGCAATACAGGCTTGAGAAGACTCTCAGCCATGAATAAAATGGCCACAACATTTGCTTCAATTATTATTTTGCTCTTAGCTAGACTGTGGACAATGACCTCTAAACTTGAGCAAGAAGAATCCACACTGTGTCCTATAAAGATGAATATATACAATTACATGTATTTCTATCAGAATAGATTTTAAGTGTAAGATGTCTTGGGCCATTCGGTATTTCTCATTTTGGTAAGATAAAATGAAAAAGAAGTTTTAGTGCTTCTTCAATATGAATCTTGTTTAAAAAAAAATGTTACTGAACCAGAACAAACACATGAATAAACTGTAGTTATCTGCAGTTTTAATAAAGGCAGAGCTACCTGGAGGAATATTCCTTTTTCCATTCACTGGAATTCTTGGTTGAAAACAGATGATTCTGGATGGGTAATCTCAGCTCCTATGTGCGTCCCTGCCTTTTTCCCTTGCCAGACTCCTGACTGCAGATCTATCCCTAGTGGATCTATCCTGCAATGGACAGGTTTCCCAGTTTGCAGGGGCTCCAACAGCTCAGGCGTCTCTTCCTGTCAGGAAGAGGCAGAAAGGGGCAGCAAGATGCCTCAGAGAGATACGATGCCCAGGAAAAGGACAGGCTGCCTTACCGTGATATTTCTAACGTTTGTTAGAGCCTACAAGGGCCTTGGTTCATTGTTTTCTTCAGTTGCAAGATGACTAACACAACAGTATGTGGCTCCAATTAAAACTGTATCAGTCCTTGATGCAAATTTCTTTAATGTGTTCACTCCCAGTGACAGATCTGCTGCAAATTCATACCTATCATCTAGCAATTAGACCAAAGTCTCATATATAAATATTAAATAGTGCCTACCAGCAACAAGATCTAAAGAAAACACACTTTTCACTCCCCTCTTATAGAACCTACTGCCACTCACTTGGAGATGAGAAATGTCAGCAGTTCAGCTTTACGTATTTAACGTAAAGCTGTGTAGAGTATCTAAAACAGTAAACACCCCCAGTGCCACGCAGTACACACACTACTACCAGGTAGTGTTGTAGATGTGCCTAATTTACCACTTACTAATGAACAACTGGGCAGCAGATGTGGAGCAGGTCCATCCTACGCTTCCCAAAGTGTCTCATCATGGGGCATTCCTGTCAGGCTGCAGTACACGGGCACTGCGTTGGAGGCTTCCCGGAAACATCCCATTTGGTGCACGTGGCTGTGCACAGAAGGGAGCACACAGGGAAACCCAGGTTAGGATATATGACAATTTACCTGCCACATAAATAGAGAAGCTTCACAGCTTGTGCAGTGGGGAAACCGGAGTTAAGTGGAAAGAGAAGTGCATATAAAATCCCATAAAAATCTTCTCTTGCTCAAGTAAAGCTATGCTATAGCACAGATGCTCATGCAACATCCAAGCAACACCAGCATATTTCTTGCCAAGCTGGGATTGTATGAGTGCACCCTGTTTGCAGGAACATGCATTACTTCTGAATTGCATAAATCTAACTGCTTATTCATTATCTAAGTTATACTGGGCACCAAGGATGATGCATCGTGCCCAACAGTTAACACTTCTTATCTGGTAGCCAGATATTAGCAGTACAAGCTGCCAGGAATATAACCTAATTTATGATATACCACACTCACTTTGAAGATGCCATCAGTTTAAAAAATCACAAAGGGAAGTAATTATATTTAGTCAGTAGCATAGCTTCTAACTGATGAGGTAAAGTTACTTTTTAAGCTCTTCCTATAAAGAAAGTTTCAACCAAAATAAAAAAAAGAAGAGAATTTCCTCTCACTAGGCACAAAAATAAATAGAAGTTTCATCAAAGGCATGGAATTAAATATGCGCTTACTGGAATGCGCCGTGAGGGCGTCACTCAGGAGAGCATTTAAAAGCTTCTGCTTGTATTTAATGAGCTCTATAAGACTCAGGAATAGCTTTAACATCCAGCACGTGCTCCAGCGTTTAGGGTGGGAGTGAGAAAGGGAGGTCTCGGGATGGAAGCCGCGCTCTGCCGCACAGCGCCGGGTTCAGAGACGGGCTGCAGCGAAGGCCGAACGGGTCTCGCACCATCGGGGCTGCCCAGCGCTTCCCATCACTGCTCGCCTATCTGTTCGGCAGCAAAACGACAGATACATTTTCGCACTTCAGTTAGTCTTGCCAAATACTGTCCACTGCTGCCATGCAGTCACACTTCTCCTATGAGAAAGGCCAGCTCATGTCTTCCTGTCTTGCAATAATTCTTTAAATCAGACTGACACATATTCATAAATCCCCTTTTTGTTCCTGTCTGTGGAGAGGTTAACAGATGCTTTAGACGTGGGGCTGAAACTGTTAATGATGAGACAGATTAAAGCTAAACCTCCTGAGGAACGTGAGAGACACAACGCTGCAGAAGAGCTTTCCCAGGGCAGTGAATGGAGCCGCTGGACCACAGGTGCGTGTTAGCCCACAGAGCAGCAGGTACCAGAAAACCCCGTGAGGGTGAAGAGCCTCAAAGGACAACTCTGATAGGCTCTGCACTCACTCCCAACTTCGGGTTTATGTTTAGATAAGAAAGCGTGTGAAAAAAGCAACATAAAGATCACCTTTAAAATTCACTGAAAAATGGTTCTTTTTAAAGGATGGTCAATGTAAAAAAAATAAAATAACAACAAAAAAAAAAAACATTTGAAAGAATATTTCAGACTTCTATCTGGTCTGCTTCTACTGTGCTACCAAATTCTCAGCACAGAGTACAGACTTCACACTCTGGACCCCTCTAAATGTAACCACCTGTTAGACATATTACATTTTACTCAGGTCTGTATAACAGGAGAATTTGAAAGATAACAGGAGCACTTCTTAAAAAAAGTGTAGCTGAAAGAAGGATTAAATGAGTTTAACTGAATTATTATTTGCAAAGCAGTTGCAGCTGGAGGCCCTCACTGAAAGAGAGAGCCAGCACACGTTTACTCTGCAAACACGTAACATCAGCCGGACACGGAGCTGGCAAATCTCTACAGAGGCAGCTTGAGAAACGCAAGGATGGACAAAGCACACAGCAGCGACGCCAGCTGCCCCATCCCACACAACTGGAGGGCAGAACAGGACAGGGACATCTGCCGCTAGCCAGAAACATCCACTCATCCCTCCTGATCTTGGTGCTTTTGCAAGTGATTTTTCTGCCAGTAAAAGCCGTTTGATAGAGTCCTAGAGAAAGAAGCCCCCAAAGGGCACCAGAGAAAGAGGCCATGTACTTGCCTTGCCCTTTGCCAGGTATCCCGTCCACTGGCACCGTCCCAGCAGACTTGTGCTGCAGTCAGGGGAAGGCTGCGCAGCAAGAGGCAGCTCCGCTGCACTCCTTCCACACGAGGCAATGGACAGATCCTAAGCTCTCTACTTAGAGAGCAGGGCTAGGTGCAAGCTTGACATCCTTCTGTTGCTATTTCCAAAGAAACTCAATTAACTCGATTATTTTTTCAATTAAATATTCAGTGCAAGATAAATGGTAAAGAAAAGGCTAGAAGCATAAACGAGAATGGAAAAAAAGCACATCGCTCCTTCTACAACCCAAGTCTCTCAAGATTATTTGCTCTCAAGTTAAAAAAATTTTTAAAAGCATTAGCTTCCTTGAAGAAAAACACTAAACCTTTCCCTCTGTGGCTGTTTAAATTGAAAAGTCTGACCCACTTCTCTCGCCATAACCAGGTACAATTAAGCAAAGTAAGTTCCTTGCCTAAAAGAATTTGCTGTCATATTTTGGTAACTTCCATCAATTTTAGACATTCTGAAAATACAATAAGCTTAAATTTAATCATTATTAAAATTTAAGGAAGACACAATCTAATTCTGATTTGGACTAAATCTTTTGGGAAAATCTGACAGGTAATAAATGTACAAAGAGATAACTTCATAAGCAAAGACTTTTGTTTTGTCTCTTGATGGCTTCCTTGAAGTCAAATAAAATGCTAATTCATTAGCAGCTTAGTGCACGTGCCTGTATATTTTGCCTATTATGCAGATTTCCAGAAGACAGAGAAAGAAGAAAAGCTTTACATTTTTCACAATCGCCATAAATTAGAGTTGGAAAAGAAAAAAAAAAGAGGTAAGCAGGAATAAGGCAGGTAAGTTTTAAGTCTTAAATAAAAATGCATGTTTATATTATTATAATTTCACTGTTGCTTTATCTTTTTTTAGGCTGATGATTTTATGAACTTACCAAGGAAAATCAACCAAACCCAAAGAGGGTTTTGTTTGTTTGTTTTGAAATGATGTCAGTATGAGTGAACTTCAAGTTCAGGAGAGACGCTGTCTCTGTAATTGTTTTAAAAACTGTTATTAACTTGTATTGGTGCATAAAAAAGTAACAACATAAAAGATATTTATTATTATTATTAATGTAAATTGCTTTTAATTCTCTTACTATCTAAATCTGGGTACATGTGGAACTTCTTCAAAAACAAACCCAGGAAGTCTCAGCCAAGAAACACTGCTCATGACACACACGGTGATAACACTTACAAGATTGATTCCCAGACGAGGGTCACGCTGTGCCTTGCCCAGTATGTGGCTGAAGCTGCAATCGTGTGGCATGCTTCAAGAAATCTTTCAAGACAGTCAGAAGTTGGACAAGATTTCAACTCTCATTGCAGAAACTAAGCTACTTCATCGAGAGAAAATGCTTCGCTTCCATCTCTGCCCACCTAAGGATGACTATCACAACCATTAGGATAAACCATCCTCTCTGCTCTGTAGCTCATGCTCAAAACCAACACCAAAACCAACACTGTCATCGTATCTGATATTAACTACACTTGGTGCTTTGCTCCCTCTATTATCAAAGTACCTAGGAGTCTAATTCTTCCCTTGCTGAATACAGTTAACTGCAATTCTCCTCCATCTGGGCACAATGTAGTCGGTACAGTGAGGGTCAAAAAGCTTTTATCTTTCTTGTCCTAGGTCCCTTATAAGAACAACTGAGCCAATGCACCCGAGATTCCTGCAATGCTGTTAGACAGCTTTATTGCACTGTTTCAGATTTAGGGAAAAAAAAAATGGTAAAAAATCATAATCTTTAAAAGTGACTTTGATTTTGATGCTTAGATGTTCTGAATTGCCTTTGGAGACTCTTGTGTCTATATAGAGGACCTAAGTTCCTGTCAGAGGTACTCAGATCAAATGCATAAAGGTGGAAAACAACTATACCTCATTGGAGATTGATTTTCAAAGGTGCTGCCCAGAACTGTAGAAGTTTATCCAGGTGACACAGTTAAATAAATCAGGAACAGGCAGACAGTATTTACACGGGCACATCTAAACTATGTTGTCTGGGAAATTTTCCCAGCTCCTACCCTGGGTGTATACTCTGGCCACATCCCAACTTAATGTCAGGAGAAGAGCTAAGTGCCATCACCCTCCACCACGTTCTGGTTTCAGCTGGGGGAAAACCTTAGCAACTCTGGAAAACCTGAGCTACAGCATCCTGCAACATGTTGAGGGACCAAGACTGCTGGGCACAGCCTTATTGCTTAGGTTGTGACTTCAGACAGAAAGTTCATCTAAGGAACTCCGAAACAGACTCATTAGCACAATGAAACACAAGTTTGTTAAGTTTTTTGATGACCAGTCACCTCTGCTCCATCTTTGAAACCCTATTGTTTAGAAGGCACGTGATTATTTTTAGTTACTAATACCATTCAGCTTTATTTAAGTGTAAAATTTTTTATATCTGCTGAAGGCCGTAGTTTTCTCCTTCTACTCTGAAGCAACCAGGCAAACCCAGCACATTTTGCTGCACCATGCTGGGAAGGAGCCTGGAGAGCAGCTCTGGTTTTCAGACCATTTTGTTCTTTGCCCGAGCTCAGGATGTGGCTGGTGCCAGGGTGCCCGGTTTGGGGAGGAAGTGGTCCCTAACAAGTCCTACCACGGCCCATTACAAGGTCAGCCATTCGACTCAGCGATCAATATCTTTCTGGCAACTCACGTGCCTGTCCCCAGTGCATTGGTAACAAGCAAGCGTTCTGCTAGCAACTCTTCTCTGCTGCCAGCCTCATTCACAAAAGCTTTCCTGTATCATAAGCTTAATGGATAAGGCAATCAATACAAATAAAATCAGATGCTACCCGACTTATTTCCTTTACTAAGTAGGGTTTGAATATTATGTTTTTGGCTGCCCTGTCCAGAATAACAAAAAGACAATATGGATATTTATGACATGCCATAACATTTCTGACGTAATTAAGAAATGTGGGTAATACCTTGAACTCAAGTTATTGCCTGGCCAAAAGAATCTCACTGGTGATAACTGTTCGGACGCTTCAGAGCTGCAGGCCATCAGAGAGAATTGGGACAACCTCTGAAACCAGGATTTCAGATGTGCTGTCACTTTCCACCCAAGCAGTGAAACACAAATCAAGAATTAAGAGTTCTAGCTTAAATGCCTTTAAATATCTGTTAAGAAAGAAAGCTGTTGAAGAGTCACATACATTTATTTTCTGTAGAAGTTCTCCTAAGGCCTAATACTAGCAAAAACAGAAAATGAACTTAAAGCCAGACTTTCTTTGTTAGAGGTTTTGGGTTGCCCTAATCAACTCGTCACAGGGAGGTAGAATATGTCTGCAGTTATATATGTTTTAATGCACTGTCTCCCCGTGCCTTATTTCACTGAGAACACACTCCACACAACAGAAAAACGTTGAAAAGATGAGATTAGCTAGAGCAGCTCAGGAGTATCAGATTCCCAAATACCCTCAAGAGCAGCACCACAAGTGTATGGGACCAGACTGCTGTTTTTCCACATTGCTGCGTAAGTGCCCAGCAGATCACACAGCCTCAGCCAGTCGTCATAGAAATGCGGGACTAACAAACCATTTGTAAATTCTCACTCAAAAGATTCCTACCCCAGCATTTTCAGCCTGCTTCCTGCAACATGCATCAATATTACGATCACCAGGGGACACTGAGCAGTCCAATTTTCTGTCTTACGCAAAAACGTCATGAACATTTACAGGATCCTGCACTGAGGATAAATCTGGGCACGGACGGAGGAAGCATCACCATCGGATGGATGGAGCACTCCGCTCGCTCTGCTCCCAGCCCAGCCATGGCACCTCTCTGCACATTGTGGCGAGCTGTTCTACCCCTCCGTGGTTCCCTCTATCCTTAAAGCCTTTGTTTGTCGTCTCCATTTAGGCTGGAAGCTTTTCAAGACAGAAACTGTTTATGACAGAATGGTGCTCCAATCCCAAGCACAAGCACAATGCCAAAAATAACCAACATATGTTTACCAGTTATGAGACAAGCTGGTCTGTGTTTTAAGCTCTTCCTTGCTTGGACTTATAGATACTGGCTACGCATGTGATGCTGAGCAGATCCAAAAGAATCGCAGAAAAGCTGCTCTTGCGAGGGGAGCTCGTCCCCGCAGCAGCAGTATCCCCAACACAGACGCACGAGCACAGCAGGGCTACTATGAGGCGGGAGCTGTACTATGCGGTGAGTGCAAGAGTTTTAATCTTACTGATTTATGGGACACTGACTGTCTCGCAAGGCAGTAATGACTTCCCATGGAGGTCATCACAGACACTGTTTATCAGTCTGCTTTGAACAAGTCCCATTAATAAATAGGCAGCTGCAATGTATATTGAGAAACCCATGAGCCACGTGACAGAGTCATAACATTGCAACTTCGGTTCCCCTACACTGCTTATGAGAAAGAGGAACTCTGTGAAGGAGGTTTTCCCAGGACAGCAATATTAATTATATAAAATAGAGATACTCAGGTAGACCTGCACAGTCTGTGCACTCTGCATTCCTTAAATTTCTTGCTACGTGACCACATTTTATGCTTATCTTTCGGTGCACTGATCTTGGAGCCCAGATTTTACCTCCTTATCTTCTCTTTGTCCATCTAGCATATAAGAAAGATTTACAGCACGTTACACATGGTGAACCTGTGAGAAAGGAGTTACCATGACAACGGAGTATTTCTTTGCTGTGTACTCTCCACATACTGAAGCCGAGGAAGGCCAGGACACCAAGCCAACTTCAAAGTTGCTCTCTGGTCCTACTGCAATGCTCTAAAATAATCAAAACACTTTACTACCAACCAAGCAAACATATTTAATATGGTTTTTAAAACCACTTAAGAAAACCTAACCCTCCGAATCAGTCCCTGTGAAGTACCTGAGACACGCTGCAGAAAGAGTTTTCCACATTTCAAACACATACTGGAGGAGAAGCATCTCAAGAAGTGCCCTGAATGCGCTCACCAAGGAAGAAGCATGTGAAAGTGCAACAAGCCACTGCACAGCACCTCGGCAGTTCAGTGCTGCAGTTCAACAATAGAAATACTAAGACACTTTCTAGTCTGCCTCTTATACATTTCTATCTTGAATCGTGAAGCCTGAGTCACAACAGTGAACCTCAGTTGTATTTTCTGCACGTATAAAAGCCAAAGCTGCGATTTCAGCAACCCAGTAGCCCCCTTTGCGCTGTCATTTATTACAGACTTTCTGTTCACATGCACAGGCCCCTCTGCTCTGCTCCAAAGTTCACCATTCCCGAGCAATTCGTGTCCTAATTCAGGGTGCCCTCCTGCTTCCACTGACAGCAACCACCAGCAGATCCCTTGAGGTCAGGCCTTTTCCCACAAACACTCAGATCCCTTCATGCCTCTAGTCTTAGTCATGGGCTCTGCAGAGAGAAAAGGAGTGGAGAAGTGGGGTCTCAACCGCACCGCGGGGCAGAGGCTGCTCTTGGTAAGTAACATATTTCTGCCAAGGGCACACGGTGCCTCGGGCTCACACTGTGCAGTCGGTCCAACACAAATGAACCCTGGTGCACCAAGGAGGTGTGCGTTTTCAGGGAAAGTGAGATAAATGGTAGACCTACAGATAGGGAAACAGCACAGCCAATTCTCTTTCTCTCTCTCTATCTTTTTGATGTGGGAAACACAGACAAAAATCTTTGTCTACAGGATAGGCCAGGACTGGGAAGGTTGGAGACCCATATATAGAAATTTGGGCCAAGCTGCTTTTCCTTTCCCTGTTGGGGTGCATTTTCCATGAGCTGGGAGCTCTGCCAGCGAGCTCCCCAGCTCCTGCATCCTCGCGTGCCCGAGCGGGTCCCTGGGCAGCTCCTCCAGCTCTGCACTTGTCCTGAACTCCCTTCCACGTGAAATCACTAAGTCGTTTTTTATTATTAGCAAGGGCTGAATTTCCTGTGGTGCTGGTGGTGCAGAAACACAATCTCTGTTTCACAATATTAAAAACACATTTTCCAATCAGAATGGGGTAGAAAGAGAGGGAGAGCAGCACTGAAATATGCATATATCTCCCCAAATACAACTGAACCTCAGAAAGTCACAGATAAGCATGACTGCAATGGCAGGTTACAAATAAATAAATAAACAAACAAATAAAAGCCTTAAATACTTTTTTGAGTTACTATATAAATCACGTGGATACAGCAAATACATTGTTTTCTTAAATTAACAGCAAGATGATTGTCTGTTTTTCCACCTTCTGCAGTGCTCCTGGCTGGGAGGCACCATAAGGCTCTGTGTTCTGTTGGGAGCAATTCAGGCGCTCGCTTCTCCAGTTATTCTCCAAAACTGATCCTGTTCTCAATGAATCTGGAGTAATGCTGTTTTATTAACAGCAGGCCCACTGCTGATCTCACTAAAACCGGTATCAAAGTAGAGCCATTCCTTTTTATTGGGGAACTCCATCTCAATTTTATTTAGGCAGCATGATCTCATAGGCAAGGCATCAGGTCTGGCTTGTGTTCCCTGCCATGCCATGTGACCACAGGCAAAACATGCAAGCGCTCTGTGCCTTCTTTTTTTTTTAATCATCTGTTGTATGCTGGAAATCATCATTATTTACCGTTGCAAAATGCTCTGAGATCAATGAATGATAAACCCTAAATAAATACTGCTACCAACCAAGGGCATGGCTTTTATAGACTGGAATGATATGAATCGGGGATAACCCCAGTGACACTGATATAATGTGAAAATCAAGTCTCAAGCTGAATTAGTAGTGAAGTTTTAGTAGTAAAGTTTTTGAGAACATATGACCCAACAAAAGCAAAGCGCAGTAGGGTGAGCTGTTGGCACACAATTGATACAATGGTGCAACAGACTATGATGTGGAAGATGAAGAGCCACAAAACAAAAAAGTGAGTTCATCATACTTTGTTCACACACTGAGTTTTTCTTTCCTTTATTTTAGTACTGCCTTCTCTGTCAGACATATTCTATGGCTTCTTGTTCAAATTCAGTTTTGCCTTGACCTTACAGAATCTTCCTTTCCTCCCCTAATTTCATGCTCTGTGTAAAACTGTAAGTCTCGCTCATATGGAACAAGATTGACTCTTCTGGGCTTGATGCTCTGCTCCTTTGGAGGCTGCAGGCTGTAAAGCAAAGGAGCTCACAATGTGCTTCATAAAATATTTCAACTTTTAGTTTATGCTTTTATTCTTTTGCATTTCATTCATTTTTCCTTTTTTTTTTAATGGAATTCTACACCATAGAATTGATACCTGGGCTCTAAGGGCAAATGATTCAATGTGCAACCCTATCATCCTAAAAATAGCACTTACAAATGATCACTCACCCTCTGTCAACTCTTTAATCTGAAACATAGAACACAGACAGAAATCGAATGAATACTCTTGACTATACCTAGAATCTACTTTCATCCTCAGAGTGGCATCACAATGTCTATTATTAGTATCCAAACTGCCAGTTTCGTAGCACATTGGTACTCTGAACACTTAACAGATGAAAGACGACAGGTAGAAATACTTCTATGCCAAGATTAGCAGTTCATGGACACACTAACAAAGTCTATCAGGATAAATACCTACTGCAGGGAACAGAGAACGCCACAAGAGATCAGTCTGAAAAAAATAAGAAAAAATTATTCTTCAAACAAATGTTCAAATATAAAGTGTCTCTCAGGGAATCTGGTCACTAGTACGCACCAAGTGTCTCATCAGCAGATTAGGAGGTTTCTGCAATTCCGACTATTTAGGATTTACAAATACCTTAAGCCACAACTGCTAGAAATGTTTATCATTAGAATTACAGCAATGACAGGGATTTCAAGTTGTAATTCTTTAATCTTGACATAGGCAAAGGGTTTTGTCCATTCTGAAAGCCACAGTTTGCCTATCTCTATCAAAACATAATGGCAAGATCCATATCGCAGCACCTATAGACTAGCTCAGTCCCACTCTGTATTTCCATTTAAAAGCTGCAGAGGTTTCTATGATCAGCGACAGCTCTTCCTGCCTTTCTGGAAAGGAAAAGGTAATAGGGAGCTAAAAAGTTGCCATGCCTTCCACCTGCATCAAACTCAAATGGGACTGTGGGGCATGAAATAGGTAAGGAAATTTCCAGGTCTACAGTATGATTCAGCACACGGTCTGCAAGCCAGAGCAGTGTGAAATGCATCAAGATACTCAGCTCAGAGAAAACCACGTCTCTGCCTCTCGGATGTCTATCTCACTTGCTGCCAGCCTAAACACAGCAGAGATTAAAATACTCTTTTGGTGCAGAGGGGATTACAATCCCCCTAGTTTTCTATTTTAGGCAGCAAGTTCACTCTTCCAGATGGAAATGAGCTCCTGGAAGGCTGTGCTTCTGCAGCCAGGTAGCACAAGGGACAAGAAGTATAAAATACTTTAAAACATTGTAAGGGAAGTTGTTCTGCTTCATCTGCTTCATTTTGAAAAAAAGAAAAAAAAAGACTCAAAATCATTTCCAGCTTGTTACTGCCAAGTCTAGTCTGGCCTGTAACCAAATTTATTTATTTATTTATTTATTTTTATTTTATTTTATTTATTAAATCAGAAAGTGTGAGTATGTTCCCATAACCAAAAATGATTGAGCAGTTATAGTCCAGCAACTTACTGCCTATCAACTGAGATGCAATAACTCTATGTGAACTTTTAGCCCATTTCAGTAGTGTATTAAAATATATTTGCTGCAAACTTGCTTCAGTGCATATCTGTAGCTGCTTCACAGAGTTTAAATCCACTACACTAGTGACTAGGGAAAGCCAAGAGCACACAAATAATAAATTAGTATGTTTTGCCCAATAAACTTGTTAATCCACAGCTATTCAAGCACTTCCACCCGTGCAAATTCACCATTACTCTGTATGTTCAAGGACTAACCAGCTTATAGTGATACCAGCTCTAAGTCATTCAATTAAAACTGGTGCTTGTTCAAAAAGAAACTAGACTGTCAGTCACACACAGATGAAAAGCTTTGGAGAGGGCTGCCTTACAGGATACATAGTCTAATCAGACACTGAAGATAGTAAAATTATAGAATTGTATCAATCACAGTTCTTTAGGTTTCTTTTAAACACATTTATCTAAAAATTTGGAAGCAAACCATGTTTCTGCATATGTTTTCAGAAACAAATGGTCTACTTTGTATTACTTAATGTTCCTGTATGCAAATCTATATGTTAATCATTTCTGAATCACTCCCTAGAATATTATACATATAATAAATATTTAATTCCTTCAGCAGACACTGCAGGTTGAACACTTCTCTACTCATAACGCATTATGAGAGTTATGAACAGTAGGAAAAGGACTCCAGTGATCAGTAATAGCTGATCATCCTTGGCCACCACCACTGCAAGGGTAAGTTTGCCAACGGAAAGTAAGAAAGTGGCAACACAAGAAGGTGACAAAGAGCCTCAGAAACGTGTTTAGTTGCCCTTATGTTTATGTGATGGTGGAGCCTTCGCTCCTCCCGTCTACGTGGAGGAAGAGCTTCCAACAGACTTGAGAAAACTTTTCTGCAGTCTCCAATCACATCAGCAGAGATGCCTGGAAATGGAGCAAGACAGAAATCTGTTTTTTTGTAGCATCTGCCGGGAGGAAGAAATCCATCCCTCTGCGGGAAGAGCCTGGAACAAGGGGCTCCCTCCCTGTGGGGCCTTCGCAGGGACTTGATCCGGCTGCAGAGATGCGCCGCCGGGGCGCATGGCTTGCAGTCCCGCTACTGTCGCCGGCCGCTCTCCGCAACCCGAGGAGCGAGCAGTTCTTCCCGCTCTTCGGGCCGCAGACGCAGTCCTGCGCTCGACGTGATTTTTCCATCATTGCTCATTTGTAGATTATCCAACTGCATTTGACCAAGACAGAGAGAGGAAACTAATGATAGAGCATAGCACTTAGGAACACTAATTGCAAATTACTCTTAAATAATACATCAGTCTTCTCTTAATTATGGCATCTTTTGCTCTCCTCAGGAAAGTGCAGCATCTGCTAATGTATTTTTCCAGTTATTAGTATGAAGGCCTAGGGAAAGGCTAGAGCAGAGCCCCTTCCTGTATCTTGACTTGCTCTCAGCCCAAGTTTCCCTGAATGTCCTAAAGCTTTTTCTCCCTTTCTGACTTAAGGATTCCTTCTTATGATACATTTCTTTAACCAAGGCTTCTACTAATGCCCCTTTCTGAAGAAACCCTATTTGCTCAAAAAGTGACCAAATCTTATATCTCCCACTCATTTTCAAAGCTCATCAAAGCTAAAGAAACACTTCAATGGTTGAAGAAATCATCTTTCTAGTTGTGTTACTGTACCAAAATCCTTGCCACCATATTCGCTATTTAATCTGTCATTTCCTTCAGAGCTAGTATGACAGGGTAGAAGACACTGACAGACACTTCACTGCACCCCTGAGCTGAGTCCAAACCCTGCTCTGCTTCCCCACTGGCTGAGTTTTCAGAGTGATCTCTGATGATCTGAGCTCTTCCATTGACACATGTCAAATATGGGAATAGTCATGCCAAATTCTGAGCATTTGCACTGGCTCTGGCCTCTGCCATTAAAAACCACCCACACGGTACAGAAGCTTCTGCACCCAAAGCAAACAGGCACATTTGAAAAGCACTGGAAGAAGGTGATTTTCTGAGGACTGCACATCTCAGTGCTGGAGTTGGAAGCCAAGCCCAGCTCTGCATGATTTAACCCACGGTGCGTTACTTCTCCCTGGGTGCAGGACACAATAGAAATCCTAATTTGAATTTTTAAATAACTCTGGAAATCGGCAACCCAATGCATTCACTCAGGACTTAGCAGGCAGCTATCTCACCTGTAGTGCCATGGTGACACCATCAGATTAATAACCAGAAGAGAACAGCACTCTTGCACCAGCCCCTTCATCACGTATCTCTATCTAACAGTTGCAGGCGTGAGATTATTGCTCTAGGCGACCAGTTTTCTTCAGCTCAGGGAAAACCAACAATTGATAATCAAAAGAAATGAGAGAGAGAAAAAAAAAAAAGACCTCAGCTTTCATGAAAATCAGCATGAGTCTCTCTTTAAAGAGATTTTCCAGTCTGGACTTCACAGAACACATATCATCCTCTGACAGACAAAAGTAAAGACTTGCCTTTAGGTCTTCAGATGCAGGCCTGCAAATCTGTTGGCCATAACGTAACCTAGAGCTGAATAAGGATAATTTGATTTTGCAAGAAATTTTTGGTTCTTCGTTCTTATTTCTGCTCCCCATTGAACTCAAAACCTTTTCACATTTTAGAGAAAAGCCACTGGGGTCAAGAAAAAAAAACTTTCCAGGTAGAAAAGGTGAGGTTTTGGTTGGAAACTTGCTTTCTCCTCCTTTTCAGAAACAATCAGGGTCTACATTGGTTCCCAAATCCCCCCTTTAGAAAACATCGCTGGAATCAATATGTCCTCCCAATATACTGCAGCCTCAAGGCATGACATATCTGCTGAAAAGAGACCGTCAAAACCGTCCCAACAGGCACTGATGGCATCGCCCCCCTCCCACGCTTAGAAGCCACCTTCCTTTGCCACCCCCACATTCCCCATCACCCACAGAGACCACCTGCTTGTGCCTTCCCCCTAGAAGGCAAAACAGGAATCTGCCCTCCTCGTGCAAACCCCCAAGACCAGAAAACTGGCACACTTTCAGCCCCTCTGCTACCTGCCTGCAAACATCTGCAACTTAAAGCAGTTTTCCTTGGCAGTACAGGAGACCAGCTAAAGCCCTGGGAGCCCTGCCTGGGTGCAGGTTATTTGCCTGGAAGCCTTTAAACAAATGTCAGGCTGTTGTTGCACTGCTCAGTTAGTCCGATCTAACAGCCACGACCCCACATCAATCTTGCATGATTCACGTCAAGCTCGCACTGTCCCCAGCAGCGCTGTACACGCTGCTTCCAGGCTCTTCCTCCGCGACGGCCAGCCACATCGGCGCATTCGCACTGCTCATCCCACAGCCCAGTGCTCCTCGGGAGGGTGTTAACAGCCAGGCTGCGGGATGCTGCTTCTCAACTGCCTTCGCAGCCATTTCCACCAGACTTCCACTTGTTCCAGGCGTGACTGTCAGATCTAGCGTGGGGTCTCTTAACCCTGCAGTATCCAGGTAAAAAGTAGTAACTTGTCTTTCTTCCCTGCAGCCATAACAGCTGAGGTGTTAAGAGCATACTGAGGGCAAGGCTCTTTTTTAAGAGCATTTGGCACAGCTAGGTTTATTAATTCAGAGCTGTGATTTTACAGCTTCATTTACTTCTGCCAATTTTATGTTTTGAGGGATGGAGAAAGCATGAAGGAGTAACAACTTAAGTGGAGCTCAGCAGACAGAGAACAAGTGCCTCTTAGTCTCCCCACCACCCCTGCAGGCAGAGGCATTCCAGCTGATAGGAACTCTTTGCCAAAAAAAGGAAAACAAACATCCCCGTAGCTGCTAGACCACTTGAACCATCATGGAAAAGTATGTGTTTTCCTACACTACAACCTCACTATTCCTTGGAAGGCAGGATGCAAACATTTCCCTTCAGTTAAAGTTGGTGAGGAGGGAAAATAGCAGGTTTATTTCTCTTCAGGCAAATTGTAGCAAACACATTTTTTCCTATCTATGTAAAAGGACAAGAAAAAAATCAATGTTGCAGCTAATACACCCTTTCACAGGACCAAAGTAATCAGTAGTAAATGTCGGCAGCGCAAAATAATACTTGGCAAACCCACCGTGCTTTAGGGTCAGCAGAGAGATGTCATTCCTTCCTACACAAAATCATTAACACTGACGCCACAGATATGCGACTCATAATGCCTGGTAAATATCCCAGAAAGATTAATAATATTTTCATTGAGCTCTCTATTTAAAGCCACAGAGAAGCACCATTCCATCCCTAAGCTGATAATATGGTCCACGTGTGAAAACAATAAAATAATAAAAGCAACATGGATAAGCTTTCAATAGAAAGAGCTTTACCCGAGGAAATGTTTCTACATCAAAGCAGGTGGATAATCTGACAATATTTTCTTCTACAAAACTTGATAAAGTTACTTAGCGATTTAAACAAGATACACTATTATAATTTTTATTAGTCCCTAAGCTACTATAAACAAAGCTGTAGGGGAAAATTGCCCATATCTATAATACCATGTGTAATAAGCAGCTCAAACGCTATCAAGTGAGAAGCATTCCCTACAGCTCTCTTGGACACCGGATGTTTTTCTCTACCATTCCAGACACTTTTACGCCAGTAGTGGAGGTGTCACAGTGGCACAGGTATTGCCATCTCAGTAACAGTGAACTATGCAGTAATATCGCTTGCAGACTAACCATAAAGCTGCTCCCATGCTGCTAAACTCCTCGGCAGGTTTCCTGCTCCTGCCTTGCACCTTCTCAGTGCTCACGCAGCCTAGGTCACGGGCAATACGCCTGCAACATACCAGCAAGGTACCTGAGCGCTCAGTAGCCAAGGACAACCTGGACAAGGAATTCAGCCCTTTGTCTGTCTCCTGAGTTTTCCAATCCCCCAGCCAACATAACTAACGATGGCCAGGGTAAAAGTCTTTCATCAAAAAGAAAAGACAGACAGTAGTTAACAGGACCAGAATTTGCCCTATTAGGGCTACACTCATACTCGCAAAGGGAACATGCTGTCACATAATCCTTACAGAACTGAAAAGATCCCGATGATTCTTTAAGCATATAAGTTAGTGCCGTGGCTCTTTGCATATATGCTATCTCTGTCAAAATTACATGTATCTGTTGGGTATTACCTATATTTCAAGAAAAAGTGATAGATTTCATTTTTGTTTGGTCACTGCTACTCAGTATGTTTGTACTACTCAAGAACAAAATCTAATACCCAAGATCCCTATGGTGAAAAATACTGATTTTTAATCCTTCAAAAGCATTCTTTTTCACAGTGCTCAAAATTCCTTCTGCTTCTTATTCTTTTCTTTCTAATCTCTTGATCCTAATGCTTGTGTCATGCTTATCATTGAACTATCCAAATAGCAAGGGAGCTGCAGAGACTTAAAGACGAGCTCAGTAGCCCCGCTTAGGCACTCAAATCCACAGAGAAGACCACATCACTTAAGGGCCCTTTGGACAAAGCTCAGTTTCTCACACCAAAAATTGTTTTCTCTACAACAATATGGTCACAGCACTAAGAGCAAGTGCAAGGAAGCTTCAGGAACCAGTCTAGAAGCAGCATTTAAGGTTTATCTGGGAGCAGCACATCAGGAAAGCAAAATTCACTTTCTCACCAGGCAGTCAAAAAATGTAACAATGAGTTAAAGTTGGGTTTGACGTTTGTTTCCCTTTGCATGCTGAGCAAACTACCGACACTTGTCTGTACATTTAGTTTTAGCCCCTACCATTTTATGAACCAAAAGTCAACAATATTGGGAAATTTATTATTTGAATTTATTTCTGCTGTGAAGAACAGAGGTAGGTTGATTAAATGACAAAAAAAAGAATACATATTAGTCTGGGAATCACCTAAGAAATCCAGCTAGTCAAAATGATTTAGTAAACCTTACTCAATAAATACTGTGTTCAAATTCAGAACATGAAATAGAAGTTTATACAAGAGACTTATGTCTCATTCTCTGATTCATATAATAATTGTTCTGGGATTCATATAATAACTGGTCTGGTTAAATATTTATTTTAATATCCACTTGGTTGAGAATTACACCAATCTATCTCTCTTTATGTATCTATGCAGAAGCTCGTAGAAAATCTTATCCATGTAGCAGAAATGCATTATCAACATTTTTGCTGCATTTCAAAATTCCTTTTTTTTTCCTCATTTCAGCTGGAAAAAAGTGCCAAATATTGTATTTTTTACCACCAGTGGACTATTGATCTTTACAGTTGTTGCTTATAGGTTAAATCAAGAGATGTTTGCATAACGAGAGAACGTGATACCCTTCTTAAACGCCTTCAAAAGCAGTAAAATGAACATTAAAGGAAAGTTTTAAGGTAGCTATGGGCAAGCTCTGCTGATTCACAGTGTTCTCCAATAAATGTAAGCTTTAGATAAATTATTTGAAAAATAAAAGAAAAAGAAAAGTCATCCTCTGATAGTTAACAACAACATATTCTTTCTCTTACAGGGAGTAATTACTGGCTTTTCTCATATGGAAATCAACCAAGCAGTAGATATTATTTTTATGGGAAAGTGAAAAGACCAACAACATCTGCATGAAATCAAGCCTACGTTTTTTAAATGGCAGGTGATGAGGGACATCTTTGAAAGTCTTGCTCTTAAAACTGTTTATAGCTCTGACTGAAAAATCAACTCAAGTTGTGCATTCCACTGTCATTAGTCACATCACAAAGCAGAAGCCACGAGCCACGACTGAACTGGCTGCTTACTGCTACATGACAACCATGTGCTCAGGGGCTGTAAGCTGAGAGGGGGCTCAAGGACTTCTGCTATCAGCTCTAGAACCGTGACTCACTGAGTTACCTGCTCCTCACCTTTATTTTTCTCCCTCTGCATGAATTAAGGTGGCTTATCTACCTTAAGTGCGAAGTTGAGGGACAGAAGGCACTTTGATGCAAGGCATTCCCAACACATTGCTGTCTATTAACGTAATATAAAGGCATCATTGCACATGCTTTTGTTTAGGAACACGGAGGACAGCCTTTGAAAGGGATTCAAACCTCACCTCCATTAGAGGAAACAGCATAGTATTAAGCACAAAAATGACAAGCAGATCACAATTCTGTCAGTCTATCTTTGCCAAGAAGGCATCAATAGACCCACACAGATGCTGAGAGCATAACAAAAAGAAGTTATATGTGAAATATAGTTAATAATTTCTCATCTGCTTTTATTACAACTTCTGTCAAGTTTCTTTCAGCAAGCTAGCCAAGAGTATCAGCTAACAGCAATTCAAATTCACCAGCTAAACCCTTCTGTCAGCTCAGGAATGGACTGTAAAATGTATGAGGCTAGCCTTGCTTTTTTCCTCACTATTTCTTAGTAATGGGCAGCCAACCCTAATCCTCCAGATCAGGTAACATCATTCACCAAACCAATTTAACTGGAGAGAATGTATCAGTACAGGTGCTATGAGCTCTCTCCAGCGCTGAGTAATCAAGATGGGATCCCAATCCTAGTCCAGGTCCTCCTATGTGACCTTATGAAAGGCAGTTTTCCTCACCATGCTTTACCTTTCCGCCAGGAATATAGGTATAAGTGTGCCTGGGTCACAAAGTGGTTTGAAACTCACCAAAAGAAGTTGCTGAGTCTAAAAACAGAGTCCAGGAATCAGTCACTGCCTTATCATCCCCTCTAGTTTTTAAAATGAACCACAGAAATAATCAAAGCACCATAAATACCTAAGTGCTGAAGCAAGAGGAGACCATCACAACGACAGGAAGTTAGACCTGCCACTTCAGACAAGCTGCAGAATTTACCCCGCAGTTTTTTAATGAGGCAAAATTTTGTGGTTAGATTAGATCATGTATTTTAGAAAGATATTTAATCCTTATTGAAATATTTCAGGCAACTAGGAACTTCCCTCATTTCTGGGTAAGCTGCTGCAATTGCTAACAATCCTGGTAACTAGTCATCCATCTTTCCCATTTCAGCTTATGGAACTTTGGCTTCTGGATCCCAGTGTGCCTGTTTGCACTAATTAAAGGAACTCTCCAGTATGGTACATCTCTTCCAGGTACACAGGAGTGCTTTCTCAACCCTGCTTTCACTGGAGACCCTTAAAATCCTCACTGTAGACCAGGCTTTTTAGACCTAGCATCAGCTGAGATTCCATCTCTGCCAGTGCTCCCACCCTCCCCATTCTGGGTCCCCTCCAATGGTCACTGCGGCACCGATCTTAATGGTGCCGTCATCCAGGGACACCCCATGCCACTTCTTACACAGTTATACGCTCAAATCCATTTTTGCTTTCGTCTTGCAAGTCAGAGCACTGGCAGCAACACTGCATGTTACTGGTATGGCACGAATCATCTACAGCCTGTCCGTACTTCATGGCTCTTCATGGACTACATGACTCTAGCCCATTGCCAGACAGGGAGAGGCTTTCAGGAGAAAGTCAGGGTGGTTCCCAGTCTGTGTCGGGGCATTAAGATCCACTGTTCAGCACCAAAGAGAATCTGGCTATATTGTCTGGACACCTTTTCTTCCCTACATTTCTGGTGCAGTATTTTATGAAGCAAAAAAGCTATAAAAAGAGATGAATTGACAGACAATAGGTCCAGATATGTGCTCTTCATTTATCATGTCAGCCCCTCCTCCAAACTTGCCTGCTCCTGAAATCTGCCAGGGCTATAATTACTCACCTGCAACTCAATAGCTCAGCACATCAATATTTGCAATGTACAGCTTCTTTACCCTGCACTAAAGCGAGGCTGCATGGAGGCCAGGACTGCGCAGAGGATGATCTCCCTGAATGCTCTGGCGGGGGCTGGTGTTCAACACAAACCCTATGCTGGGCAGCCTCAGCACAGCTGATCTGTTATGAGCTGCAGATGGGACAGCCAGAGCAGTACATGTGTATTCAAGTAAGTATTTATAATCCCGCTATGTGCAATCGTATCAGACACTTTTTGTTGTTGTTGTTGTTACCAAATTGATTTGATTAACTAATCAAGTGCTGCCAAGTCAGCGTTCCCTCCAAACAAGGAATGGGCATGACAAACTGCCCCAGAGCATGACAAGCTCGAAAATTCACCACTGTTTTCCCTTGATTGCCTTTCTTTACCGTGAATCATGCAAGAATCTGTGCAGGGTACTATGGTTTCTTTATTGCTATGGGAACACAGTACTCCGCAGTTACTGAAATATTCAGCCCACCTCCATACAGTGCCAGCCAAATACTGGAGCAAAGAAAGATTTTCAAAATCCAGTATGGGGTGAACATTTAATATGGAGAAAAGACACTTATTCTCTGGGAATTGCTTGAAAATATTCCCAACTACAGCATCACTGCTGACCTTCAGCACTCAGCCGCTCTCCCTCCCACTCACTGGAGAAGTTCATGAAAAGGCAAAGTCCTGGCAACAGAAAAAGACAACAAGAAACACCTACTTCCAGAACAACACAATGACCAGTCATCCAAATGTGGCTGAATAGTTGTGGTCACTGTCCAGCTATCCAGCGCCCAACATTTGGATCATTTTTACGCTAAAATTATCCTCCCTCGACCTCTAGGACAGACATGCAGACAATATCCAGACAGCTGGCTTCTACCTCAGGGTTGGGGTTACATGGCATTCATGTTCAAAGAGTTGAATGTTTTGCCTTTACTTCCACCCACAAACTCAAATATCAGAAGCAAAATAACAGTTTATTTCCCATAACTGGCTGGCACAAATTTTATGTAATCTGGAACAATAAACAAGGACACTTGCATAGGATTTGGCTTTGGTTAGACAAGGATATTACTGGGATTCAATGGGTTTACTTTTGGTTTATTGGGCTATCCCATTTTAATAAGCCACTTCTTACACAAACATATTTGTCTGTCAAGTGGTAAAATGAGGCATAAAAACTAAGTTGCAACAGTACTGAGTGCAGCAGGAGGCGAATTAATTATTTCTCTTTGAACAAAATAGAACAAAAGACAAAAGAGACTTCCAAGCCTATTTCCAGGATCATCCTGAATCTATCAAATTACTGCTCAAAAAGAAAACATTCTGAAGGAGGAAGCAGATGATCAACTGGATGACAATTAAAAGCACTGCAAGGCTGTACACACTAGAAGTTTTGCACTGGGCTTTGCTGTGTTCCCAGTTACCTACCATAGGAGTCGTAGAAAATCAAAAGTAGAGGGAGGCCAGCCACCACGGCAGCTTTCAGTGAGTAACACCAAAAACTTTCCATGAAGAATGAACTGTTGGTATTCTGATGTTGATATACTGATCATCAGTATAGAAAAAGGAGGACTGGTGATGACAGAGCAGCCACAATCCAAGGTTTGCTTTTCTTTTAGGTAATAACCATTCCTGGTTCCCAAAGCTCTCATCTTCTATATAAAGTGACTGAAAAAGTCATGTGTGCATCCTGAACACATGGCATGGACATGGCAAGGACACAGGGCATGCATATCTAGTGCTTGATGGATCGCAGGACCATCCTTCACCCTTTGTCTATCACCAGCAGCCACAGGATGCTTCCAAGCCTCAGGAACCTAAATTACCACAAGAAGCCTCATCCTGCCCATCAGCTGCTGGTCATGATTTGGGAGGACCTATCTGGACCTTTGAAGAAATTCACATGGAGTACATCATTTCTCACAAACTGTGACCCAAGTCCAAGTTTCCTGTTCTTTAGAAAACTCTTTAGAAAGCAGAAGTCAAAGACCAGCTATAAATCCATCTAACTTAACCAAATGTTCTGAGATGATCTGAATTAGACTAGAAAGTGGAATTAAATCTTCTTTATCAACAGAGCAATGGGTCTTCTTCACCTTACAATGGAAACAGGGAAGACACCATTCTCATCTTCACAGACTGTCGCTAACCATAGGACATTTCTGCTTTATCCCAGAGAGACAGCACAGGAGAGAGGTGCTAAACAAAGCACCATCTTGAAAGTGCTTTTCCCCTCACTTACTGCAGAACTGTTCCCTTCACTCCAATCTAGTGAGAAAACACAGCCCAGATAGATTAAGTATAGGACACGCACTGCTGCTGCTGCAACATTTTTTTTTTTTTTTTTGGTTTATAGAATTACTGAGAGAGATGAAGAACTATATCTTGTATATTTATACAAAAACAAGTATCTTCTCCCCTCAGTCCTCATTCTTCTAGATAAAAAAGCCATTTCTTCCATTACCTCTTCATGACATTCCCCATCATTATCCTTTCCAGATTTTGGATAACCCTAACAGCCCTATTGGTGCTTTTCTTGATGTCCAGCACTATAAATATATTATTAATAACCTCTATTTTTGATAGCCAGGTATTCATTAGATCACAGTGATTCTTTAAGCTGTGGTAGTGCCCTCCTGTTGTGGAGCTCTTTATCAGAATGCCTAGTATACCACAGGAAGATACGCAGGGTATGGATATGATAATTAAACCACACTGCTGTTGGATAAGACAGAAAGAAAGAATTTTTGACCATGCTATATAGATCACACAAAAATTAAAGACAAAGATTAAACAGGAAAGAAAAAGCTAACAAAAAAAAATAACAGCACAAGTCACATAACACAGATCTTTATCATGAACAAATAGAGAGTTTCAGCCTGTGTCATGGACACAAAATGACTTATAATTTTTAAACCAAGAGAATAAGTATTTTAATTAGGTTTTGGGGGAGGGAATATGTGGCTTAACAGTCAAAGCCTCATTGTAATACAGGAAAATTACTAACTAGTGCACAAGGCAGCATTCACTTGCTTTCCTTGTTGGGAGCAGAGCTCCGGGTTTGCCTCAGGAATCCAAAACTCCGCAGGGCGCCTTTCTGACATCTACCTCCTGACTAACTGTGGGTGTAGCTCCTGACATTAAGCAGCACGACACCTTCTCAGGAAGCAAAGCCCTACATGAAAAGGCTTCATTGCCAAAGGAGCAAAAGGCTTTAAAAGGAAAACTACCGAGTATGTAGCTCTAGGAACCAAGCTGAACTCTGGTTTTCGGTATGAACATTAAGAATAGCACACTCATTTATTTTGTACAGCAAATACTACTTTCTCAGTTGTACATTTGTATACTTTAATTTTTGTCATGAATTGCCATAGAAAAATAAATTCCTGCAATTACGTAGGCCTTCTAGACAAAAGTTGAACTATTACCAGTAAAAAAGTACCAAGTCCTAAAAGAAGTAGGACAATGAATGCCTGTCATGTGAAGATGACAAACTCCTTTTCAAGTAATAAATAACTGAAAACAATGTCAGATACCATCGACAGGAAAGGGAAAAAAATGAAAGCAGCAGACCTTGGAGTCTTGCTAGGAAGTTTGGCCTGCAGATTATGCAAGGGAAAAATCTTTAGAAGAGAAGTTGTGCTAAACTCTGACACCAATCTGTATTAATGAACAGGTTAATAATGAAAAAGCTAACACAGAATGCAATTGATAAAGAATTAAGGTCAATACCTCACATCATAAATTCTGTGGCTGAAAGTTCTTGTCAAACAAAAACTAACTTAATTCCTTAATCATACCACAAGTTTCATGGCTGAAGTTTGGTGCTATTGATATAACATTATTTTAATAAAAATTTTGATTTAGTGTGGTAGAAGATTCTGATTAGCAAATAGTGCCAGAGTATCAATAAAGTAGGCATTAAATGAACTCAGAACTGTCTAACTGACAGACCTCAAAAATATTTGTAAGTAGGAACCATACAGGAGTGATGGGGTTTTAGCAAAGGTTTCTTCAGGGATTTTTATTATATTTGAAACCATGGAATATTTTCATCAGTGTTCAAGAGGTAAAAGCATCATTGCTGTTAACATAAAGCATGACCGATACGGAGTCTGGCAAAGTCATAAGCAGTGATGAAGGCAGGATAGTCATATTCAGCAGACTGGTTTGCTTGGAAATACATTCCAGTGCAGTGTACTTTTAAAAAGCCAGGTGAAAAATTATACTAGAAACAAGGAGTACAGGAAAATCATGCTCTTCTCTGGAAGACAGTGGCTCAGAAGAAATTTCAGTTAAGAATTTATGTAGGTAACCTATGTACTTTATCCAGCAATGTTGCAAGAGCGACCCATAAACACAGGACAGATAAAGAAAAATGAAAAAATGGAAGCCTGCTTCAGATTCTGACATCGTTGTTGTTAAAGGGAGGTTAAAACATTGGAAGTGACGCTGAAAACAGCCATCAACAAAAAATGGAGGACAAAAATCTTGAAAGGACTTAAGAATTTTGGCTTGTACAGTTCATCAGAAAGATGACATGTGACGACCTAACAGGTTGTAGCACACAGAAGAACACAATACTTCGGAAAGTCAAAAAAAAAAGTCAAAAATGCAAAAGAAAAATCAAGGAGCCACAGGATTGACTTTGGGGGGAAAAAAAAGTGAGCTCTCCAGTTCTTACTAGCTTTGTATCAAATGGGATTCTACAACAGAAAAAGAAAAGAAGGCGGGGGAAAAAGAATGAAATGAAATATTGTTTTCAATGCAGGATTAAGTCATATAGTTTTCAGGTGAGCAATACACAGGAGGATGTGTATAGTGGTCTGATCACACGTCCTCTCCTTGGCCATTTGCAGCTTTTGAACACACTATGACACTCTCTTCACCCTTTAAGTTTCTGACAAATTGTGATTCTTCTATTCTATAACCCTAGTTGTGTTATAACACATTACTTTAAATGCCTACAAAGTCAGTGAGAGAGTCAACGGATGAATCCTGATCCACAGTGTTTTACTTAGTTCAAGACACTCAGAAGTGAGGCTGAGCGGTGTTATCCTCTACAGGATAGATTGTGACAGCCTCCTCAGAGAGCTCCAGGGAACCTGATGGATAACTCCTTACCCGCAAGCCCCTTAGCTGGAGGGCATGCTGTAGCCCTTTGGATAGTTTAAGGAATTTGAGCCATTCATTTTAAAAGGGAAAAAGAGAGAAAATAGCAAAAAAAATGCAGACAAGGATACCTACAGCAAAAGAAGAGATAAGTCTCCAAATTAATAATACTTTCTGCCTAGACAGTATCCATGGTCTTCATACAAGTAGGAATTAGTATCTCTGCTTCAGAAAAGTGGGTCCCACAGCAGTTATGACATGTTCTTCCCTGACCAGCTGTTAGGTGCCTTAACTATTTGTCACAACTATGACAGCTTAGAAGACATAGAAACAACATTATTATGCATGAATAGTAGACCACGGCACCTCAGACAGACCCTGCAATAGGTCCATGTTATCCTGAATTAATTTCTGGTGTAGCTTAGCAGCATTTTTGTGCAGAAGTAGAACGGAGAAACGTGCGTGCGTGCTCAGCTCCACATAACCGCCAGGCAGCCTGCAGGTGAACGGAGCCTGACCAAAGGTCTCCAGAGGAGCTCGACACCTCACCTGCCTCATCAGCCCCCGCGGCATCGAGCGCCTCGGCCAGGCACCCCACCAGCCACCCCCACCGGCACCGCTGCCAAAACCGGCCCTCCTGCCTTCTGTTCCCAGCTTCTCCCAGGCAGCCTCACATGACACTTTGTATACATATGCACTTGAAAAATCTGCACCCATTTAAGCTGCTAAGTACTATATATGTTGTTGCAGCAAATACTCAGTGACCTCTCGCTGAATGCATTTTAATTGAAGTAATTATTCATTCGACTCCAGCTGTTAAAACTCCATCCTGATATGTCTGAAAGCAAACGGCTTTTCCAACAGGTACCTCAGAAAGCAGGAATGTAGCTGCAGATCGATATGCAGCTTGGGAGAGAGTCTTCTTGGGACTGCCTGGTTTTCATGACCACTCTCATCAATCTATCAATAGTTTTTTAATGTTCTTATCAATGAGTTGCTATTAGGTTAACAGCCTGAAGTACAGAGGAAAGCACAGCCAGTGTGAGGCTTAGGGGCTGTTGATTTCCAGTGGGAATTTCCCAACTTTTTGACCTTCTCTTGTTTTCATCCAGGCGCAAACTGAGTTTGAACTTCCAAGGTAACAAATGTGTTTTTTGAGTTTTCTTATGAGGCTTTTCTCATATTAATGTGTCAGCATGTTAAAAGCTTGGGTTTACCAAAGCAATTGGCAAAGCTTCCACTGACTTGGATAGGGGAAGATGTCATTCCAAGCATTCACAACCTTAATGCTCATTTAGTATCTGTACTTAACGAGAAATAAAATGTTATAACACAGCATTTTTTTTTTTTGGTCCTTCCAAGCTCTTAAAGGGCCCTGTCGTAACGCTAGATTGAGCTTTCCTGGAGGGCCAAATTAATTTTGTTGAATTCAAGTTCAGTAACAGTGACATCCTCGTTTTGCTGAACAGGACAGTTTGCAGTAACAGTCCAGCTGAATACAAATATCAAGATTTTCATATTGAAACAGGAAGCCTTTGTGACCCAAGGGCTAAATGCCACTTCTGTAGATTGAACATAATGTTATCCCCGTGAATAGGACTGACAGCAAAACATTTTTCCTTATTTTAAAGATTATCCAAGTGGTTAAAAATAAATAAATAAATAAAAATGCCCAAGCTATTGAGGCAAGTCAGGGTCAAAGTCAGGAGAAGAAAATCACATTTAAAGCTCCTCTAGAATTAATGCTTCCCTTCTCGTACAGCTCTCTGTCCTGGGGAGGGCTTCTCCGCAGTGCAAGACATGTCCATTCAAAGCTTGCTATACAGCTAGGGCTTCTCTGCTCTCTCAAACTAATGTAACTGAGCTCACACTCAGCCTCCCTCTATGAAGTTTAAACATTATTTTCTAGGGAAATGACAGTCTCTTTCGAGCGGCACAGACATGTAGCTCCTCTAGAAACCAGGCTAAGAAACAAGCTGGCTTTGCTCAGTTACTAAGCAATAATTTTTGCAAAGACTTTCATTTATCATCTGCCCCACAAACAGACATTACAGTTTGCACAGTCCAGGTACTTGTAAACATCAGCATGTTTACCAAGGTTCCCCTGAGCTGATTATGCTCTTTGTGAATAGCTAACTAGGACTACATAAACAACTGAAAACTTAGGTTTTAAGAAGTTTGTTTACTTGTTTTCCTCTACTAATTTGTATCATATCCATCATTAGAAACGATGGTGCTAAAATTCTTAACAGAGTTTGGTAGTCTGGTGACAACACATAACTTAAAAGACTTTTAGATATGCTGTCAGGACCTATGATATTGTTTATGACACAGAGGCACTTATTTATATACCAATTACATTAAAAACTTTAAACCCTTGGTATTGTAGGAATGATCTATAACGCAAATGACCAAGGCAACAAGACCGCTAAGGCAAAGGCAGAAAAAATAATTACAGAGACTTGAACGGTATTACATGAAGGCCGTTATTAACTATCATGGTTATTTTCATATGTTAAAGCTAGAAACTGATTGTAATTATTAAGGAGGTCTCAGCTCTGATGATTTTGTTAGACCTCTGGCAATTGCAGTTTTATAGGTTAATGAAAGGAGCAAATTACTCGTTTTCATATTGTAAATAAGAATCCGACACTTTTTAATGGACAGTGCACTCCTCCACCAGAACCTTTGGCATTAGGAAACCTCTCCTAGCTAGAGAACACCACAAAGGAGGTGCACGTGTGTGCGCAGAATATTCACTGACTCTACTTTCATTAAGCAACTGCTCATTAATTTCTGGCCTGGCTCATGTAAGAACATGGAGACTCGAGGAATCTTTAAGAGGAGCAACATAAACAAACTTGTTTAAACAGAACTACTGTTCGTCATCAACATGACTGCTCTTTGCTGTATGCCCTTCCAAGATACAGCTTTTCTCCATGTCAAAGACAAGGCCACTTGCTCTAAAGTAAGTTTGAAAAACAAAACTAGAGACTTCGGAACACTTGGGAGGAGATGTCAGGTTTGCAAGCCATCAAACCTTATGGCTAAAACGCTGCTCAAGCCGGAGAGCCCAGGAGGACTGTGGTCACATCAGCCTGGCACTGGGGTCTCCCCTCTGCCCGCTATCTCGAGGTGAGGGCCACAGGCTCTCCCACTGCATTCCCATTGCACGTTCTCGGGAGAGGCAACACCCGGCACACATTCCCAGCACTATATGAACCAGGAGAGGTTGCACAAAGCCAGAAGCACAGCAGGAGGGCCACCAGCCCCCACCTTGAGACTTGAGTGGAGGGGTGGCCCCAGCACAAGGGTGACATGGACACAGCCTACCTGGGCTGTCTGTGTCAGGTAGCAATTTAGCCACTCGGTTTGGTGGCATTAGCAGGTTTTAAATGAACATAAAATGAATGAAAAATATTCTGCATTGAAGTAATATATGATACTATGAGACACCCAATTTATAAAGTCTTCTTGTGAACAGTATTAAATACAAATGTAAAAGTACCTCATCTCTGAGCAGCACGGTATTTCCACGGGGCAAGAATTAAAACATGCACAAATCTATTCTAAACATCCAGTTCACCCTTTTGATTTCCCCAAACAAAGAAATATTGCACGTTCTGTTTTGTGTACACCAGTGGAAGCAACACATCTGTTAATGCCAGGAGGTTCAGTTAAGCACATTCAGAACAGATTTGCTGCACAATGTTTGCGGCGCTGAACCTGAAAGCAATCGCCGGAGAAGGAATTTATTCTTGTGCTAACCCCAAGCAAGAGGCACCATCCAGCCAATTTAATATCAACAGCAGTAATTTCAACAATATGATATTTAACCACAAGCCCAAACGGCTCAGCCTGGGAGCGCCGCAGTATCAGCGCAGGAAGAATGCTTCCCAGCCGCGGCGGAGCAGGGAGGGAGACGCAGGGCCACCGTGGCTTTCACGTGGCGCTGAGCGCACGGCTTTTGCTTGAGCTCTCTTAATGGAGGTTGCAAAAGCGTGTGCTGATGAAGGAGCCCAGACACGGCCGCAGCTGGCGGAAAGTTCTTCAGAGGATGGTAAAGAGGGAAGAGGGATCTGCTCTGCAGAGCGCTCTGCCACAGTGCGGACCACAACCTGTAACCAGCAAAGGCTCATGGAGCCGGCAGCCCTTTACTATGGCTTTTATAGTGGCAAGTCCTAAAGCATTCAAAGGACATCATGAGGTCCCCAGATTAACCCCGTCGTCTTCTCCAATTCTTCCCTTTTCTTCCCTTTCTGCTCCAGCAGATACTGCCCCCGCCACAGACAAACCCCCTGGCAGGGTGCAGCAATGCAGGACGTTGTCTTTTGCTGTTGTCATACCTAGAGCACCCCTCAGTCAGAGAAGCCCAGCCCCATGCCTGATGCAGTTTTGCCAAGGACAAAAAGCTTCAAAAATCTAGACGACTTCCTCTTGACTTTGGGGAATGTGGTGGGGTGGCAACAGGCTGAGTTACAGTTACTAGCACCTTCCTACCTCCCTTGAGAGGAGCACAACACACCCATCCCTGCTATCAGGGAGTCAAGAAAATATCACCCAGTGATGCATAAAACATTTATTATTCCATTAAATTGATCTATTGGTGCTCATTGTTTTAAAAGTTCAAGCTGTTCCTGTGCTGACCCAAATCTACAGTGCTTTTAGATGGTTTGCCTTTGTGTCACTGTATTTACTGTGCATTATCAGGCTGTGTGGTTAAATCCAAGTGCATACACATTAGGGGAAATCCTGTTTCCAATAAAATTAATGCTAGTTTTGCAATGAATTTCAACAGCAGAAGACTGCAATCATTACGCAAGAGAGTACACATATGCAAGCTGACAGAAACCTCGGCTTCTTGATAACCACTGGCAACAAAACATCATATGAAGCTGCTCCAATAATATTGATAATATGACAAAAGTAATACACCGAAATAAAATATTGCCATGTATTTTATTGCATATTTTATGGTCTCTCACCTCTTAAAAAGCAAAGATGAAATAGAGGATCCAGCAAGAGAAAGGGAGAAAAACAGAAAAGTACTCAAAAAAAAAAAAAGACATTGTAGGATTCAGGAGATTGATTTTAAAAACAGTAGACTAGATCCTAAAAATATATAGTATTTAACAGAAAATATAGAAAATTACTTTCCTTTTTTTTATAATGTAGGATTAAGGAGGAAAAAATCTGAGAGGCAATAGCATTTATACAAAGCTTCACTAACCTCTGAAAATCACAACTGAAGGATTGTTAATTTAGTGGGACAAAACCAAAAATCTAGCGTTAAATATTCCTTGGGAGGGTATCACAGTGTGCATGTCTGTAAGACACACCGGTATAAAGAACAGTATCGCTTCAGGACCTATCACTGACCAGTACAAAAAGCGAAAGGAAACTGCTGTGGGAAGCGTAGCGCCAAAACACCCAACCGAGGTGGCTGCCGGTTCTGGGGAATCCTGGTTCCTGCCAAGGAGGAGGGTTATTGGTCTGCCTTAGCATTGCAGACCCTATGCTTATATATGCCCCAGTATTCTCTTCCCTGTAACACTGAAGA
Source organism: Crypturellus tataupa (assembly GCA_034781795.1). NCBI lineage: Eukaryota > Metazoa > Chordata > Aves > Tinamiformes > Tinamidae > Crypturellus > Crypturellus tataupa. The sequence goes on from JAWLRI010001089.1 coordinate 529,639, forward strand.
AAGCCTATTTTATATCTCAAATTTTGCTTTCATGTTTTTTCTTGAAGTGCATTGTATTTCAAGAAAGGACAGTCTCAAGATTCCACAGACAATAGAAATGTAGGAATTCCTGCTGATAGCCCCTTGACTAACTGCCGTGAACGCACCCAGCCGCATACCGTGGACGTTTCTCTCGGTGTCAGCATCTATTTCTCCTCCAGATCATGATAAAATAAGAAAATTTTGCACTTTAGATCAGCTTATATCAGCTTGTTTTTTTTTTTTTTTAATCGGTCCCCTCTGTACAACCTGAGGACAAGTTTAATAGTGTCAAGTATTACAGTAAATTAAACAGGACAAGTAGACCTAAGCCCTTACACTCAGATGAAGTTTAAGGAATTCGTAAACAAAACAATGCCTAGCCAACAGCTTTTAAAAGAGGCTCTCTTGTTCCCTTATCACTGTAAGAAAACAAATATACTTGCACTGATAGCTAGCAGACTCAGAGCCTCCAGGAGCACCTTGTTGCGACATTGAGCATTCCCATGTTAATGTCGTTGCCTTGATTTAGCGCTAATTGCTGATTACACAAATCAAATATCCTTATTTCTTAATCAAACAATGAAGTTGTTATCAAAAAATTCCTTCTAAGCAAACCGACTTCGGGAAGTGCATCACAACGAACAAGTTACACACCTGCAGCGTGTTTTCAGTAACTTCAGTCTTTCTCCTTAAGCAGCGCCCCTTATCAACCTCGACCACTCAGGGCTGGAACGCACAAAGTCCTTCTTGCAAAGTGTTTTACTTTCACTAACACATACATATGTGTCATTGAAGTTAACCATGACTGATCCTGCATCAAAGCACTTCATTTTTACCACAGGTTACAGCTGAAATACACCAAGTCAGCTCTGTTAAGTCTGGTAGACTGCTTTCCCACAACTGCTTCAAGTTATTTTCACCTTAGGAAGGCTACAAACATATGGTGTTTCTTATCACACCTAAGGGAAAGTTTAGAGGTCATATTCTATCATATTCACTGATGTGCATCTCATGGACAGCTCACCCACTACTTGTTTGGCAGTATCAGTAATAACAAGTTTTGTAAGTAAAACAAAAACTAATAAGGGATAACCAAGTAAAGTAATTTTCACTGTCACAGCGGCATGTTTTAACTTTGTAACAATCCTTGCCTTCATCTCTTTGCAGCTGCAAAGACAACACATGCATTTGGACTCTGAAGAATGAACAACTTCAATTTTCCTCCAGTCTACAGCTCACATTGAAACTGTCCTACAATCAGGTGTATTTCAACATAATGAATAGTTCAGATTCGTCATGATTCATATACCCCACAAACAGAAAATGATAAAACTCTTATAGTACTCAAAGAAGTATGGTAAATCGTTATTTATATGTACAACTACCTGTCCTTCATCAGGACTGTATTTTCTTCTATGTACTCATATCCCACCTAAAGTCACAGATTTTACTGTGCAAATAAGACAGCCTCCATACCAAATCTTCTGAAGCTAGAACAGCCTAGGATTCACTGTTAGCAACACCTTTCTGAGAAGCAACAGGAGAAAAAAAAGATGCACTGTGTCATGTCGGTATAAAGACCACAGTACCCAAATGTTCTATAAACTCACCCTTCCCCATATCTTCTAGGCATGAAAAGAATATTGACAGATATATTTGCCTGGTTTGGATGGAAATCTAAGATCGCTTTTGATAGACATCTGGGGGGCCTCCTTGTGATGTATGTATACGAGAGATTGGAAAAGAACCTGAAGTTAAAGCTTCATAGCCTTCCCAATTACCTGTAAATGAAATGGAAAGAATGAAGATTGCAAAGTTTGTTCCAGAAGTCTCATCCAATTGAATTATGGTCCCAGCAAGACGCACACTTCTTTAAGTGCTTTTAAAATTCTTGCATTTGCAGAAGGAAGAAACTGAACATTTTTAAAATAGAACTTATGAGCTCCTGTGGGGCTGCATTCTCCAGCACTGTTGTTCCAAAAATTCTTGGTTCTGAGCTTTGTATGGAGACAGAAGATGTCAATGAGCCAACCTGAAATTCTTCATACTTTGCCAGGCATGTGTTTTCATACTTTGCCAGGCATGTGTTTTATGCAAGTCTCTCCTGCTATTGGTGACGATGTCTTGGATATTTAAGGGAACTCCCCATCCCAAAGAGCCTTTGAGCAACTGTTTGAGGAGAATGAAGGCTGAAGATGCTGGCCTTGATTCTAAGAAATTAAATCCCAGGCTAAAAGCAAAAAAATAAGAGACTGTAGAGTTCAGTGGTTAAAGAACGAAGAAGTCCTTTGCAGACCTGGAAGATTAGATAGAGATGATAAGATTGTGTAGAGACACCAGTTTTAGCTGGAACGCAGACCTTGAGGTTGGGTCACTTGTGCTGTGCTTCCACTTCAAATCAGATGTGCTTGATAGGAATCAAGAAGAGATTAATTCTTTTGCTTGTTATGATATACAATGAGGATATGAGTTAATCTACCTAGACATGGTTTGTTTGGTAAATACACAATCTTCAACCAGCTCCAAATAAACTGCTCAAGAGTCTGGCATGCTGAACTACACACATGCGAAGTGGTGTGGATCCCTGCCAACCTTGGCAAGATCTTACTCCTGGACTGTGTGAACTTGTGAAGTGTTTCCACGGGTTTCAGAGGGGACTAAAATTCCTCTTGAGGAACTAGCAGGCGGGTGATGCAAGGTCAGCACAGACTCAGTGAACTCCATTTTTTGCATAGTAGTACCAGTTTTTCCTTTATTACATACTAACTGAGCAAGAAGGAAATGGTCCAAAGAGATTCCTGCTTTCATATCATGAATTAGTTGGTGCACTTGCACATTGAAAGCAATGAACTGAGGAGAAGCTCGGAGGAACTTCATGCTTTACACCACTGGTGGGAGGCATGAGGAGGCAGCACGCACAGGACACTAACCGCATTCAAATACACTTACCCAAGTAGTTCCTTTTCTTGCAACCCCAGCTAATTCATCACTCTGAATTCTCCCATGACAGGGCCAGTCATAACAACTGGCTCCTCTCCAGAGGCAAAAAAGTGTGCAAGAGGATGAGCAGCAACTCTGTCCCCTACCACGTACAGACTCTCCTTAGATGCTTACCAAGGTGGTTTGTCACATCAACATGTGCCCTTTAGGGTCAAGAACTTCATCTGCATTTGCATAGAAACAAAGGTGTCCACATCTTATTTCACATTTAATCATATCGGAAACAGCTTTGAAACTTAGCTCATTACATGTCCTCCCACCCCAACTGTGCCTTCATCTGTTTCCCTTTTGCTCACCAGCACTTGCTCCCAGCTCATTCATTTGATGTTGTAGGTTTGGCCTGAGGACTGAGCAGCTAGTTCATCCCAAGTTTTCTTCTTCTGCAGGCAAACTAACTTTAAAAGTTTATTTATGACTTTAAGCCACCAAAGACTGTAAAAGAGATATATGAATGGAGGACTAACCAGTAATAAAAAGAATGCCATTGCTCATTTCTTTAAACAGACTACATAAAGTAAATTAGTATTTTTTTTCTTTTTGAAACACTTAGACATCAAAAGCAATGATCTCATGCTTTTAAAAACAAAGGGAAGCATTGAGAAATTTTAGAAGGAAAAAGAAAAAGCAGATACACTGCAAATATCTTTAAATAAAATAAAAACCACAGGTGGGAGGTATTTGATGTTAGAACTTTAAGTGACTTCAGTGAGAGTCTTAAATGCCTTAAACTGCTGGCATGGGGACCTTGCGATGTTTGCTTATGGTGCCTAGCACTATTAGGCATCTCCACAAGCACTTAAGTGCACCAAAACCAAAGCAGCTTAAAGTAAGGGGATACAAGACAAAACTGTTCCTACTACTAACAAACAAGATGGGTTGAATAAGACAAAAGTGACAGAGTTTTAGAGCATTATGACATGTTGGTAATCTTTAAATCTGGGAATTCAAAAGCAAACAGAAAATAGTGATTATTCCCCTCTTGTTTTCTTCATGTTGTAATCTGCTTTTGTTTCTTTGTTTTTCCCCAATCAACACTAAATCAAACCATAAAACTGTTGTTGGAAAAGCTTTAGTTTTTTTCCTTCTGTGGATTTCATTAGCACATTCCTCTGTGTTTCCTGCTTTGGGTGGAAGCAGAGGTGCCAAAGTACTGAAACGAAAGAGTTGAGCTCCAGTGATGGAAAGCTCTATGGATAGCTTACAAATGTCTCCATAATTTATCATTTATCTATATCAGCATTGTTATAGAAAAGTCCAGAATCATTGACAGAAATTCTTTAGCAATGAGAAGAGCATTTGAAACAGTTCTTCCCATCATTGAGAGTACTTTGATGCCATCGATGATAAGACTTGAGGCCAGCAAGTGTCTCGTGACAGAGCGTCATAAATCCTTGACACAATGTAGTGCTCATCTTTCACTGCTGTTTCTCATACTTCCATATTTGTATTTTAGCTTCTGCATGATGTATGCAGATGTCTAATTTCAGAAAAGATTACACTGCAGAGGTTAAAGGAAAGCGTCTGACACTGCTTCAGAAGTACAGTCCCTTACCATTTGGCCTATCTCTCCAAACACTGGGACAGCAAGGAATGGATGGACTGAACAATTTTTTTGCCCCATGGATAAGCAGCAAAAGAATTCCCTTCCCACCCTGCCTCCCGCCTCCTCCATCAAGGTCATTTTTTTCTTTTCCTCTGACCACAAAGAGGAGGAAACTCCCACATGAATAAGGGAGGAGCAGTTCTCACACAAACCCTGCCCAGCCTGGGGCAAGTGTTTCCCAGTCTCTAGAAGTGGTTTGGAGGCACTGTTCATGAGTATGGAGTCCAAGAAGAACTTCACATTTGGACTTGTAAAGAAACAAGATGATTTAAAACTCCTAAAGCAAAAAATCAAAGAAGATATATTGCTGCAGACATCATACAGGAGCTATAGCATCCACTAGTGCTTAAAGCATTTCTTTCTTCACAGCTAATACTGTAATTGCACTTGAAACAGGCAGGGTCCAGTCCCACCTTGCTCTCACGCACAAGACTTCTGCACCCAGAATAGTTCAGGGCCAGTAAGCTTACCAGCTCTGACCCATATCACCTAAAACTCTTTAAAACCAACCATGCTGATGTCTTGAAAGCAACCGTCAACAATTTTGTTCATAGCAAGAAAAATAGCTGCATCCCTGCCCTTGCAGCAACTGAGTCCCCAGTTCAAACGTTCAAGCTCTGCTGGGCTGGTTAAGGCAATGTTTATAGCTCAGTGGTACAGAGGAAAACTTACACAGTGCTTTGTGCTGTCAAAGCAAAATGTGATCGTTCCAGACTGTGCACTGACATTAGTAAAATATCAATGAAGGCCAAAAATGCACTTTTACACTGAGCTGCTTGGATTAGATTGTAACGAACAAAAAGGATAAGAAATACTGTTTGCTTATCTTAATCACATTTACAAACTCAGGCCTTTGTATTATCCTCCCACACAACAGGCATTTCAAGTGACAGTAGGAACTCCTCAGTGGCTTCAATGGATTTTTCTGCCAACACAATCTCCCTTCAATTTTATTTTTTTTAATCTCCTGTTTTTAGAACTTTTAAGCAAATATTACAAGCTCATTACTTCCCCCTCCCAAACAAACACAGCAGAAAATACGAATTTGAATACAACAAAAAATAAAGCAGGACAACTTATAGCAGTGCCAAATAACACTCACTTGCTCTCATTGGAGGTCAGTGGGGCAAAGCGATGGGAACTGTTTGTAATTGCAGGTTGGCAAGATACAACTGTAGCAGTTGTGTGGTCTCTAATGACGCATTTTACTCTAATTTGGTATTGAGATCTTGCAAGAAGTGGAAAAGATAGAGCGCTCTGCAAGGTCCCAGAGTGTCTATTTGTATGTGCTCAAATAAGTCAGTAAGTAATTTGTTTCCAAATTCCAACATTTTATCTCAGTAAAATCTGTGAAATATTGGTGCATGCAATTAAATTATTTTGTTTAGTTCCAGATGAGTATCAATATATCCCATTCGTATCTCATCTAGAGGTTCATATAGCACACAAAGTAAACAATGCAAGAAGTCAATCCCACACTACTGTTCATGCTGTGCTTAACAGATTATAAAAGAGTTATAAAAGAGAAGTTATATTACTCCTGATTTTATCCCAAGCCTTCCAATACCCACTATCTTCCCTAAAGCCTGACTGTCAATGTAAAGTTTAAAAGGACAGATCCTCAAGGCTTCAAATATCAAGTACAAAGAGCAAACAAATACATGCTGTTTATGAATCTCATTTTTTAATGGTGTCTTCCAGCATTCATGAGCCTAGTCTTTGAGAGTCTGAAGTTCGCAATACTGTGCAGGGCTTCCAGCTATCTACATAAAGTGATCCCTGTCGTATGCCATGAATGTGAAACCTTGCAGAGCTAAATAGAGTTTTGGGTCAGGTTATATCTTTTTTTACTGATACAAATATGGAAACCAGAGGTTCAGTTTAGGCAAGTTTACAACTGTGAGCAGGGGACACACACAGACATTTTTGAAGCTTTCCATTATAGAACACCTAATTGAGTTATTTTATTGCCCCATTATCAAGATATAATTGATGCTAATCTGGGTTCCTCCTAACCAGATATACTGCCTGAAGGCCATTTGAAACACTTCACTGGGAGGGGACTTCACCAGTGAAGAGTCCAAATCGCCATACTAAGATTTTGATTTTTGTCTTAAAGACATGATTATACATACATTATACTCCTGTGTTTCAAAACATTTACCTCCACATTCCCCAAATTTCAGGTCATTGGGTTTTGTTCCTCTGATGCAACACTGACCAAAGGAATTTTTGCTCCTTATTCTTGTTTCTGACAGATGTCTCTTTAGGAATTTTGATGAGAAGGATTAGCAAAACTAGCACAGAAGAGTGTGGCAACATTTAAAAACATCTGCTTCTACAATAGAAAAAAAAATCAAGACTTCTGTGAGCAAAAAAATAGAGAAATATTTTATATCTTACAATGTTCTACCATCTATTGTAGAAAAAAAAATAACACTATCATGCTGGAAAGAATTGTTAGCACCAGACCATGCACGCATAGAAAGGAAAAGGCCAATTGAAGTTTCCTCTCTCTGCCTCCAACTTCTCACACCAACTAACTCCCAGCAGTGGGTACTGCAAGGGGGATTTTAGAGTGGGACAGGGAAACAGAAAGCATAATTTCTGTGTCTTTTTAATAACAGTTCTGTGGCCACAGCAACAGTCTCCACGTACATATATTCCTACAGAATAGTCAAGTTCTTGGCAGACAGAATCCGGCTAGGCAGCTGTGCGTGTGGCTGCTACCAGCAAGAGCATAGCTCTGCCGCTGTAACTCCACCAGGATCTAATGTTATTTTTACCACACACTGATTGTTTAATATTAGTAATTATGCACATTTCTGAGGTTTCCTTTCTGCATAAAAGAAGAAAAAAAAGCACAACAAAACAACACAAACACTTAAGCACCCCACAGCTTTAAATCCCAAGACGCAGATGGACCATAAGGGCTTTTATGGCACCCTGGGTGAGAAGCATTGTGTAACACTGAGATGCTCTTTGAAAATGAAGGACACTCCTCTCCTGCGGGCCTGCAGAGGCTGTCAAGGCCTGGATGTATAACAGACAGGACACTTAAAAACAAAAACAACCCAAAAAACACAAACACAAAACCACTACACACCCAATGTACATTCCCTTTAGTTCCTTCCTTCATGTTCTCACAAACTGGCATCTGAAGAACACACAGGTTTCCTGCAGAAAATAAGCTAAAGAGCCAAGAAAAGGGTAGCTAGTGAGCATTTAGTGGGTAAAATTGGGGAAGATTTCTCATGTATACACACATTAGTTTAAATTTACACATCTGCATTTACTTAGATTCATGCTGGTAGAGCTTCCTTCTCAAACCAGTGTTTCTGCTGAATGAGATTCTTTATGTACATTATATGTCAAAACTTCTTTAAGGAAGAAATTCAAGAAAATCTATTAGAGTAGAATAATCACTTAATTTTGTAATCACATATGCTTTAAATGAGAAATACTCTGTAATGGGGAAGATAAGAGAATTATGTGAGAAGTGACCAGTGTCATTTCCAGACAGTGTACTGGAATCTCACTGCCTCGCAGAAATTTATTTTTTAGAGGTTTCGTTTGCTCTTGCAGCAACTGCCTCTATTTGTGCTAAATATCCAGCTGAAAATATGGTCTACATTAGAGTGTTGCAAAGAGGGTCTTGCAAACGGCTTGTGATCATTACAGTTAAAAGTCCGATGAGTAATGCTGTTCTAAAGTATATGTTGTTCCCTTTGCCTCCTCCTTGCTTTATTTTAAGACAGATATACTTAAAATAGTTCTAAAATATGGAGATTATTATCCAATCTAAGAGATTTAATTTAGCATTTATATGGGGTTTTAATGCATGCCAACACTTTCCTTCGTTTTAGCATTTGGCAAGTGTTCACTATTCACAATTCCAAAGGCTGCAGACACATGTCTGATCATTTCAGGATATTTACAGTTGTAGCCAATAAAGACAGTGCTGATTTTAATTAAACTTCTAATTGCTTTCTGAGACAACAACAAGAAGCCAGGATTAAATGAATTTGTGACTGACTCCTTTAAATAATAGCGGGTGGGGATTGCCACAAGCATCAATGTCCATCACTTCCTAATGGGTGGGTATAAATAAATGCAAAATCATCACGTCTCACAACATTGGTGCCAGTTCAATAACCCCGCCTGACCATAAACATCTTTGTTTCCAGTGAGTCTTATGCCACCAATATTGTGAAGCAGAATATGGGCTGGAGGAAGAAAATACCTGTTCTGTCAGCCCGTCCCAACCTTTAGCAATGGGCTACAGCTATGCCTGGACCAATAGATGTTCTAGTAATTCCTAGGAGAAGGAGGATAATTTAGGAACAGCCTTTGGCTCTAAGCCACAAGCTCAAGTATAACACACGTCTGTTGGGAGTTAAAAGCCCTTTGCCACTTGAAGGTTGTTATGCTGTGGCAGCCTTTTCCACGCATTTCCAAGTCACCCTCCCTTCTGCTCACGTGTGGCAGAGCAGCATCCTGTGCCATTCACAGATGTGTAGCCAAACCAGCTGTTGCTTACAGGGGAAGCTTGAGCATTTCCCCAGTTGCCCCACATGCACCTTGGCAGCTGGAGCCCCAGCAGCAGTTCCTGGTCACACAAGGAGCGGGCGCTCCTGCGGGGCCACCAAGGAGGCCCTCGCTGCCCGCTGCAGGACGCGGGGAGTGTTGGTGGCCTCAGGCCAGTGCCTGCTGGCCACACAGTCATGTCACAAAGTCCCCAGCATACGCAGGGCTTGTGACTTCTCCTGCGCCAGCCTCGGGGCCTAGGCCAAGCATCGCACTGGCAGGCGGAGGGCCGCGCTGCACGTAAATAAATGACTTCAGCCTTCAGGGATCTCCAAGCACTAAACTGCTGTTTAACACAGCTCACCCGCTTGACCAGCCCACGGTTCATGGGTGTTAGAGCAGCCGGCTGGCAAGGGCTCTGCCTCCACTTAACCTTCCAAGCACAGGGAGAGCAGCACTTACCCCTCACGTGAGGCTGCCCCACGGGCACTAGTGGGAGCCCCCCCAGCTCCCCAGCCGAGGCAAGCAAGCTAACACACCATTTCTTGCTGCTGACTTGCCTTCAAACCATGTGAAGGGCCATTTGCACAGTTTACATATTTATATGTATTAGATCATTCTGTATGATTCTTGGAAGATTTGATTCCCTATTAGTTGTTGCTCCTCTATTTTGGAAAACAACAGCAACTTGAATATATCATTAGTATTTTGTGACAATTAGACAAAACATTAACAAGTCTTTGCCTACAAAACATTTCCAGGTTCCTCAAACAGAACTGTGTGGGCCATGTCAAGAGACAGCCTTTTTATGGGGTTCTTTATGGCACGGGAACTGTTAGCCTATCTATAAATGCTTACCAAACTACCCCAATATAAATTGCCTCAGTGCAGAACCGTAAATACATTCGGTCTAGTCTGTGGACACACAACACCAGATATAAGCTCTTAACCCTCAGCTAATAATAATGTTTATCTATTGGGAGCTTTTCCTCCCAAAGATACTTACACAGTTATAACCAAAAGCTGCTTTGCAAAATGACCTGCCAGACACTAGCACTGGTGGGACATTTCAGTTGCGATTATACAATTATTTCAGACAAGGGAAGCCTTGACTGACTGAAGGCTGCAGGAATGGGTTTTTATGGCTCGCTGTGACTGGTGATGATGATGCCACCCACATTTAGAAATGATCAAAACTTCCCAACTCCTTCACTTGCTGAAACTTTCCATCTTTCTGCTACAACACCCGTAAGTCCTTTGGCTGTATTTTCCATAGACTGGTGTCTGGTTCAACATCCAGAGTTTATTCAAGCGCTCCCATATCTGGTTTCACGGAGATCCCGTGAAGTTTCACGCTCACGCTGCTGGACTTGCTGCACTCTGCTTTGAGCACCCCTATGCATGAGGCACTGCTTGCAAAGATCTGCAGGTTTTGAAAACACCTCTTCACTAATGGAGATGCTGAAAATTCCCACTATAGTGATGTTGACAGCTTAAGACAGTAAGAGCCACTCCAGTAGTGATAGTTCCCCAGGAACTGGGGACTTCCCATTAAGTAAAATAAAGGATTATGTTCCCTCTTAGAGGAATACTGAGACCCCTTTCACTGTCACAGTACCTGCCAGCACGTGGGCTGCCTCACGGAGAATAGGAGGGCCCTAGTTCTAGCACTCTCCCATACAAGACTCTGTTTTTAACATGGTAGGGGACAGGGGGAAACAGCAGGGAATGGAACAGACAAGGGAAGAAATCCTTTGAAGAGCGGAAAAAAGTCATTGCAACCTTTAGAAGGGGGGAAAGAGGGGCTGATGAATAAAAAACGCCCATCTAGTGCTGGAATAACAGCTGCAAAGCTGTTCCTAAGATGAAGACTTATTGTGTTCCATACAATTTTTCAATTCTTGCTAAGTTCTGTCTGCAGTTAAATCCCTCCTGCAGTTAAATCCCCCTCAGCCCTAGCAATATCGATGAGTTTACACAAGTTTAACTCAGAACAGGATTTTTCCCCTACTGATAATGTCTCTGCTCAAGTAACAAAATGAAACACTGCTCTGCCCCAACTCAGGAGAGCCTTGGGGAGCAGCACTGCGTATCCACCACTTGTTCTGCCCATGAAACTTGATTGATTTCAATGGTGGCTTCATGGGGAGAGCATACCAGGAGTTGGCCACAGGAATCTCAGCAAAAGACCACAGAGGAGAACACTGCTCTCAATCTTCAGCTCAAATTGGATATATATCAAATTGATGTTATACTATTACATTCCAGAGGAGTTAAATTAGTATAAATTAGAACACGTCAAATGCTGTTCAGCTGCACACAGTAAACCCCAGGCTGATGGGTAATCTATCATGCAGACCTCAAATTTTGAAACATTAAATTGAAAACACCTTTGATTATACTTCACCTACAACCATCTCCAAACTTAATCAATTTGCTAATGAATTTTTTAGACTGTATGCTGTGTCATCTTATGCTGCTTTGACAATTATTCACATTTTATGCTTCTAAAATAGTGGCGTACACAAGTACTTCCATGCAAATCCCAGGTAATCCAATGAGAATCCTTTTATCAAGTGCAACGGGCTTCCAGGCAAAGCTTGAACAACTACAGCTTTCAAGCAGCATTAAACAGATACCTGCTTTATTCCTGTATTTTCATGGAATACTGCCAAGTTCCCTTTTATATCTTCAACATTTTGCAGTGAGATCATTTTGATGTCTTTGAATCTGAAAGAAATAATGTATCAAGTATTTGCATGTCCTAGAGTAATATACAGGCACATTTCAGTTCTATCTGTGAACCTCGTCCCTGGAGAAAAACTCACACCCATCCATTACAGTTTCTGACTACCAGTGATGGGTAGCGGTTATTTTACTTCCACTGTGAGCACCCTTCTCTGCCTTAAATTATTGTTTTTATATTTAGTTACCTCAGGATCCTTTCACTTAACCTTACTAGGGCTGTGTGATTGTATCAAAAATGCAAATGTTTTGGCAGATCATAAAATGCTCCACCATAAAAAAAAGAACTACTAGTAACATGGAAATTAAAATGATCTAGACTGCGTTACACTGCAGTTTACATTAACAGACAAGTTCTACCCAGGGATTAAAATTTACCATGTTTCCTAATTGGTTTGGAAGCTACATCATGTTAAAATTGAAACCCTATTTGTTAGAGATGAACTTTTACATACATCCTCACGTTCTCGGGGGTAATGTACAACAGAATTATGCTAGCACCAATGCCAAGCAAACATACATAATTTTACTACTATACCAAAAATATTAAAGCAATAAGAGCAGCATTAATTCTTTAACCTTTCCTTCTGAAATTACTCTGTGGAGGACATAAAGGGTTTGGGATTCCTCAGTTGTGGAGATGGGCCATCTTATAGATCTTACAGATCACAAAGGGACTTATTTTTCTTTCCCTTTCAGTGCAAGACCAAACAACAACAACACTAGGACAATCCTGCTACACAGAGACAGGGAGATGCTCCACAGAAATTCAAAGCCCTTGGCTCTCACAGCTGCAGATTTTGCTGAGACGTAACAATTTTTCTCATCGCTTCTGACATTTCCATATCCCAAGATCCAAGCGTGTATTTTCCATCTAAAAAGGTTTATTTCAGATATAAGTCATCAGTAACGTAGCGAAGTCAAGTCTCTAGAGGAGACATCCTGTGAAAGCTTTTGCTGCTATGGACCACCACAAGTCCTATAAACAAATACCTACCATTAAGGTGGAGTTCCTAGAAAGCCTAAGGTGTTCATCACATATGCAACAGAAAAAAATCATCTCATTTTCCAGCTCCACACATGATAGCAGTTACTTCTACCACTTAACATACACCTTAAGCCATAGCAGCACTGAAGGTTTTTAAAGCCTCTGGTATTTTGAATGGGACAAGAGAGCGTAACCATCACACCAAATACAATGAAGCAGGACATACGCCTCAGGAGCAGTTAATAACCAAGCACTCCCACAGACCAGAGCACCAAGAGTGCAGCTTGTCTTAGCAGCAACAGTAAGGAGGAGCTGGGAGAGACTCAGCATGTCTTGGGAGAACAATATCCTTTCCTGCAGAAAGACATTATCACAAAAGAAATGAGGCCAGGCAGGTCATTTTGAAAATAAACATTTTTAGCTTTTTTTTTTTTTTTTCTCCAAATAAGTGAGAATGACAACATTGTGGCTCATGTTATTTTATGGTCTGAATATTAAATTGCATATTATCATTTGTATTTCAGAAACACCCGCACAGATGAATTGGTTATAGGGCATATTGTTCTGGAAAGCCTGGAGCCTGAATAATGCAACAAAAGGATAAATGAAAGGTGAGGCAGAAAATGGAGAGCTGTGACACAAGGTTTAAGAGATTGACCCACTGTCCAACCACGCATTCATGACAAGGACAACAAATGAACGCAGATTTTCTAACATGTATTATAAAGACATTATGACTCTTCCTCCAAAATCTTACATCTCTACTTTAACTGACAAAATAAGTTAAAGTTTATGCCAAATTGCAACAGCTGGAGAAAAAAATAGCGGTCCCTAGTTGCTATAAAAGTTTATGTGACAAATCTGACAGGACTGAGTGGTTTATTTTTCAAGATGTCAATAGCTTTCTTGTTTACTCCCTTGTCTTCCTGGTCTTTAACACCTCCTAAATCATACGCAAGGGCTGGTTCAGTTCTTTATCATTATTTGAATTCAAGAGTGCTTATCCAAACTGTATTTTGGGTTAACATGCAATTTGGATTAGACTAGCATTCCAAATCTAACATTTATCTTGTTTATTTTAAGCTAACCGTACCCACAGGCTCCAAAACACCAGTTTGGAAACTACTCTCAGCACAATATAATAAGAGACCCGTAATCAATTGGGAAGTTCTAAAGGAAGATCCAATTTAGGCCCTGATTCAGCAAACAAATAATATTAAGCATGAGCAGCACTGTGGAAAACATGCAAAGCAGTTATACAAATCACACAACACTAAGTGCGCGCTGAGAGCACCTCACTGAAACATGGCCTAATTTAAAAGTCTCGTGTTCTTAATGGAGTGCACTTCAAATGCCTAGCGTGTTGTGGTTTCCTTTTCTCTGCTACAGTAAATGGTCTGTACACAGGGCCAAGAGCCAGGAATTACTGCTTTCTTAATCTCATTTTGAAACTGTCTTTCTGTGTTTTGGATGAGTCAACCAACACGACTGCATCCCAGATTATCACTTGAGGAACACACAAAAAACTTCTACTCAGCAACCGCATTGACAGAGCTACAATTAGGATCAGTTATTTATTGAAAAATCCTGGTATCTCCCTAATAGAGTTTCCTAAACCACTTATAACAGATTGCTTTCTACTATTCTTGTCCAGAATTGATCTCTTTATAAGACGCACCATTTTCCCAAAGTTATGTACAGCGTGCAAGGCTGTGTACAGCCATGACTTCTCCACCTGTGGGCTTTTTTTCATTAAAAGGATTTTTTTTTCTTTTTTGTCAGATATCTTTTTAGTAATGACAGCCAGGAGGAAAATAATTGAGAAGATTCCTTCCCATGGCAAAGACATAGCACAGCTCTTCGGGACTCTAAGCAGAGGGAGCGGTGCCAGTGACACAGGGACTTGCGCACAGCTGCTCCTCGCGGGCAGAGCTTGGTGCAACCTCACAGCGTTTCCAGCACGTCACCTCCCTCTCCTGCTCCCGCACACCAAAGACTCAGCAGGTTGGCTTGGGAAGACTGGCCTCTCACTTCGTATCCTTAGCATCACTAACAACTATTATACTTGACAAACTTGCAAAAATAAAACCCAACAGGTCCCTGAGGAGATTTAACTTACAGTCCGAGTGTAACGCTGTACTTCTTTCTCAGTTGGGCAATTCTTCTGACACTACTTATTTCCCCAGTTTTAACGGAAAGTCTTGGAATAACGGCTTAACTGAATGCTGCATGTGTGACAGTAGGATATAGCAAGAAAAGGAGAAAGGAAAGATGATGACATGTGCTTCTTTCTATTTATATACACTGTCTCTGCCTTTGATGGAATGTTTCAGAAATTAACAGTAACTTATAGATAATTGAAAAATAAGGGAACTGAAGCAGAAATAAGTAGCAGAAACTAAAGATGCAATGAGATTTCTGAAGAAGCATCTGATATACAAGATGAAGATTAGCTAACATGTAGAAATGCTGTCATTTTTCACCTAAGCAAATGGCAAAGCAGGACGTTCACATGAGACTAAGAATTGGACTACATGCTAAAATCAAGGAAAAAAAGGACAAAGTGAGAACAAAAATGAAAAGCAAGTATGGCTCATGCTAAATAGAGACATTTCTCTCAAGTAAAGCCCTATTCTCTCTCTCCTATTCTACAGACAACAACATACTGAAAACATTCAGCATTTTCTGCTGGTAATATATATAAACATTCCTTACTTGATCGACCACCACAGTGCATCTGATAACATATTAAGAAAAATTGAAGGATACAGTTACAGATTCGAGATAAGACACAGCTTTCTTATTAATCAAGGCTTAGATGTTTCCAAAGAGTACTTTTCACAGAAAGAGTAGAGTATTTGTTTCTTATGTATTCTCCAACTGGCAAAAATGGACAGGTCCTGAACAGGTAAAGGACAACCACCACTGGTACTTCTATGCCTAGAAGACGGTCTCACCTCCACAGGTAGCGGCCAACTCGCATTTATTTGGATCCAGGAGCAACAGCTCGTGCAAGCAACACTGTGAGAAATCAGACAGGGGAACATCTTCCACCCAATCATCACATTTCCTCAACCAGGCACAATTTCATTTGTGACTGAAGCAAGCAGGTACAGCAAACATAAGCAGCTCCATAACAGCTACATCTGATTTTTGCCTGGTTTGTCAAATAACGAGTGGTATTAAAACAGAGAATGTTTGTCATGAGAGTTTGGAACAAAAACTGATTGGCTGCAGCAGTAGCTGGCTCCAGATCTTCCAGGCCACCAGCGTGAGCACTCAGGGACCCGTCTCACACCTAGGTGGCCAGGGAAGTCCACCAGCTGGGAAAGCTTTCACGTTTTAACAAAGGTCAGAAAACCACCCTGTGTGGCTGGTCACCAGCAACACCAGGGGAAAATGCTGTGATTCTGCTGATTTCTATTTTCAGGGCTTAATCTTTAGGATTGCGACAGAAGAACCTCCCAAAGTTCAAGGCAGTTTGTGAACACACAATGCCAGAAGGTTTGGCCTTGCGACCCCACACTCTATGCAGCCAGTATGACCAGCACTGCCACAGCTCACTTCCCCTTTACCCTAAGGGAGGAAAAGGGACCAAACTGTGATTCCCAATCATTTTAAGTCCCAGATCTTCTGGATCCAGGACATAGGTTTTTAAATGAGCAAACCTTCTTCTGCTAGTCTAACTTTAAAGCAGTGATACCAAGACCTGTTCTGCAGCAAAAGGCATCATTTGCTCAAGTTGCAAGTGGTTTACGTAACCAGAAGCAGTATTTTTTTTTAAGAAAACAGCTCTCTCGTCTTACCTCACTGAATCAGACCCAAAAATCAACATTCTTCAAAATGAAAGCTTAAGAAGAAATTTTTCATATTTTTAACTCCCCACAGCTTATCCTCTTTTATAAGCAAATTTAATTACGTTTAAGTTTGAAATTTATTTCCACAAGATGCATAAAATATTACACTTCATTTAGACCACGTCACTGGAAGCATTTCATTACATGATAAAATCCCCACGAGTCTGCCTGGCCTCAGGCTAAAAGTGACTGGAATGACATCTCTGGATTTTTAGTTGGAGAATTAAATGCAGCTCCAGCCCCTTGTGGCAAGCGCCCTCCAGGAGGGGATGACACAGCAGGCCTTGGGGATGAAGGAAAGAGAAGGAAAGTTGGTGTGATTGGGGGCAAGAGACTAATGACAGCCAAAGTTGCTCTGAATTTCATAGATGTAGGAAAAGGACCTGAACTAGGACCAGGCTGAGCCTAAAAGGAAAAGCAACCATCTGCTATGTCTGATGGACCTCTATACCAGAGTCAATAATTCATAAGAATATAAAGCTCCAGATAAATCACTGAACAATTTGGTATCACAGCCAGCTGCAGCAAGGACGGTTGAGGCAACGACACTTAACACATCTAGACAGCAACCATGGGTGCACAGGAAGCGCCCTATTACCAAGCTTTCCCCTGGGCTCCTGCAAGTGACTGCATGTTAGCACCACGCGAGCAGGATCAGCCAGGGTGTATGCTCTGCTTTTGGGTATACATATTCCAGCATGCAAAAACACCTCCTTCACTCTGCACTGATACTGCTTTCGAGTGAGATTATTCAGCAGCCAAATTACACGCTCAGAAAGATCACCTCCATTTTGATAATTGCCTTATGAATGCATAACATGGCAGCGTGGGGATTTGTATTCCCAGGAACGTCTGCTATCAGGCATCAATCGTTAGTCTGCTGCGTACGTGGCACACCAGTTGATAGCAAAAACAGGCACAGAGCGTGCTTGGAAGGTAAATTGGCTAGAATTAAATTTCCCTCTATTAGTACCAAGGTTTCACTGGGTAGATCCTGACCCAGCTGCATGTTTTAGGCACAACCTTGTGTTACCTGCGATTCAGAGAGCCCTTCCCAGACAACATGCAGAAGAGGTCAGCTCTCAGTACGGTTTTCACCCATGCGGCACAGAGCGCACCCTGAACCCCTCCTGGGGAGTGAGGAGCCCTCACTGCCCTTGATAACACCACTGCTCAAAGCAAATGGACCTTTTAGAGAGAGACTGCTTAGCAAGATGGAGAAAACCTAGAATAAAAAACTTACTTAAGCCTTGCAAATTACTTCTCTCCATAGGGTGCATAAGGAGCCAGGATCTGGCATCCCTGAAGTGAAAAAGAGCAATTGCTCATCCCCCTCTTAACCTCAGATACCAGAGTAATTGCAGTGACTCAGGCACTTACAGTAAGCTGTCTGCATAGGGGCTGATATCCTCTCTGCTCTTTTCCAAACATAGAAACCACTTGAGTGGGAGCTGTGCTGCTGTGCGCTCGGATGTCCCTGTGAGAGCTGGAGGTGGAGTGACTGAACGGGGGATGTTTGGTGCCTGCTCTTTTCCTGGCTGCGGAGGCAGAGCACAGCCCATCCCGTGGCTGCCAGCAAGCTGCACAGAGATGGGAAGTGTTACAGGAGAAGCCAGAGGCAAAATATGTTACATCTAGGGGAACATGAAGAAGGGGGAGCTTCAGAAGGGCACTCATCCTTTCAGAGCCACAATAAGTATCAGTGGTTAAAGGAAAAGAAACGGTAAGCAGGGTAAGCAGGCACTGAAGTACAAGTAGGGGTATCTACTTGAGCATGAGGGCACAGGTCTGGAATGCACTTCTGAAGAAATCTCCCCTCATCTCCACTTGCTGGGCTTTGATGTACACTGCACAGCAGTCTTGGGGCACCCAAAATGAATCCTTTTGGATGAAACTGTGGGTGCAGGTGCACCCCTGCTGCACCCAGGGAAGCAGGACCTCTCTGGAGCCAGTCCAGGGCCAGCAGAAATGGCGCAAGGACACCGGCTCCTCCACGCTGGCTGCTTCACAACACAGATCCACTGCCTCTTGCACAGCACGCCGCCCCACTATGGATGTGGCAAACCACACCAGTTGGGAACTGGGAATACTTCTCAATATCCTGAGCTAAAAAAACATAAAACAATCCAGCTCATAATCCTAAAACACTGCATGGATTTGTGAAAATGTAATGTTCCCCCACTTCCAGTAAATAATTTCTGAAGTTTCTTCTACAATATTAATTAGAATTTCTCCTGCATTTTGTTACCACTGCACAATGTATGCAGCCCTCCCACGGGGTACAGTATTCGGAGTTGCATGCAGCAGCAAATGTACCTCAGCTCCTCTGCAGTTTGCTGCCTCTCCCTCTGTCACATGCTTTTCTTATGGTCTCGTTGGCAACTTAGGAAAGCGCCATCCTCCCGATCACTTCCACCTTCCTGCAACTGGAACATTTCCACCGCGAGGCCAATCTCTCCCATTCTGCTCTCTCCACAAAAACTTGCATTCAACCCATACTCAGGCAAATCATAAGTCTCTACATGTGGGCCTAATTTACAGTCTTTATGCAACTTCATTTCTGAATCTGGCCCATCTGCTCCATAAGAAGGTCAAGATTATTACTGCAGGTAACCACAGCTCAGAGTTACAAATTGGCAAAAAAATGATAAGCCAGAAGAAGCAATAACAGTCAAGAACCAGATATAGATCCCATAAAACTAGCTTTACGCCAAATTTCTCGGGCCAAAAATCCTTCAGCAAATGCCTTATAAGTAATTTTTTAGAAATCATGATTTGAAAACCATTGTACAGATAAGTAACCAAAAGATAACATCATCGAAAGTCCAAACCATGGCAGGGTTGGTGAATTTTTTTTTTTTTTTTGCTTCTATAAATAAGGACAACCATATTCTCTTCTCAGTTATAGATATAAGGACCACTGCTCTAGAAGCAGCCAGTCAAGACTCACATTCACAAAACAGAGAATAAAGAAAAAAAAATAAAGTTCATTTTATTTCAGTGGCTGAACCTTTTGTTTCTGGACCCAAGGAGCTATGATACTACCCTAGCTGCCTTAGGACAGTGACAAAACACAAGATAATTTTTCTTATTTCCCAGACTATTGCAAAAAGCAAGGGGGCCTGAATAAGAAAATATAGGGGCAGCTGGCTTGCAGATGAAGATGGAGATAAATCATCCTAGAGATGACAAGGCACAGAACAGTCAGTAAATTCCCACTTTCTTGTGCTGTATCCTTTCATTCCATTCTTGAATACTCAAAAATCTCACTAGGAAACTAGCATTAAGTAAATATCACAGATAGGAGCAGGAGGGAATAAGGGGGGAGGAGGTGAATCATAATGCCCAGAGATGAAAGCATCCCAATGACTTGCATCGGAATTACACAAACTTCATTGAACTGGCATCAGATTACTGGAATAAGCTCAGAGAATTAGCTGAACAACAAAACGTTAATTATCCATTTTTGCCTTTTATTTGATCCAATCAACTGTTTGCCAACAGATTTTGACTTCCTCACTCACAGAAAAAGATAGGGACATATTGGAGGGAGGCCAGAAGAGCAATGCAGAAGTCCAGAACATGTAAGCTGTTTGTAGATATTGAAGGAACCGCAGTTATAAGAGGATCTCTAAAGTTCACGTTGAGTGTTTTCAAACAATTATTTTAAAAGACAGCTTCAGAATTGTGAATTCCTGCTTAAACTGCTGCAAAAGGGATAACTTCTTGAGGAAAATCTTTTAAAACAGAGCACAGTGAAGCCCCAGAACAGACTTCACAGCACGGGCTATGGAAGCTTTTTGCAGGAGCTTTTTAAAAACAGGTTAGGCAGACACCTGCCAGATGCAACACAAGTGTCCTTGTTCCCATCCTGAAGTAGGGAATAGACTGAGTGACCTACAAGTTGCCTTGGAAACCGCTTTTGTAAGTAATTTTTAAAAACATGGTATGTAAAAGCTGAACAACACACTACACTAATGCCCCAGGCCCAGGGCACTTGGCTTTTCTATACGTTTGGATGACATAAAATGCCAGTCTACTCCTATGTTGCGAAACATCAAACACCTGATAATAGAGTTGGGACATAACTGAACCACACCTGGAGGATCCTAGAAGTCTTTTAATCAATACCCAAGTTCCTCTTAAAATATGCTAAAATTCATTTCACAGCAGTGGTAACAAATGGAAAGGGTCATTTTAGGTAACTCTCCAAATTGTAGTAGCCTCTGTTACCTGAGAAATATCCATTATAGGTATCTTTTAAACTTGGTAATGAGCCATATTTAATAGGCTCTTTTTTTTCCCCCCTCTTGCAAGTAAATTTGAAACAGATTCTCCAAGTAATGAAACAAAGTTGGCAAGCTAGAGTTTCACCATGTGGCTCAGCGCCAGCATCACAAGTATGGGGGGATGACCAGGACCCTGGTCCTGTGCTAGGCATTTTGGCAGTCACTATTCTGCTTTTACTGCCACATGATGCTTTAATATTCATAAGATTTAAATGTTTCCTGTTCCTGCCCAACTATTTATCATTTTCTGATTGCAAATCTGACAGGAAGACTTAAACAAGGAAGCAGTTATTGTAGGCACCTCAGTTTCAGGAACCAGCCAGAGACAACAGATATACGAACCTGAATTATATGTTATTCATTCTAACACTTCAATCTCAAGCTAAATCTAACTGGAGGCTAAGTTTAACTACAGAGTTGAATAAAAACATCAGGGGATAGTTCTGGACAGAACAGTATAGCATTGTCTCTAGCACAATCTATCTATAATCTGCTTTCCCTCTAGCTATCCCTCAGGCACAGTAAAAACTTAATAGTATTTTACTGAATTTTGCAGATCAGATTATCCTATGTTCAATCAACCTTTGCTCTTCTAGATTTCCCAGTTTGCAAAATTAATTATAATGAATTGGCCAGCATGTACTGGAAGGACTACTGCCCTTCACCATATTGAAAAATGGCACAGGTATGTACTACAGGTCAGCTATAGGTTAGTAGCAAAAGATGAATTTTGGTAGTGGCAAACCGGAGCTTTTTGAACTGGACAATAACGCTCCATCCCTGCTACCTTTTGGGATCATTACCCTCTATTGCAGTCTAGGGACTAAATTTTTTTAAGCTATATTTATCTACTATATTTTCCACATTATGGCTGCAGGAATACAGATAGATACTTCCAAATATCCAAAAATTATACATCTTTCACCATCTGATTAGTAAGAAGCATTGGACTAGAGCTAGTTTTAAAATAGATATACTTTAAATTTATGAACTGATTCTAAAAGGCATATTTGGAGGTAAATATTTATGATGAAAAATAATGCCATCCTATGAGTAAATACAGTAAAGCAATACAGTGAAAACAACCGGCATTCAGCCTTGCAGCAAGGCTTAAAATTATTTCTCTATAGAACAAGGTCTTCCCCAATGTATTTTTGTCTCCTCATCCAGATTATAATTCCTGTAGGAGGGAAAAAAAACAACCAACCAAAAAAAATAGTAGCCATCAATAAAGAGACCCCTGATTGCTGACCTGCTTTTTTTTTTTTTTGTCCCACAGAAAACAACTATTTGAAACTCAAATGGAACAGGATGCACAAGAATCTACTTGCTTTTCCCCAGCGGTGACAAGAATAGCTTTTCGGAGCAAGCACATGGAAAATAAACACAAGCTGCTTCAATAAAAGAGAAAGTTACATTTCATAAGTCTTCTTCATGGAAGGAAGTATTTTAAACAGAATATTACACCAGGCAGGACTAAAGACAAAGCAGGGGAAGTCCCATGGCAGCCACACAATAAATGGCAGCACTATTAACATTAGGTCACAACCTCCATGTCCTGGCTCTTTTGTGAGCTTGGAGCCTGGTGCGCTCGGAGTTGCCAACAGCTGTTCCAGGGCAGCACATGGGGAAGACAAAAGCAGTAGCCACCGAGGGGTTAAAGACGTCGATTAATTCTTTCTTCTTTGATATGAGCAGCCTCCCCTCAACCTTGTCTTTATCTTCCTGCCATCTCCTCTAGCCCTTGCCAAGCATACAGGAGGGTGATGTGAGCCACTGCAATCAATGTAGACTTGCCAGCTCGCATTCATTTTTGATATAAATAACTGCCCTTTCTTGCACTTCTTTTAAAATGGTCACTAGTTTCCAGCATGCTGGGGTCAGAAACTTAGCGATCTGACTTAAAAACACCACACCATCATCTTAGCACCCAGTGTCTGCTAGTGTATTATTTTCACTTCTTTAAATACTATTTTTCAATTAAAAAACATAAAAATTTGCAAGCCCGAGAACTTCAAATTTCTTTATTCAAAGCAGCAAAGTAAAGCAGCAGGATGCTTCACACTCTAATAACAAGTTTATCTGAAACAGCAGATGTGTCATAAACATTATCCTTACAATCTTTAGACAACAAAAACTAACATACTTTAGACTCATGGCTTTTCTCAAGGCACTGGCAATATATTATTTCCAAATATAAACTATTCCCAAAGTCCAAACATCCCATATAATAAAAGATGCAGCTTCTTGGACCATCTTTTGGCTTATTGCCAAAAGCCATAAAACTATCTTCTGATCAGGAGTTCATATTCATTCTTGAGGAGCAATGTGCACTGGATGGTTTGATAAATAATTCAAAAGGGAAATCCTTTGGCACTGTGAGGAGGAAAGTACTCGCTCACATTGGGAAGAGGAGGAACAGCAGAGGAAGAAAAGTGTTGTACTGGAAACTAATATTTTGTGGTCTCATGATGACATCGCACACCGTAAAACAGCTTCTTGCCTCTTCACTGACTGCAATAGAGCTTAGTTAGGCTTATGCCAAGATGCCTTGGTAGGCAGGCATAACAGAAAAAGTGACACTGTCTGGATTTCTCCAGTTACTAAAGGCAGGTCTGTACCCAGTTTTCTTCCATGTGTGCTGGTCAGGGATGTCATTTTATTACAACATAGTTACACTCTATCAGTTTAAGTCCTACTGTGGACATAACAGTGTGACTGCAAGGCTCCCTTTCAGCTAAGCACACAGACCTTCTGCAGGGAATAGCCCTCTCTGTACAAACCACCTTTCACACAAACCACAGACACACTAAGGAGCCATGTATTGCCTCAGCCATACGGGTGGCTTTACTAGCGATGCAACTTCCCAACAGACAAGACCTTAGCAAACTACTGTGGGTATCTGGCAAACTCCGGAGCCATGCAGCCAGCACCACAAAACTGTTTGCAATACTAATTTGCTGCTGAAATGCTACAGACTGTCCTCTTGGCCATGCAGAACACAATGTCAACAGGAAGTACTGCCAGCAAAAAGATTTGCTTGAGATAAAACAGAGACAAAAAAAAAAATCCTATCACCTTTGAGTTCAACAAACCTGGCTGACTTTCTATTAATATCAAATGCTATCATCTTATTCTGGTAAATTCAGACCCTCTGCTTACATAACAGCCCCAGTATTAGACGTCCCTCGCTCCTCCACACATGGTCAGGACAGGACAAGGTTTAAGACCTCAAGTTCCTCAGTCATTCACAATTTTCCAAATCAGCTGGCCATCCTCCATTCTCTCCCTTGGGTCATAAAAGCTGCACACTCATTAGTAACCATTAACCAGTTCTAATCAAACACACTAGCTGAGTTTGAATGTTGCTATTCAGTTTGGGATGTTTAAATGTAATTACAGTCAGCAAGACTTTTTGACATAACAAATATTTTTTAATAACATTACCAGAATTGTTAGTTCTGTTTTCGCTGTGAAAGCAAACAGAGCAATTCCAGCTGAAAAGTTAACATTTATCCTGCAGTAGGCTAAAAAAGACAGACTCTGGCAGCCACACAGTCAAGGAAACTACTTCCACTAACCAAGGAGTGATGGTGCTTCCAGGGAGGCTCTTCTACAGCCAACTTTATGGCAGTTTCCAATAATGAACCAATATAAAATGTTGCATACTAAAAGCCCCTGCTCCACTTGCTTTGTTTGCACAGATTGCTTCCTCTTCTCACACACCCTGCCGCTCAGCTGACTTGTCCCACAGCGGAGCCTTAATGAAAACTGTTTCTTCCAAAAGGGAAGCACAGCAAGTTACTCAAAAAGGGAAATATCTCATGTGTAAAACGATAGCCTAACACAGAGGGCAGAGGGGTCGGAAGGGGGAAGGCGCATGCTAAAACCTTTGCCATCAGGGCCCACAACAATAGATTTTTGTTCAGTTACGCTCATTGTTTAAATTGTGTTCTACTGCAAGGAGCCTGGGCGCCTTTCAAATGTAAATATTTTACAAGAGAATACCATATGGGAGACACAGCTGTTTGTTTTTATTAGGAAAAAATGGATCCTTTCATTTTGGAAAGATTAAAAAAAAAAAAAAAAACCCTAACGCAGTTATATGCCAACACTTTAATTATCTTAATTCAAATTAATCTTTAAGTAGTTGCAGGAAGTGTTTGAAGTTGGACTTTTGCAGTTATTAAGCACTTAAAGTGGTAGTAAAGGAAATCAAGATTGCAAAATGTTTATATACCAGTATTTTCCCACACTTGATGAAAAACAAAATGTAGGGGCTTCTTACTCATTACTACAGTGACATTCAGTACTTAGTAAGGCATGATTACATTTGAATAATCATCTATGATAACAAAAAATAACACTACCTGGCCTAAAGAACAGAAATCAGCAAGCAATTCAGGGTAACTTCCCTTCCGATGCATCATTAAAACTTAACATTTAAGGTCTGCAGAATACACAGGAGAAATCACTGATAGGAAAAAATAGCACCTAGATCTAAAACAGTACAAGACACGTGCACATGTGTACTGGGAAACTGTTGTTCTCTTTACATCAGAGAAAAGAAATATGTGCCCAACTCTTCTTTATCATTTTTTTTTAATCTTCGTACTTCATAAAATCATTTTTAAATGGCTGATAAATGGGCATCATACTGCAAAATATCAAGCCTGAACTTCTCCGGTCTGAGCCCTGTGCAAACAGGCACGGATGCAAGTGGAATAATCCTGAAGGGCACACAAGGGATCCTGGTTCCAGGATGCTCTTCTGGAATTACATATGTGTGTGTGAATACCCGCTGCCAGGAGTGCCTTCCCTGAACCTGCTTAGTCCCCTTTTTGAATCCATTTGTAATCTTGATCCCAGCAAACTCCTGTGTCCACCCGAAGTTTCCCTCTGCATAGCCGGATGAGCCAACTGCTGCTGGGGCCTGAGCAGGCAACAGAGAGGGAAAGAAAGCATGTTTTGGGGAGAAACATGCTTTAGTTAATAGTTACAGTTGAGAAAATATTATTCATTTTTATTTAAATCAGCTGGAAAGGCCATACAAGCAAGTCTGGATACCAAAGCAGGCGCTGATTGGAGACCTGTTGGTTAGATTCTACCTAAGAAATTAAGAATTGAGTATTTATTCCCCAAGAGAATCTCTGGGATTGTATTTCCCATCCTCTCCAACAAAGTACTGCCCTACCCCACATGGCCCAAAGCAAATGAAACAGGTGGTCAAGCAATGGTACAACCTCACTATGTTAGAAACATCCCCGTATTAAACTAACTGGAAGAAACCCACATACGTTACTGTCTGTGCAGTAATGTCAGTGAAAAGCCAGTCCCTGTGAGGCCATGTCTGCTTTTAAGTGGGTTTGTATTTAAAATTTGGCAGTAATATTCGGCAGAGAGAAAGACAAAGTCAAAGATAAGGAAGCTAAGGTACTTCTCAGGGCTGCTTGCAACAGAGGTTACAGATGTTTAAATGCATCCTCCAGGCAGGAGCTGACTTTCCAACACTGTGCCCCAAACTATGTTGTTCTTATAATAAAATCATTCAGGCATCAGTTGCAAGGTACAATATTACACTGAAATAGTACTCCCAACACAGTATCTTTTTCGTTTGCATCATTTACCGCCGGGCATCTGAAAAGAAAGGGTGGTTTATGTAATAGCCTTACCCAAGCCTAGGAATGTTTTACATTTCTTCTTCAACACAAAATCTTCCTTCTGTAAAGGAAATCCAATGTTTTCTCAAAGCTGGACTGTGCAAATGCAGACATTTCCTCTCTCGAGTCAAAGCACTCTTGTAAGCATAACGGCAGTTATCAGTTTGGCCCCATACTCAGACTGAGAAGCACAAACAGTGTTAATAAGAAACTGGCATCTGCAGAGAAGAGGTGCCTTTCTGTCTAGGAACCACAGGCTGGTCTGCAAAAAATGTAATGCAGGGACTCACTAAATTTAGTGCTTGCAGAGTGACACAGGGTCTTATAACCCCTTTGCCCCTATCAATGTGAAGGGGCTGTACATTTTAAGGTCTGTTTGGCCTTAATGCAGCACACTATAGATTCAGCAGAGATCCAAACAGTCCTCCTTAATCATAGAAACCAACTACATTTCGATGTCAACCTATTTCACTGAGCACATTTAGTTATTATTTCCCATTAAATCCATAAGACTGAATGCTAGCTCTATCTCAATGTATGCTTCCAGTAGTTTGAGAGATTATATTAAAAGAGTGTTTATAAGGATGGAAAATGGAATAAAAACAGAGAATAGGGAGATTGGCTAAACTCTCTCAATTGGATTTGCACCTCATGTCAATATGAAACATCGTTTCTGTGGATACAGTTTCCTCACTCTGCTCATGAAGGAGGTAGGCTGATATTTTCAAGACAGACCAGGAAAAGTGAAAATAGTGTTTGTTTAGCCCTCATTGAATTGGATAGCTGATGCCTTAAAGAACTTCTGCAAATCCCAGTGAGAATCTGTTCCTTGTAACGTGCATTGCAGGATCTTTATGCAATCCGACATATAGGAGCTGCTCCTGATGGCTTGCTCGTATCGAGCACCCGGTTGGCACAGTAGCCCCGATGGGCCAGCGTGACGGGTTACACTGCCCAGGCTCCTTTGTCAGAGACAATCAGCTCCAGCAGCTCCAAGACTGTGGCAAAACTAATTTAAAAGAATAGACTCAAGTAGGGACAGAGGGGTACCATATGTTCCCTTCTTAAATAAAAACCTGCTGAGAAGCAGCATGCAGACGCACAGCACTAACTACTTTGTCCTTCAAGTTGGTTTCTCTCAAATGATAGCCTGTGTCTAGCTCCTCCTGAGCTCACCCTGCACTCGCCAGCAAAATGCCTCAGAGCAGCAGAAATACCTGCTAGTTTGTAATGCTTTATAATACTGCTATTCCTCCCCACATGCTGTATGCCTTGCATATTTAAGATGTGAAGTTCTTCCTGTCAAGCAAGGATTACCTCTCATCTCCATGTGCTGGAATAGTAGTTAATACTTTGGGATGCTGAACTTGACTGTTGCCACAATAGCAGCAACACGATGGTGCTTAATACCGCCTCATTGCTGCTCATTTTGGATAGGACTCTCTCTCTTACAAAACACAGACATTTTTAATAGTACTTATGATATACATTTGAGGACTAGTTGGAAGTAACAGTTCAGATTTACATTAATAATAATGCAAAATGAACCCAGCATATACCCAGTGTAATTGGTTCAAAGTCAACCGAGCTACAGCAGAGAAGAAATTGTTCCTATGAATCCAAGGCTTTACGTAGGTCATTGTCTGAGTATCAGTCAGCTTGAAGTATGCGATCAAAGAAGCTATTCACAAAAGAGAAAAATACACTGTGCATTAGTGATAAATTCACTACAAAAGATTTTCAGTAAGGCATTAGTAACAGTATATTCCCCACCTAGGGGTCAAGCGCCACCAAATAAAAATAAACTGTTCTGCCAACAGCAAAACTAGCTCCATGTGTGCCTACTACAGTTATAACTAGTGTCCAGGTGTAGTGGCTATAAGTCTGACAAGAAAAAAACACAGCACTTGGGGAGGTACCTAAGCAACACTCACACAGCTTAATGTGATTCCTCCCTGCTGCCTGGCCACTTCAAGACCAGGTACCTCAGCTGTAGGAGCCGATACAGCAAAACACACATTTTAAAGACATAATGACATGTGACTCCTTGTTTTAAGGGTCTGATATCTGCTGATGGATTGTTACCAAATTATGAGGATTTGATGCTCAGTCCTTAACTTGTATACACACAAATTTCACATTGACTCCCTAATTGCTAAGTTTGGATACTACAAACACTGAAATCAATGGAAATTGAAAGTCTGAATATCTCATGGCTCTGACCTTAAATTCCTATTCATTTCAGTAATGACTTGGGAGTCTAGAATAAGAGTTAGGAGCTTAAATATTTTCTTGAATCTCAGCCTCACGCAGCAGGCACCAGGCACACAGGACCTGGCAAAGACCTTAGACACCGCTTGAGATTCTTAGTGTGAGCAAATGGTAAACAAACAAAATGATCAGATTGTAACTTTTCATACTGTCACTGACTCATGTGGGATCAATCTGAAATGCAAGGAATGTAGCAGCACTGAAACCATCAAAGAGGGGAAAAAGGATCAAGTCAATGCTTCAGCATGCAGCAAAAACATGGGGAGTATATTATGCTAACACATGGCACATTTTTGTCAGAGACACGGCATTATTCATGCGTATGACAGAATGAAGTTAGGCTGGAAAGAACAGCTCCCTAGCGTGCAATAGTTTTTTGGTTATTTCAGGATACAGCTATGACAGATAACAGTGTTACTTGATAGAAATAGAGAGGCTAAGGGGCTAGTCTCTGATGATGTGATGTCTAAGCAAGTCTTCCCTTACTAATAACTAAAGAGATCACAAAGACTTTCTTCCATATCCCTGAAGACTTTAAAAAAAAAAAAAATTAATAAATCACAGGCTTGCAGACCCTCCCTAGCTAATCACTGTAAATGTCACCCAAATATCAGACACCATATCTACAAGACAGGGGAATCAATTTAGCCTTTCTCCAGACTGTCAGGTTATCACTGTCACGTCACAACGGTTTGCTATGTTACCCTCCCCTCTGTAGCTCACCTTACGCTGAAAGGTCCTACGACACAGCCTGCCCTGGTGCCGCGGCCCTGTGATGGGCGGAACCACAGGCTACTGGGGAGCCCTGGCAGAGGCCTTGCCCCATCCCCGGGTGAGTGTCGCTTCCCAGAACAGCCATTCGATCGACTGCATCAGCAATAGCAATAACCAGGACACAGGCTGGGCAATGCTCAGTGCCACTGCCATCATGCTGGGAATGTGCTTTGCTTGAAGCCTAAAACACGAATGAGCATGGTGTGGGTACTGCAGTTACAATGATGTCAATTTATAATATTTCCCTGCCACTGAGAGGTGATGATTAAGTTCTTGAGAAAAAATTCCTCAGTATTTGATGTAAGAACTGCTAAGAGATATCCTTTTGCTTTTGGTAATACATCCTCTGACAGTTTCAGTTTACTAGCAATAGCTTCAGATTCCACATTTTGATTGATATTTTGTCATGTTTTTATCCTCACAAGGTGTAAAACGACATATAATATAATTCAGATCTGGCAGTTGCAGATAGTCATTCAGCAAATCATACTGCTAGCCAAGAATAAACAGAGAATACTGTCAGCAAATCTAATCCATTACAAAAAGCAAGGATCTGTTATACTGAATAGTTTTTACAGTAAGTTTGCAATGGTAGAAATAAAGACTTAGACTGGCATTGAGAGTTACCTATGATAAAGAACTGAAACCTCCAAAAAATTCCCACTTCCATGTATACAGCTACAGCTAAATAATACAGATGATTTATCAGAAATGCAAATTTTGCCCTGAGATGCAAAAGCAGTGAGACATGTCCCAAATTGAGTACCATTACCAACAGAATCCCTTATCTCTTCTAGAAAAGTCCAGTAATTGTTAATTTTATCTTCAAATGAACATCTTTTTTATCCACAATTTAAAAAAAAAAAAGACATCATTGCAGCACTATGTATAATCAAACCATCAGACAGCTTTAAGGAAAAATAATGGCTCAAATATTACTAAGCCTCTTATGGGAACTCAGTCAAATCCTGACTTATTTGGATTACATAGCAGTCTGGGAAATCCAGTAGTAGGGGATAATTCTCCTTCCAATCAAGCTCAAAAGAATCATAGCTTTTTCTTCTCCTACAAGCAAAAAATAATGATAATAATTACATTGGCCATGTATAAAGTTGCTCAACTGACCCTCCTTGCAGCCAGCCCAGAAGCTCAGTGGATGCGTGTCTATGCCAAGCCTAGCTTGAATAAAGATCCCTCTCTGCTCCTCCCAAGGCTAAGAGCACTGAAAAGGCAACGCAGTTGATTTGGAAGAGGGTCTATCTCACGCTGCTCAGCAGCATCCTCCTTTGGGCCTGACTCTACGATCCGAGTGCTGGACACTAGACGATACCGAAAGCACTAAAGAGATTTAAAAGCCTCGGTCCTCTGTGCTTTCAATGGGACTGGTCTGCAGCTTCAGGGCTGGCACAGCAAGTCCGTCACAGAGGAAGTGACGCAAGGAACAGCGCGCTCCTGCTCTGGCAGGGAAAATGTTACTACTTCTGAAAATGAACCAAACCTCCTTTGCTCCCAGGCTGAAGCACATACGAAACCAAACTCACAAAGACACTTTTTCAAGTGATGTCAATCAGCAAAACTCTCTGTTTGCAATGGATTTCCATGTATTCTGGGGAGCTGAGCATCTGGCTCAAAGGACAGATGTCCCAGAACTGGGCACGCACATGTGTAAAGAAGACAGGCTTTACATGAGCATTAAACAACAAGCAGCTCCAACTTCCATTTATGTCTGTGCAAGCTGCGTAGATTCAGTATGTCCAAAAGTAGGCGTATGTTAACATATCCATATATGGATTTACATGCCTAACTTTCTAGGATGAAATATTGAAAATATTGGCCTTTTCCTCTCTTAACTGCTAGCAGTCAAGAAGTCTTTATGTTGAGGAAAGATTTCTCTTTTATTTCATTTTTATGATAAGGTTGTGTAACTGACCTCAAATGAATTACAATAATAGTGCTAACAAGGAAAATACTGTGGCCCTAAAAATCATGTTCCTTGACCAAAGGATGCTGAAGTAAGTAAACCAGAAGACTTGACTACAAGAGCAGCTCAAAAGTACTGTCTGTGTCTTAGGTGGGCTACAGAGAAAAACTTACAGATGATGTGATGAAGCTCATCTTGAAACTGTAACAATTTTTCAAACAATGAGATACCCTGATGTTAATCTGAAAGCTGTAAATGAAGAGATGGGAAGAACACCTGACTTCCAAATTTCATCACATTTTCAAGGTTAAAAAAAAACAAACAGGAAGAGAAAAAAAAAACAACACTCTCTAAAACACACTTTTCCTCATCAGGCAATTATTATGCCTTTATGAATAGCATTGCCTTTTTTTTTTTTGACTTTGTATTGCCATTTTCCTCTGAAGCATTGTTCAACTCCAGACACAAGAGGACCTGTGCAGATAGCATATATATTCAAAAGTGCTGTGTGGCTGTATGAAAAACAAAACATGGCTGCAAACTTCACCTGGGATTCTAAGTTCAATCTTAGCTAGCTCATACATCATCATAAATAATAAAAATTCTTCCAGGTCCAGTGCTATATAAATCCATTACTCTTGAATTATGCCTCCTCTATCAACTGGCAATCCCCATTTCCTTCTTCAGGGCTGAATATGTGTCTCTAGATACATAATTTGAGACACTGAACTTACATGGGTGACCTTGTAAAATAAGTACAGATAAACAGATAATGGCAGCTTTGATGGTGTATAGTTCAGAAAAAACTTTTTTTTTTTTTTTTTTTTTTGCCAGAGCTGTGGCAGGTCTGTGGGAGCAGCAAGCAGATCTCCAGAGCAAGACTTGTTTACCTCATTTCCTATAAGAACTATTTCAGTCACCTTGGATGTCACAAGAGACATGTAGAAAAGGGAACAGAAAAGTGAAAGCTAAAACTAGCACAAACCAGGTGTTTAGGAACAGATCTATTTTTGCCTGCACAGTGTGGCGGTTGGAGATTTAATAAGCTCTTGCCTCTGACAGAGCAATACCTGCACAAGGCTTTCACATTGATGCAATTCAACCCATCTTGAATCCAGCTGTGTTGATGAACTATGCACACTGCATCTATAAGTAATATGTCAAATTCATTCTGGTCTTCTCCAAGGCATAATGAACACAGCTGCACAGGTAAAGGTGCACCAGGGTAAGATCTTTGGCCAGAAGAGCTGTATTGGGTTTAGGAACTCAGTGGTGGCCCCCATATGGCAGAGAGGCTACATTTTCTCTGGCAAATGATTGAAAAATGTCACACTAAGAATTAGAGATTTCTCCCCGCTGGTCTCCCGAGCAATGAGCTGTCACCTCAAAGATCAGTTTTTTTGTCTGCTCAGGCTCTGGAAAGTGGGAGCAACAGCACTAAAAGTGCATGTGAACAGCTGACACCTGCTCCTAAGGAAATCAGTGACAAAATTCCCAGGAATCTTGATGGAATCAGAAGCTGACACAAAATAACGCAAGTCACAACAGTATCTAATTGTGACAGTACAAATCAATAAATGGAATTAAATTTTGCAAATTAAATCAGGATTCAGTTCCTCTCTCTTGCAGGAAATGTCTTTGCCTTACAAGACACCACAAGAAGAAGAAATAACTCAGGTGTGCCTTATATTCAGTTTCATCTGTTCTAGGACCACAATCACTAAAATAGCTTAATCATATTTTTAGCATTATTGAAGGCATTAGTGTAAAACAGTCTGACTTAATTGTGCATTTTCTCACTATATTACATAGATTTATTTTAAAAATATCCTCAACTTTAAATTTCCTGTGTCTGCAATGCTTAGATCTGTGAAAATTACAATTATTTATTTGTTACAATTAAGCTGCTGTCCACTCAACCCCAAGTGGAGGAGGACCTGTCTGAGTTTATATAAACTTAAATGGTATTTTGGCTGTTTACATCAGCCGACAATTTGGCCCAAAGTGTGTTATAAAGCTTAGGATGAAAAAGAGAAAGGAACAGCATGTTCCAGTCTAGAAAGCAAGCCTGAAGGACATCAGACCCCTCCTTAATCACACTTAGATTAAAACAGCTGATATTGGGAGTGTCCTGAACTCACATTCACTCCACCGCTGCTAGAAAATAATACGCAGTGTCGGCATGGAGTGCTAATTTTAAATCATTGCACAAACAAGCAGTTTTAGAAAGATGATGTTGAGCCATTGGCAGTCAGGGCTGCTGCAACCCATCTTCTCCAGGATGGTATCACTGGCCCAGCACTGCCTCCCTCTGTGGCCTGGGGAAGTTCTTTACCCATTCCCATCCCTCACACTCAAAAGGGCAATGAGATTTACTCAGCTTAGTGGCAGAGATGCAATAATTACAGACATGATTCTTCTCTCAGTTATCTTGGAAGTCTAATTTTGTAATCAATCGTGGCTATGAACACCCTTTGTTTCATCAGTCAATCAGGTGGGCCTCAGGAAATTAAAACACTTTCCCCAAGATTAGAGGATACACTGACATAACATTAAAAACAACCTGAGTGCATTTACTACTACTTACAGTTAGCTCTATCCGTCATCTTCCTTCCTGCCTCCATCTCCAATAAAATTCATCCATCTTTCTTTCTGGGAGCTCTCCCCCATACCTCATGGGTCACGCGGTATTTCTTGTTTCTTCGGTTTTGATTTCTAAAACAACTTACTAGATACATTTTCAGACGATACTGGGGACTTCACTGCTCTGACTTATTAGAAATTGATGAGGGTTAAAATAACTTGTGCTATTAAAAGCACAGCCAAAAAAAGAGAACATTTTACTTTGGAGAAAATCCATTTGGATGCACTCATTCCTTCTAGAAGCCCTAAACAGCTTGATCCAAGAGACCTGCTAAACAGAAACATAATTTCTACTTATAGCAGGCTGAAGCAACTTTTCCCTTGGAGATTACATCACTTTGACTGGATGTTATGTTTTCCACCCTGATCTCTCTAGTAAAGTGAAACTGTAGGAGAAACATATTGCTCACTGAAAAGCAGCATACAGAACTACTGCAAAACTGGGAGAGAAATACCAAAGGAAATACAAATCACTTGCGCCAAATTCTTTCCTGATTTACCCCTGCGCCATCAGGTTCAACTGAAAAGGGCTGTCTTTACTGTGCGAACAGCAAAATTGATAATGTTCTCCTTCAAATATTAACTCTTAAAAATACTGAAAAACAAAACCAGAAGACAACCACTCCAGCATGAAACAAAGAATAAAGCTAGCTGAAATCCAACACTAACATTACAGAACTTCTACTTTAGTTTATACTATGTTCATACTAATAGAACACAGCCTAAGAATCACTTTGAGGCAATGAGAAGGTTGCACAAAATAGCATTCAAAAAATCAGGAAATGCCAGAATTAAGGTTGCCCAGGCAACCTTAATTTTACCCCCTGTGTATATGCATTTTACAAAACAGCCTTTAAATACACCATAGCATTCCATTTCTTATACCATCACATACAGAAGTAAGCTCCAAACAGCAATGCTAGCTTGTCATGTTGAACGTATTGTTGACATTTTTCTTTTTCCTTCTTCTCTTACAGGGAGGAAGAAGAGAACTGGTTTACAGTCTTTCAGTAACTTAAGGGAATTCCATTAAATTTAGGACAAAAAAAAGTTCCCTCATATCAACTCTAAAAATGACTTTTCATTTTGGCTGTTTCTAAACCTTTGGAAACAGAGGGCTGCAACAGGAATTTTTTTTTTGTTATTGTTGTTTTTCTCCTCCTATAATGCCTTATACCAGCATATTTGAAATACACATACACGTGTGGACAATGCAGTCTTTCCTCTGTCATAACTTCTTGTTCTACTGTGCTAAATAAACATCAGGTTTCATCTGCAGTTATACAAAGCCTGGAATATTGCCCTAAAGAGACTAGATGAGGTAGTCAAAGCCAACCCAGAACACTAGGCTTGTTAATTCATTTCTCCCAGAGGTGAAGGATTAGTCCAGATAATAAACCAGCCCCTGAGAAACAACAGAAAAGTAGTCCACTTTTCTGAACAAACTGAAGATATTTCAAGCCACAGACTGCAGACAAAGAGAATGAGTACAGGAATTGAAGCAAAAAGTGTTAAGGTAACTTGATGAAAATTTAATTTACCATCAATGAACCAAATCAAGATATACAATGCCTCCTCTTCACCACTATCTAAAGAATAAAGAAACCTCCATGACAGATAGCTTAAAAAACGCCAGAGACTAATTAGATACATTTAGTTTCCCAGAGCCTTGCTTCTCTCCTGTTTAACAAGGATCTTTGTTGTTTCTGAAAATCCAACAGAAAACTACAATTTATTAGTGCTGATTTAATTGGCACTCCACCACATAGCATGCTCAGCCAGTGAGCACCAGAACAGCTCTCCTGAGAAGGCAGATGAATCCTTGAAGGATTAGATAAGCCAAAGATAAATGGCATAAATATGTCCTATTCACCTTGATAACATGTGCTGCAATTCCTCATTACCCAGGAATTTGACCCTTCTATTGCTGCCCTCAGACAGCAAAAGGCAGACAGTCCTCCAGCTGAAATCAGTCTAAAAAACTCCCTTGATTAAATAGAAACAGGTCCAAAAATAGCATAACAAGCACACATAAAGAACCCTTCCAAGCACTCAACCTGGACTGTCTGGATTTGGGATTGCTCCCTCAATCCTATGCAAAGCCAGAAGCGTCCCCTCTATATGCCCTGCTTCCTATTTAGGTTACAGGCTCTCTGGGCAAGTTTTACCTCTGAAGACCCATCTGTACTATGCATAGCACAGGACAGCTCTTCTCTCAGTCAAGGACCCTAAAACCCTTTGAATAAAAGAAATAATGAGAAAAATAGCAACTAATGCAAAGACTTGATTTGTACAAATAATCCATAGCTTGGATAGACACTGTTTGCAAGAGATTCTTTCCTATTCCTGTTAAGCTGATGGGAATAGCTCCCGCTAGTCTCAACAGGAGCAGCATTAGACCCAGTCTGGGTATTCTAAACACTTTCAAGAGGCCAAAAATGTCTTGTTTGAATGACGTAGAGCACTTCAGTTCCTATGGAAATCTCAGATTCCCATCATGTGTGTGATGTAGTTGATCCTGAGCCATGAGTTACCTCCATTTCCTAGAACAACAGCTCCTGGGGGACACAGGCTCCTCAGAATCACTGCATTCTTTATTGGCTGGGCCATTGAAGTTTCTCCTAATACTTACAACAAAAAATAATATTTTCCACCCTCGCATTTTGCTAAGTTGTAAAACTGTTCCTTAGATACCTGGACACAGAGTTTATGAGAAACATATGTAAAATCCTGACAGGCAAGCCTTGTTTACACCTTTACACAAAATAACTACTGAAAGAACCAAATTTCAGAAGATGCCTACTGGGACCTGTCAAGCACATGGCATGTCAAAGACATCTTCAAGCAAGACGCTTCAGGCTCTGCTCTGACTTCTCTGGGATGCCTGTCACTCCCTGAAATTTCCCTTGCTTTTTCCCCAGGGCAGATATTGCCCTGATGGTTGCCTTCAAATGTGACCAGCAATTTGATAAGAGCTTGCCGAGCTTTCACCGCAAAACGAAGAATCCTTCTCACGGTCTAGAGAATCGCTCCTAGGATGGTGCTCTCTGGTTTAAATTGATGCACAAACACTGCATCTTTGAGATGTTCATTGGGATGCGATAGAGATCCTCAGCTTGCTCAGAGGAGGGAGACGTGAGATCCTATAAGCAGTGCTATGTTTGTGAATCAGAAAGAGGCCTCTGTCCTGCCCTTCTCATGGGCTTTATAAGCTTTTTACTTTCAATAAGGAAAAATTGACAAGTTAAAGACTTTCTGTTACTAGAATGTTAATTCCCAGACACTTTGTACAAATGGATCTGCTTCAATCGACTGAAGGCTTCTGTTTTTCTCTCCTGCCTGCTTCAAAGAGATGGTGCATGGAAGGTGGTTATTCTCAGCTATAGTGAGGGTTCACAAGTGCCCTTACTCTGGCCCTCTCTTATCCCTTACGGAGGACAGGAATAAGTGGTCAGGTACTGGCTTTCAATTATTTTTTCCTTTACTTTCGCAGTATCATTTTATGTCTCCCTTTGGTTAACTTGACCTTTGTATTTTCCACCAGGGCAAATAAAAGAGCACATTACAAATTGTTCTTGTACTGCTTGTACCAATGCACAAATATGATTAAAGTGTTTTAGAGGAACTCTAAGTTGACAGAAAGCTGTTTTGCCCTATTTAGGTACACATACTCACTGAAAGCACATCAGACAAATACTTCTGCTTTGAGCTGTGCATTCTTATGCAGTTTTAATCCTAGAAGCAGTAAATTTGGCTCTAATACACCACTCAGTACTTCAACTGATAAAAACAGATTCATGCCACATGAGCAGTGATGTAACCAAAGAAAATCTGGTGCTAGAGAGCCTGGGTTTCCTCAGCAAGCAAACTTCATCTTCTGAAGTATGACAAATACATCTCTCCTTAAAATTAGACGCTAATCCAAGAGTTTTCCTCACAGACTTTTTTCTCTCTTACTCTTAGTTTAGCTTACTAAAAAAACCAAAAAAATGTCACAGACATGTCACAGGCAATAGCAGCCATTTAAGAAGCACCATAAAATTCATACTCTGGGCACTTTTCACTTGAAAATTATAATAGAATTAGTAGCTTTGTTTTACACCATTTCAGAGATCTGAGACACTCAGTACTCCACACCACCCAGTATTGCCACACAGCCTTAAACAAGCTACCCTGGCATTCCCAGTATTTTAGAGAAACCTTTTATCATTTCATTTTACACATTCACTTTATTTACTTATTAGCATGCAGGTAAGAATATCCAAAGAACAGCTCTATTCTATAAGAAGCAATAGATATGCAAACCAAGAGCATCTCTTCTGTCGAAGATGAGCGATTTCTGTAATAGGAAACCAGCAGCCTAACAGCCCTGCTGAATTGGGGATATAATTAGGAGAACTTTGTTGTCTTGGACCTTGGGTAAATATCCTTTCAAGATTCCAGAGGTCCTTTACAAGCTGAATATGTTTAAATCAGCAGTTGCAATTTTAAATACTTAATGAGGATGCTGAACGAACTGTACTTCAACTCCAGTTTATAAAACTGAAGACAGAAACTGACATCAAGCTGGGGATTAACTCTATCAAGAATGTGGAAGAAGCTGGTACCTCATTAACCATGCCTTTAGAATTACGCAGCAGAGCAATGAGGAACAAGAAATCACAGGCATAACTCTTAGTCTAACAAAAATCAGAAGCTAGAACTTGGGGAATTCTAGCCCTGTTAAAGTATTTTGGAAAAGTTCATAATCCACCAATTCTTTAGAAATCAGATGTCTTCAACTATTAAAATTCACCTATAAGGCAAGAGGAAGGCAAAACAGTAGAATCCCAACGGCCCTGATGAACAGCACTAACAATTTAAAGGAGACAACATCTCCTCCCATTGCTGAGGGCCTCCCACAAAGATATGAACTTGAATTCCTCCCCTCATCTTACTAATCCATGCCAAACACTCCCATCAGCCAACCTCAGAGGGCCATTTCACACACTGTTACCTAAAAGCTCACTGATCATATTCTGCACTAGCACTTACCTGTCATCAGGCCAGATCACTTAAACGATGACTTTTCTCCACATGTTGGTAATGTCCATATGAGGAAACTATCAAAAGAAGTTTGTGCTTTAAAGACAAGACACCATCACAAAGTGGAGGTTGTCATTGTAATGCCAGGCCGTCACCAAACTAATAGAGTTAATAAACCATCCATGCTCAGAAACAGCAAGTCTTTTAAATTATTGCTTTAAAATTATTGTTCGTTTAGACCACCATCTCACAGACCCATCCACTTAAGTTTGTCCTCCGTCTACTCTCTTAACTGAACTGGTCACTGTCTTACGTTCCACCTCGTGTATTTAGTGAGCTAAAATTTGGTGGCAGGTAGTGCAACATATACCACCTGAATGCACAATACAGCCAGATCTGAGGCCTCAAGTTAACTGCCATAAATAAATCAATTCAATTACTCCTGCTTACCATCAAACCATTACACTGACCATTTTTACACGTGTAAGGGTAAGGGTTTTAAGAGAGGTGAATAAGCTCAGGGAGTACTTTGTGCAGTACAGATATGTTACTGGGCAGTGTGAAGGGTGGGTGCAGAACCCCTAATTTTCTCAACTGCCAGGAGACACTCCTAAGGGGAGATATGGTTACTCTAATATTTCTATTCTTCCTTTCTTGGAAGTCCAACAAAAGAGGCTCAGGCTGTTATGAGCTGTACCAATATATCATGTAGAAAACATCATCCTGCCTAGAAATAGGCACATGAAGCTGCCAAGAGAGGCACATACATCCCTTTTAGACCTCATCTCCATCAAATGCAGACAGCTTTTCTGGTTATTGCTTTTCCAGAGTTTGTCTGAGATATCACCGCATAGGTAACAAAGTGGTTGTTCCATCTAGCACAGCCAGAAGCTTTCTACTTGCTTAAGGCGAGAGAAGGGAGAAGTTTAAGTATCCCAGGTCTACCATCTTCTCATTTGCTTTTGGGCTCTAATTCAACACATCAGCATGGCTAGCAGTTTTCCTGAGGTCCCAGGTCTTCCCAGGGGAAGCCGTTGCCTGTCCTCCTTTGCTGCAACTCAAATAGTATCAGACAAAATGTTACACAACTCTTGAGCAATGTCAGAGTCAGGTTCAACCTTCAATTACAACAGGCTGCAATGGGAGAAAACAGGTCTTGCAATTAAGTATGAGAAAACTGGATCCATTTCTGTTCCCCCAACACTATCAAATGCTTTGCAACCAACTATATTTTAACTGTCAGAATAAATGAGAGCACAAAATAATATTTCTGTGTCCATTAATCAATGTGTCATATTTCTTGGATATGCTAAAACTTCTAATTTATAATTTTCATCTGCTTGTGAATGAATGCTGCTGTAGGACAGGCAACCAGGTGCTGCTTGGGGCTTTCTCTCCTGTCCGGCTGGTATGGGGGCGCATCATGTTAAGCTATGATGCCAGTCCAAAGCCCTCACCCCACAGTGTTACTGGATAAGCCTGCATACTCAAAACAAAACTTTACTTTACATATCTCCCTCAGCTTCCTAAACAGAAGACAATAATATTTTTATAGCCACAGCCAATCTTACAAATTAAATTAATCGTGGAAGGCTTTGTGGAACTTTTTAATAGAATAACCAAGGAAGATTTCATGTATTATCTTGCAGACTAAATTAACTTCTCTCAAACTATCTACACAACATTTCCTTGGGCTAGGATTTAAGGGGTACATTGAACAAACACTTAGATGGGAAACATCCAAAAAATAGTTAATTGTTGAGAGAAGATTTGGGATGGTCCTCTTCTTTCTGGGCAAAGAATAACTGGAGCTGTCAGGATAAAACCTTGCGCAGGATGTTAGTATTGAACAATCTGGTTTTCTTCCAAAAGAAAAATGAAGAACTAGTGACTTGGCAGCCTGCTCCTGAGTCACAGAGCCCGCACCCCACGGCACGGTGCTCACCCAGCTACTCTGGCAGCAGCTACCCCAATGGGCTGCAGTCACCAACACTGGAGCAGACTGCAGAGCTGCCTGCCTGCTCCAGAGGCTCTGGAAAAATCCAGTTTCTGTTACAATTTCAGCAAAATCGAACCATCCCAGGAAACTAAACAGCTTCTTCCAAGAAAGAAATCCAAGGAAATAAATTTATGTTATCAGCTTCAATATAAATCTGACAGCTCAGTATGGCATGGGGTCAAGTGAGATTTGATGTGATCAGGTTTGTGACTACATCTTGTTTCTTGCAATTTTTGCATGAACAGCCTTTGCTCTTTTGGATACACTGTTTCATGGATGTACTGACCAGAAAGATAAAGTGGGAAATAATAGAAAACAATGCACTGGCTAGGAAAAAAAGCAAAGACACAGAAAAAAAACAAATAGCAGCCACTTACATATATGATTGAGTCTACTTTCCATATCATCTCCTCACAGAAATATGATTGAAAATTTAAATTCTAGTTCTCATACAGTAGCCTCCCAAATCAGCAGCAGAGCTGCAGAAACTGATGATTAAACCCAGAATAATAATTTCCTAAACTGATGTAATTGAAGAGACAGAGATTCAAAACACATACTGGCAGTTATAAGCAGAAGAAAGAGAATCCATCACAGGTTGGAAAATGGGCTTTTTCAGCCACGAGCCACAAAGAATATGACAAAATAGACAGGCTCTCAATTCACACACTGAGAACAGCCCCTTTTAACAACCAGTTCTAATCTTTGGTCCTGGCTTGGTTTGCAAAGCACTTTGTGAGATGGTATAAGGGCAAAATTACAAACAGGAGATCTCTGCTAATATTGCTTCATCAGATGATGTTATAGAGGAATGACAGAAGAAATCAATATGTGGAGCAGAAGGAGAACAAGTAGATCTAGGTTCATGGGAGTACAAAATGTTTGTGTGCTTCAGCTTCCCTTCCAAGAGTTCCCATCCTCCAAGTGGAAAAGTACCAGGCAGGATGATTCGTGTGGGTCCCAGATGGAGCTGAATCCCACAGGCACAGGCCAAGCCCCTGCTTCCCTGGCACCACCGCAGTGCATACAGGCTGGGACTCAGAGCTCTGCTCACCTCATGTGCCTGGGAGCTGAGCTCACATGCACTGGCATGGCACAGAGGTACGAGCGAGGGACACCGGGGTGGAGACTTGGGTTTCATCCCAGGTTATAACCTGACTCACTGTATGGCTGCGAGGCACTTTTTCCCCCATGAGGCCTCGTGTGCAGGAGGTAAAGCTCCCTCAGGCACAGGCCAAGGCCTGTTTTTCCTATATTTTTCACTTGGGGGGGGAGGGGGCGTAAATTAAAATAAATTCAAGATCACGAGCTCTAGTGCTTCCATTGCAGGATGCAAAGCCACTTCTTTCATCAGGCTGCCCACAAGGACGCCACATAAAATCCTCCGCAACACAGAGATAAACAAAGCCCAGATGGCACTGAGGAGTTGGAGAGGGAAACCCCACTCTGTGGCAAGATTTCCAATTGGGGGAAGCTTTCAGACACCAGGGCTCAGAGCTTTGATACATCAGCAGGCAGATGTGCATTTGAGCAAGCTCACATAGATAGTGCTGCTACACTCGTGCTTTTAATCTGTGCTTCAGCAAGGCAAGCACAGGAAAGGGAATCAATGGCTGGAACAGACCTGCCTGGTCTAATAAAACTGTCCTCTCTACTCCTTTCTGATGCAGCACAACCTTACTGGAGTGGATGGCAAAACTCGCACCAACTTCACTGGAACCAGGACCAAGCCATTGCTGAAAGGAAGTGCACTTCCCATATGCTACGGCTGTCAAGAGCCCAGACTGCAACATCTTAATAACCTACAAAAGCCTTGCTTCCTTACAGTGTTTGACAGGGCATCCAGGCAGGAATTCACCCTGCGCCGCAGCTGCTGGAACAGAGCAGGGGCTGGAATACACCATCCAACGCTTTTGAGAGCTGCATTTGCTTCTTTATGCTCCTAATCACATTGTTTAGAGAAAACACATTTCCCTGTCTTAAAGTTTCTTTGCAATAACCTCTAGGGTGTTTGTCTGAAAAGTTCCGTGAACTGCTCTAGCACAGCACCTGATCACCAAGCTAAGGCGTAAAAGCCACCAGGGATGCCAAAAGCCATAGAAAACTGACCTTTTGTTGCTACCACAACCTTATTTGGTGGGGAAGCTCAAACATGCCATTATTAATGAATCACACCAGAAGTATTTCTGTCTCCCAGCTTTTCAGGACAGACAAAAATGCTGCTCCATTTATGCTGTGCCAGTGCTCAGAACCGCGTCGATGGCTGATCACGAGCTCAGCCCACACAGTGGGCTCAGGGCTGCTCCATTTATTCATCCAGATGAATATGGGGCATCTCACTCCGAAGGCTCAAGCCAGTATCTTAGCTATTCACATTACACACCTGTATCACATTCTTGAACAATTCACAACTTCATCTGCAGAAACCAAAGACAGTTACATTTTGCTCCTTTCCAAATTGCAGTTTCTTTTCACATACAGGGTCAAAAGGTACTTGTATGTCTAATATAAGGAACTGCAATCTGAATCTTTGAACCTCAGCATCCATAAA
The DNA here is from genome assembly GCA_034781795.1 of Crypturellus tataupa. Lineage (NCBI taxonomy): Eukaryota > Metazoa > Chordata > Aves > Tinamiformes > Tinamidae > Crypturellus > Crypturellus tataupa. Next base: position 573,513 of record JAWLRI010001089.1, read on the forward strand.
GTCTCTAGTGTCAAAATGCATTTTCACCATGTGGAAGTATGAGGGAGTTTTGTTTGTCTTATGTGGGGTAGGATTGTTTGTCCCCTCCCTTTTTCTCTTCTTTTTAAATGAGTTGCTGATAAATAGTACATTAGTAACTAAAGACTCGTGGCAACACAGCAGAGTTGCCAGCATGCATTTCAATAGTATAATAAACAGAACAAAGTAGTTTGATATTTTGCTTAAAGGTGTCTTGGTCTGCAACTGCTCTGAGTCTAAAAGCAAAAAGATAGAAAATGATAAACTGCTGCAATAGCTAAGGGAATAAATACTCTGACTAAAGTGGAAATTAACCTTCAAAAAGCTAAGAAAAAAAATGGCTCACTCAAAACAGAATATGACCTGATCCCGATGTGCAAAGGTACCAGTGATTGTTCAGAACATTTTAAGATTAGATTTTGCACAACAAAGCTAGATAACTTCAGAGACAAGCAGGAAATAAAAAGAAAAAAAAAAAAGTGGTACAAATATTCAATTTTTAGTTCCTCTATGGGCAAGAGGCATCTGCTAAAAATTTGATTCAAAAGTGAGAGAGTCAAGATTTTCAGAACTGATAATGAAGTTTATGTTTCCTTTTTGGAACGTCTACTTTGAACCAGAATAAATGTCCCATTTTTCAGAGAGCTGGTATCTCTATCAGAAAAGCATTATTATTTAAGATCTTGTACGCAGATAGAACAGCTCGTCTGTTCTTCTGTTGGGATGCACAGAGATACATAGGAGAAAAAAGAAAAAGCAAAACACGCACATTAGATAGGAGAAGTCCTCTAATACAAAGAAGTGTTACAAAAGACAACTCCCAGTAACACAAAGTGTCACTCTGACAAGCTGGTAAATGAGAGCCTGAACTCATACACAGACCCTCCAGTCAAGACCCAAACATCATGTCTGCAGGACTATCCTAATATGACCTCTAAGCAATTCCAAGCAAATCTACCTAGCCTGAAAACCAGGACACAGTTTTCCGGCACTTCAAGCCCTGACCAATTCAATGCTCTCTCTACAGTGCCAGTCGCACCATTGACCAAAATTTTAAGGTTTTATTTTAATTCTTTGAAATGCCAAACTAAAATGTTCAGAATAAATAGGATTCATGTACAGCAACCTGTGCCAAGCAAACGTGCATTGCTACTCTGCTACCCAGGCCCGGTACCTTTGCAGAGCGCCCCAGCTCCCCTTGGGCTCAGAGTTTTCCGCTCCCGGGCAACGCACTCCCTCCCGGGGCAGCGCTCGCCACTGCCTGTGTTTCTATCAGGCATCTGCATCTGCCCTGCTGCACGAGCACCAAGACGCAGGAAGAAACACTGAGGAGTGTAACGCAACCTGCACGTAGGAAAAAGGGACACGCAGGCAAGTTAAAAAGCTGGAACTATCCAAACAGAGGCAAGGCTGAATGATACCAAACCAGGAGCAGAGCAAATAAACCCAGCCTTCCCAGATCCATTTATTTTTCTAAGGAGCAGGACAATAAATCAATGAATTAAACAAGGACGTGCAATAGGAAGGGGAAGGAAAGAGTCATTCCCCAAACAAGTCTCTAGAAACTAAGGAAGTAATAAATATTTAGAATCACCTGTACAGCAATATTCTTAGAGCAAACTTACTATAACATCCAAGTATCACATGGATTATGTTTTTCAAAGGAAATACAGTAAGTGTGAGAAAAAATTATGTAATGAATGAACTTTCAATTCCTCACGTTTACTTCAGAGAAGAAAAATACCTCAAATTTACCTTAGACATCCTAAATCATGTACACAGAACATGATTATGGGCATACGGATTTACTGTGCAAAATACAGAAGAGAGAAATCAACTGTGACCTTAATTTCACTATATAGTTTGCTATAGGCAAGAGCTACTGACATGACTAGTTGCATTTATGGCCTCAAAACATCAACACCAGCCAGAAACAGCCACAAAAGCTCTTGCATGCTAGGCACCAGCTAACCCCACTTCCTAACCGCCAGGGCCCCTTTAAGAACCTCGCTGGAGGCCCAAAAAATTAGCAAGTCGGCAGTAGCTACCCAAAATCTTGTCTTGAAACACAATTTTCCATTTTTTTTCCCTAATTGCTTAATTTTAATGCAGCGTAGAGCATCTTTCCTTGCAATCAGCCAGACGTAACGAATCCCAGGGGGCTTCAGTGGCCTCATGCAGTGGGATCGGACCATCTGACATGTTGCACGAGACAGGATTTTGACAACTGCTGGAAGGAAAAGGACAAATTTACAGGTAAAAACCACATTTAAATGAAATTGCCATGACCCTGCTGTAAGACGACGGCCTGTCAGGCACAGAACTGCCCAAGCAGCCGTCACAGCAGACCCTCCAAAGCTCCCAGCAGACTTCTTGTGCCTTTCCCCCAGTCCTGGACACCTCTTCTTGCAGGTCCTGCAGCTCCTCTGGAGCCAGTTCCCTTTCTAAGCCAAAATAAAAGCGCCATAGAACATGTATAGCTTTAACTGCACCAGCCCAGTCAGACTCATAGCATAAAACCAGGGTTTAATGAAGCAAAACTAAAAGTATGGTCTCCAATACTCACATGTAACTAGGAAGCCATGAAGATAAGCGAGACTTTTTAGCAGCCAGAAGCTGTGTTTATCACTTCTTTGTTCCCCTTTCCTCTGGGTCATTTAAGTAAGCTCTATTTTTTTTTAAACATCTTTAATCAGTGGAGAAATTCCAAATTTACAGCAGGAGGAAGTTTAAGCCTTACTGGCTAAGCATCCTTTATTCCTGCTTAAGTTTTAACAGTAACTTACAGACTCCATCATATAATGATGGTGGAGTTCCACAGGAACTTAAGGAAGAACTTCTTGACAGAGAGGGTGACAGAGCCCTAGAACAGGCTGCCCAGAGAGGTTGTGGAGTCTCCTTCTCTGCAGATCTTCAAGACCCGCTTGGATGCAGCCCTGTGCC
>JAWLRI010001089.1:576573-596972 GCA_034781795.1 Crypturellus tataupa
GGGGGGTTGGACTAGATGACCTCTAGAGGTCCCTTCCAACCTTAGGCATTCTGTGATTCTATGATTCTATGAAAAAAGGAGAGAGTAGAGGAAAAAACAAAGGAGAAAAAAAAGTAAAACAAAAAAACCCACAGCTTTACCTAAACTGAGATGAGACGTGACAGCAAATCTGTCAGTTTCATAACCCAACACCACACGTATCTGTCTTTCCTTGCCATACATTTCTGCCCAAGCAGCAGGAATATGACAGCTGCGTCACGCACTAGCATATTTGCGGTACTAAAACCCTCCAGAGCAGTTTGAGAGAGATGAGAGCTCCATATTCGTGTGTAAAACAAAGTAACCAGTGGATATAAATCCCAAGCTGCCTCGGTGGCTAACAGCCCTTTCCACAAACCTGTGGATAAATATGGCAGGAGAGCAGGGAGGAATTCACTTTGCAAACTGTATCCTCAGTTGCTCTTCTGAAATTGTGTTACTTTGACTTCCAAATGGGCAGAAAATTGACTGCAGGCATGCAATAAACTGCTGCTTTTTCTCCATTATATGCTTGCCATCTTCCCTAGTAATATACAATAGGAGCAGATTTTTTTTAATTTTAAGACTTGTCTTTGAAGTAAGCAAGTAAACGATAGAGGGAAGAATCACTATTTTTAAAGAATCACTCCCACAAAACACAAAAACTGAAACACCAAATAGATGCAGGTAACTGATTTTGTTTTGGCAGCAACGCTCCTGTCTCTGTTTCTACTGCTGGCACAGTAATCTGGCACATTGCAATCATGCAGGCAACAGGTGGTAGAAATATCTTGAGATCTTCCTCAGTTCTTGAAACTGTCCTGTGTTCTGATGGCATGTATTTCCGAAGCCTCCTTCTCCATTTTGCCAAATCTTTACTCATTTATTATTTATGATATAACTAACATTTATGACTAATCATATAAGCAAGAACTTGTAAATTTAATAACATGCTCAGCCACCATGAAATAACTGTGAGGTAGCACAAACAGGAGGCCTGGTGCCTCATGTGGACTATCTACCCCACACCACAAAGCAGTGAATAAACAGGGATGTGGAGAATCTCTACTACAAAGGAAAGCTTTGGGATGCTCGAAAGGGTACTACAAACATTTGTTCCACACAAGGTGATCACCACCTTGTTTCTGAAGGTTTATCTAACCTCTGAATGGCAGTGCATGAGGTGTAAGAGCCAAATGCATCCATGAGGAAATCAGAAATAGCTTCCTGGTTACATTCACGCTCATATTCACGGATGTGCTTGGGAGCAGACAAGACCATGACACAGTCCAAGGGCTGCTCTCTACATGAAACCTTCCCTACAGGTCGCTGTGGGAGACTCCTGTAAGGAGACTCCAAGTCACACTCAGACCACACGGCCTCCTCCACCCCCGAAAAATTTGCAGGTTCAAACACTGGGCAGACACTGGAGCCAAGATTCACTGGCCAGCGCTCCCTTCAGCTTCAGAAAAACACAGCCATAATGCCTGCCCGCCTGGGTGCACAAACAAAAATAACACACAGCATCACTATTCAGCAAGCAAAGGTATTAGCATGCAGACGAGAGAGAGAGAGAAGAGGCAACTCCATCAGGGCACACATCAATCACCAGAGTACGAAGGTGCCCGACAGTTCCATTAACTCTGGCCTACACAGGTTGCAGCTTGCTCCTTAAGTTTTTAATATGCATCAGCCTCCTTGTGAACATAAATAAGGAGTCTTGGTAATTTACTGGCAATGCAGGTAGAATGCATTTTAGGGGATGCTTGACAAACTGGTTGCAAGAGTGGAGCTGAAAAAAGAAGACTTCCAGCAAAACTTTTTTTCTTACAGAGAAGTAGAACTTTGACTCAGCAGAAAAATCAAAGGGAAGGTTCACCTTTAATCCAAAAATCTAAATGTTTTTGTTGGAAAATGCAAACCACCCAATAATAGCCAATTTCTATCTAAGATCCTAAAAAGTTTTCCAAAAAAAAAAAGAGTTAAAAAAGTTGTTGCAGGAAATGCAACAGGTTGAAAGCTCAAGTAATGAGCTCACAGAGTCCGGTTCATGTACATACTCTAAAGGAGATTGGAGTGCTGCAAATGCCAGGCTTTCACAGAAAATGCAATCAAATTTTAAGGAAAAGTGTCTGGGATGCAGTTTCTTTGTGTTTCTGTGTTGAATCAAACTCTTTATTAGAAATGCAGATAAATCATTTATGCACAGCAGTTTCCAAAATACTCCAGCCAGCCTGTAGGCTGTGTATAGCCTTGTCTCCCTCAGTGTACATACACAGCAAGCAGAAGCACCTCAACTGGCCCTTACAATACAAGAAATCACTACCTGAGGCCAGACTTCCAAAGGACCCCAGAGGATGCAAAACAGCAGGGCCGGCCCCTATGGTGACTGCCTCGTGATACAACCCCATGTGAGTATGTGTGCAGGAGGGAGAGTGCTTCAACTACCAATCAATTCATTTCTCCCCCTATGAATATAATGCTTATTGACAAAATCATTGAGTTTAAATGAGTACAACAAAATTAAAATACAACAAAACCAAACTGATGGGCTTACATGAAAGACATTGTATTTCTGCTGTGAAGGACAAGTACATAACACACTTGGTGACCCAGAAAAATATCCTGCAGCATCTAGGTCTGCTCATACAAGTATATGTCAAGTGAGCTGAAAGAAAAAGAGGGAGGTCGAGCGTTTGTCTCAGTCAGCCGGAGCCAGAAAAGCACAAAGTTGTCTTGTGACCGCATTTGGAAATAAGCACTGAAAAGGGAAAGCCATTTCTCTTCAGTTGTCATCAACTTCAGGTCCAGGCAGCGTGAAGCTGTCACACATGATCATAAACACACCTGCAGCTGGCACTAGATGGACCCGTTGGAAACAGCAAGACGGGCAGTAGCTTTCCAGGGACACCCTCAACTGCTCTGTGAACATTTCTCTCAGTGCACGATACCCTCACCCTCAGTACAGTTCATCCCAGTTATCTGCATCAGCTCTGCAGATGGATCCTATGCATCAGCATGGTTCTCTTCCTGGCAGCTCCACCAGCAACTGCAAAGAGGTAGCATGTTGGGCAGAACAAATGATCTGGGTAGGAGCTGTATGACAGCACCCAGGGTATGTGCTAATGCAGAAACAAGGAGGTGGTACCTTCTTGGGAGCGGCGACCGGGTGAGAAGATATTCCCCTACCACTGAGGGCCATCAGAAATCTCTACTAGCAGGTTTGGTATCCATAGCTGAGCACGCACTTGCAACCTGCTTAACTGGTGTGCATGGGTCCGCAGAGGTGAAAGAAAACATATCCATCCCTTCAGTGAGCCCAATTCTGCCCCATGCACATTGACATTTAACTGGAGTAAGTGAGTGTCAGCACAGCAAAAGAAATCAATGAACTCACTGTCAGGACCAATGTCAAACACATTTATGAACTTTCCTGAAGCAGAACTATGGGAAATTTTATATTACAATTTGTAAACTAAATTTTGGAATGTTTTTGCTCTGTTTTTGCCAAGAGCCTCATTATATCTTCCCCCATCAGCACACACAGAAGGTAGGGAAAATGCACAGGGCATCACTCACACCATGAACAGTGTTAGGGTCAGTCACATGCATAAACACCTCAAAATCACGGCTGTTACTCAGCACATTCTGTTTCCTGATGGCCCAGCTTCAGGCTTTGGACTCTCATACAGATATGAAACCTAGGAAACATCCACTGCATTTCCAGCCTTTAAAAAAAAAATGTTATTTGCCATAGAACAAGACTCTGGTAACCCTCCTCTGCTTTTATCTTATACAAGCTCAACCCCAGTTAATGGTGCCAACCCTGTGGTCAGATGCACAGGAGGCTGTAGCAGAGCTGGGTTGCCACCCCCCTCCAATCTGTCACTACGTTTGCACGGTCGCTCCCTAACCCGGTTGTGTCAAAATGATCCAGGTTGGCTTACTATTTAAAAGCAAAGAGGTTTTTCTTTAACCCAGATCATTTTGACTGATTTGGGTTAGGAAAGGGCTGCACGTGCAGCTACGCCTGCAGATCCAGGCCCAGAAGCACCAGGGATGGTGCCCAGCCATGGGGCAGCACCCCCCTCTGAACTCGTCCCAGCTGCAGCCCAAACAGCATAGCTGGCCACAGTTTAGGGGAAAAAGTGACATATGAGAGTTCATCTGTGATACTGAATGCAACAGGTATCATAAAACGTTAGCACATGACTCGAAAGAAACACCACTTTACTACATATTCCACTCGAGCAATTAAAAGTATATATATTATGTTGATACTAGTGGTCCTCATTTTTAAGTGTTCATTTAAGGATAACTCTCAATGTCCTATTAGTACCACCTAACTGTTCACACAGTCCAGCATCTTCATACATAGAATAGCTTTGATCATCCCCAAACCGGAGCTGGGCACATTCCTTTCAGTCAATCCCAAACCAGACAGACAAATTTAAAAATAGACACACTGGAAGAGCTGGGAGTCTTCTCTCCCGTGCATAAAATTCTACCTGGAAACAAAACAAAACCTGTGCACAGAGTATTATGGGGTCCTACCTGATACACTACAGCCTGAAAATGGGGCTAACACGGCTGCATGTAGACCCCCCGGGGGGAAAAGCAGAGCTCACTCAGCGTGCAGGTTTAAGAAACAGAGCTATTCCTCTCCTCCATGCTGTCGTTTACGGAAATTGCCATCCTGACTTTCTGAGCGCAGGCAAAGACAGCTAAGGAGCACTGGGTGCTCCAGGGTCAGGCAGCAGAGGCTGCTGGCCGCTCCTCTGCACTCATCCCATCTGGAGTCAGCCGGCACAGAGCAGAAACAACGCAAAACCAGAGGCAGGCGACCCGGATGGGATTTGTCAGCTCAGCAAGGCTGAAAAACACAAAAGTGACTCTTCAAATAAAAATCCAAACACACAATATACAACCTTTATGGCTAGGTCCTACAAACAGCAACTTGCCAGTCCCTTGCTCTTCAAGTAGGTATCGGTTCACTCCACAAAGAGGAGGGGAATGAACCCAGACAAAATAAAACACAGCATGGATCAGCTGGCCATACTAGAGAACTCCTCAAGGCATTCCGATCCCTGAGCCTCAGGCACAGCGCCGAGTGAGGGACACCCACCTCCAGCAAAGAAGGGATATGGCACGGCCTGGGGACACGCCACAGCCTAGGGACACAGATCTGTCAAATGAAAACCGAATCCAAGATCATTCCTACCTTATGCAAATGGCTTGTGCAAATATCTTGTGCAGTGCCCAGAGCAGTAGTAAAACAGCCTTACAGCCTCCTTCTGCTCACCTGCGATCAGCAGCCAGCCCGCTGCGCCCAGAGATCCAACCAAACTGGCGTCAAAGGTAGCAAGCAAGTCCAATAATTTTTACTCTCAGTTTCCTACTTAAAATACACCTTCATGCCCTATCATATTCCAGCCCATTGTGTGATCCAGATGTCCTCCTGCTGGCTAAAACAGTTGTAAAATGGATAATCATATTTTCTTTTTGCACAGAAGTTTGGTCAGACTGAACACACTCAACATTGTAAAATACATTGAGATCGAAATATGAAAGGCACTCTTTTGGTGTAAAACACTGAAGGATTGTCTTAATTTAAGAATGCAGGATCTAGTAACCCAGAATTTGTTTGAGGATGTTTTGAAGGATTAGACCTTTCAGACTCAGTCAAAGAGAAGAAAATCGGTTGCACATATGCTTCAGCATGAAAGTATTTATCTGACATCCAGCCAAAACCATTTTTATCTCTGTAAGCAATCCTTAAGCACTGCAGAAAGCATTTGCTTTCATTACTAAATTACTTTTTAAGAGTTCGGCAGGTATTTGGAGTCTTTGATTGGTTTGGCAATACCAAGATTTCCTAATGGACTTGCTGTCCAAGAACTTTGGAGAGGAAAAAATAAATAATCAGTTGGATGCTAAATCTATACCCTAAAATAAGATGGATTCAAATTACACTGAGAAGCTGGCTTTTAAAGAGAAAGAGTATTTCAAATTAGTAAAGCGCTGCCCAAAGGAGGTTCTGTGACCATGAAGCTTCAGCTCGTATTCAAAGCCACAGAGCAAAAAGTCCTGTGAATTTTTCAAAGACACTCTGCTGGCCCAAATCTGCCCCTGTTAAACTCAATAGACTGTTAATTTTGACTCAAAACTAATTAGGACAACGTTGCCCCATATTTTACACTGTTAACATGTTCTTGTTAGAAATAAAGGACTCCAAAATCTCTCTCTTAGATAAATACCATTTTGTTCATTACTTTTCCAGTTCACTCAGCATGAACACCAGAAGGAATGAGTCTAAATCTGTTCCACACACCAGAGTGCTCAGCGCTTCACAGAGCTGTAGTTCCTCTGAAGCCAAAGGGAGAGGGTGATTCCCAGGCTGGTCTGGTCTGTCAGCAGCTCCCGAGGGCTAACGAGGACTCTTGCCCCAACCACATCAATAGTTTTCGCAAGTCCTTTTCTGCCTCAGTTCCTCACATTTATAAAATGGAGATGATGACAGCATTCCATGTTAATAATCACTATACACAGCGCTTTAAGTGTTATTATACAGTGCTTTTCAGGCACTGCCAATTACCTGTTTCTCAGAGGGAAACTGAGGCAGCGAGTACCGTTAACTGAGTAATGCCACCCATGAGGCCAGAGCAGAAGTTCACAGACCATGTTCCTTCACCACCTTCTTGCTGAGGCATTGCCATTGCAACAAAATTATTGCTTGTAAATATAGCTCTAGAATTCCAGCAGTTCTTGAACAAAAGCTGCTGGCTGCACCTATGCGAGCAGACACCATCAGACTCTGCTATTATAAAGTATCAGAGTCATTCGGCACAGAAAGCAGGTCAGGCTTCAGCTTCTGCATCCATAACTTTTCTGAGGTTTAAGAGATCCTGACAGAAAAGCTTTTTTTTTGCCCTGAACAAGAACCACAGACTAAAGAACAGATGACAGCTGAGGTACTGGGAAGACTTGGAGCCAAGAGTCAGCTCCAGACCAAAAATCTGTTGCTTTATGACACCAAAGACAGCACCTGTAGTCTTTTCTTTGGGGCACTGGAAGCTCTTATTTGTACACAGCAGGTATTCACTTCAAGCCCCTAATGAAGCAGGCGAAATAGGAAAGCTCTGCCTGGCAAACATGTGGTGTTTAACAGCTTATAAACTTCTTTAATTACAATAACATCATCTTATATTTTATGGCCCCTTTCATGCTGCAAGATCCCAGAGCACTTTGCCACCTTAAACAGCTGTGATGCACTGGACCCACATGGACAGAAAAGCTCTAGAAAAAAGGAAGTTCCCTTCAGATTCACATTCCAGGACTTGATCCAGTGAAAGTCCTTGTATTCCCAGCAGCTTCGGTAGTGGCTGGTAGGATCGGGTGCCTTGACATAGAGTGTGTCTGATGCACAACTGGTAAAAAGCTGTGTCCCTAAAGCTAAAGGACATGATGCAAAGACAGAGGAATTGCTAAGAACAGTATATTCACCTAGATGCCCCAGAAAAATAGTCACAGATAAGAATTGTTGTTCAACACCACAATGCAACAGTCCATATGGTCAAATTCAGTACTTACCAGCTCACACACACATCCCGCTGTGTTACACAGCATAGTTTTATAACATGAATGCAGGGAAGCAAAAAGAGGACATAGCCATTCAAAACAAGATTGTGGCCAGGACATCAGGAATAAAGCCTTCCTTCCCCCAAATTGCCCAGGGGTGGAGTGGGAGGAGTACCCCACTACTACTTCACAAGTAGTACCAATATCTGTAACTCTAGGAAAAGTTAGGGATGAAACTTACTTAAACTGCAGAAACTCTTTGGTCATTTTAAATAACTTATTTTTAAGTTATTTAAAAATCATTAATTTCAGGAAATCAAAATTTATATATATATATGTATAATTTTATAAAGCAAAGTACTGTCTCTTGAAGGAAAACAAAGCAGTCAAGAAGCCAGAATATGACAAACACCTCTGATTTCTTCAGAAAATGGTGCAGAATTGCAAATCTGTAACACACACAAGCAGGATAAAAGAAGGAGAGAATAATTTGTTCCCATCAGACAACTGGTTAGTAAGTTATTCATGCTGAGCCAGTTAAAGACAGAGCCTCAAAACTGCACATGTTCAGAAAACAACAAAAATTGCACAGGGAAATGGTGAAAAGTGACACTCTATGGACTTGGTCCACAGCAGCACAACACACGTACTGAAGACAGTTCAAATCAGGTCATAAAATCCAATTCATGAAAATAACCTTTTAAAAATAGATTGCTACAATTGGCTTCCCCCGAAAGGCAACTGCTCCAGGCTGCTGTCTGAGCCACTGTTTGCAGGGTGGGTGTCCACTCACCAAAAGGAAAAGTAATGACTAGGGAGGCTTTAATTCAGTTCCTGGAACAGTCCTCGTCTCAGGAAAAATATATACATGGACTGCAAGAGCCAAAAGGAGAGGAGATCCCTTTAGAAGTCATTAGCTGCAGCTGTTATCATAGCTGTACGTTAGATAAAAAGGAGCTTAGTCCTGCTTTGTTTGGTGTGCACTTCGCATGCCTGCTAGCCAGGCACAATAAGTCTCCCCTCGGCGCTATCCTATTAGTTTCAGGATTTTCTACTTAATCTCCATAAAGTTTGTCTCATCTGAAATTCAGGCTTCTATATTATGTGCAGAGAAGCCAATCTGCACATCCCAGAAGTGGGAAAAGACGGACAAGGAGCAAGCATCTCCCCCATAAGACACTTGTTGAAAGGACTGAGTCTCAGCTGGATTTGAGGCAGTCAGAACACAGAAAGGTCCCAGGTAGACACAGGCTAGGCACTCATGAGGTGTCAGACAAGCTCCCTTTTTTCTTCAGCATCATTTGCAGGGGGCAAAGTAACGACGCAAATGTCCCAAGGTTTGACCCCAAGGCAGCCAGGGGAAGCCCCACAGGCTGGGAGCAAGAGCAGAGCAGTGTGGGGGGTAGTTCCTGAGGCCTCCACAAGTCACATCTCTACATGTCCCTCCCAGAGTACTTCTCTTCCTGCATTTTTTCTTCTATATTCACAGAAGAATAAAGTCATGTTGCATCTTCCTATCAGCGGGGTAATTACTACTTGGTGTAGTGGCTAAACACAACCCTATGTAACTACCTCATTGACATGCTACACCAGGAATATTGCTGGAAAATAAAAGTGATAAATGGAAGTATTTCGAGTACTCTGCAGAGGGGCATGGGTGTTTATTTTACCCTGGGCAACGTCACACTAACTGAATGGCTCCATTTGGCACAGTGACACCCAAATCTTACATTTGCTAGAAATATATCAAAAGGAAAAAATGTGAGGAAAAAAAAATGGACCAAGAAAAGGAAGTCATATACTATGTTTATAGCTCTGTTAAACTATGCAGCATGGAACCAGTCAGAAGGTACCTTCCAGTTCCTCTGAGTAACTAATGCACCCGCAGGAGACATCCACATCAAACTCTCACAGCAAAACGGTTGGATCTGTGGCAAAAGGAAATTTGTCAATCGTAAAACAAAAAAAAAAAAAAAAAAAAAAGAGGCACAATCAGAGCTGTAAATGGTTTCTGACAGCATTCTCTTCATGAAGAGATCTCTGTAAAATATGGAATATATTATGAAACCTGGGCTGGAAAGCAAAGCACTTTTAGGTAGGTGGAACTTTTAAATAGCATGTCATTAAATCTCTCTCACATTTAGCATTTAATAGATGTAGCTTGCACAGCAGTATGCTCACTACAAAGGTGGCACGCAGGGCTGCACCTAGCGGTGAGCAAAGCCGACGCAGAGCCCAAGTGCTTCATTTTGTGAGTGTTCGGATACTGTGGTGATGAGCACAATCATCTGGATGTCTTAACACATTAAATGAGAAAGATCCTTACTCTGCTACCAGTCTTCTTTGGCCCTATCCCTGCACAAGTTTGTCAGCTGAACATAAGCCAGAATTTCAGCCTGTGTAAATTACTGTAGTTCCTCTGCTGTCACTGGCAGGTGGCCATTTTTTATACCAGATGAGGTCTGACCTACGTATATTTAAAAATAGGGTCAGTGTAATAAAAAATCTTAAGACCATTTGACTGGTTAGTGTGGACACAAGAAAGTTGTGCTAATCCCATTTCCAGGACCATGGCCAAAACGTACAACCTGCCTGTCTGAAGTAGGTCACCTGCATCCAGATATAGGCACCTATATCAAGTGGTTTAAGAGCAGCTGAGTGTTTGCACATCTCTGATTTCACCTGTCACTTTAGCCATGACTTTTGAGGAGCCTACTGTAAGAGGGGATTGCTGTGCTTTTCCTGGCTGGTGTTCTTTGGCAACATAAGTTAAAACCATGAGTTTTGTAAGGATACTTTCCATGACCAAGAGCGTAAGTACTGTTTTTACAGCAGAGCATACATGAAGTTCGCACAGTCTCAAGAAAACCACTTAATCTACAGACTATTGCTAATTACTATCCTCTTCCTAGCAACTCCACTCCAAGGAGAGCTGTGGACCACTGAGCCAGACAAAACAATTATTGCCTACTCAGCACGTCTCGAGCACTACTTGAGTTTTGAGGTGGAAACTGAAGAAACCTATCACTTGACTACCTCTTATCCTTTAAACTATTGCACATGACCTACATCATAAGTCTGCTCGGCCATAATGTTTGCACCTGGGAGAAGCTGGATCAAGTGCGGAAATCGATTCCAATCACAGTAACCAAGTCTGAGCTGCTGATTACACCTTACTGCACAGTTCAACAGTGCAAACAAGCAGCTTCTTTTATCTTTTTTCCCTGGTAAAGGTCTGCACATCAAATATCCTTTTTTATAAACTCTCACCTTAGCAAAGAACAGTTTTAAACTGATCTGAACTCACCTAATGTACAAGGTTTCCCTTTCTGTTTTTAGCATCAGAGTTATTTTAAGCCAAGACAGTTTTAGCAACCTTCTCCTGGCCCCAAAGGAATATTCTTCATGAAAGTTTTGTTAGGAAATTGATAAATAATTGGAAGAAGCAGATTGACTAACAGGGATATGTAATACAGAGCTGACCTATTTAGCACCCCAGCTACCTTTTGAACAGAATTGAGTTGAACTGGAGCAAGCTGTTAAATGGAGAATCACATACCATAGGTCTCGGCCTGTGAAGCTCACAAGATCATTACTATTTACCCGTTAGGCTTCACTCGCTCCATCGGACTGAATTTATCTGAATGCCTCAGACTGCTTCTATTAGCATCACTATCCAAACTCTGCTCCGCTTCTCTCTGTGGAAGCGGGCATTTTAAATTGCTATGAGCACAGTGGCAGCCAGAACCGAGGAGTCTGGCTCTTCATGACATATTTGTCTGAACAAGCTGCATTAGCCATGAAACAGAACACCCAAGAATTCTTGCTATATATCTTCACTTCATAAGGAAATGTCTCCCCTCTGCAGCATCAAAGTGGATTCTGGAATAGACAGCATTAAAAGAACAGTGCAATAATACTTGCCTTAGATTTTGAAGGGCAAAGAAAACCTTGCTGTTTTTCCTGTAACATTTTGCAGTGTATCCTATGGCTGACTTCCTCATTCTGAGCCCAGCATATGTATAAAGCTGTATCCATCTTCTCCTTTAACTAGGTATCCAAACCCTTCGGATATTTTCCTCTAATGTGCCAGAAAACCTATGTTTTGCTTTCCATCCCAAAAGTTACAATTTAACCAACCTCTTATTGTCCCATTCCTGCAATTTCCTTTGGCTCCTGACCTTTCCGCCACTGACATCATCCGTTTCCTCTCAGCGGAGGCAGCATGCGTGCAGGCAAAGATCACTTTCCCAGCAAAGAGCCTGCCACTCTCTTAAGTGCTCTGCTAGGTGACTTGGCTGCATTCTGCCACATTTTCAGTCTCCCTACAGTTCTTATCACTCCTTCTCCATTTTTTCTATTCGTAACTTACCGCATTGTTCCTAACCATTCCCTCTGCTCCCCACCCAGTGTTAGACTCCCTAACAAACACCACTGCTTTGTCCTTCAGACATGTTTAAAGGCAAAACCCCTTCTTTAGAGAAATTCACAGTCCACATGGCTTCTTTTATTATAACTTCATGAGAGGGGCCATCCTTTTGTCCAATGCTAATCAGTATCTAATTCAGAAGGAACTAATTAATGATGGAAACAATAATGCAAGTATTAAATTCTGGTCAAGAGCCATCATAACATAGTATTACAAGAGGATATATATATATCCTTGCTACAGCATTCTCTTTTTAAGAATCCAATTGCAATCTTTCAAATGGTCTCTACCATTTTCTCTTGCACCTATTGCTTCAAAGACTATTCTGACAGACACAAAACCTAAAAGGCCAGCTGAAACCATAAGCACAGTTGAAACGTTTCATCTGGATTTTCCACTCAATTTGTCCTGTGGGAAAAAGACAGTAGTAAACAGTGGGAGAGGAACACAGTCCAGACACTTCCACCGAAAATAAATCTACTTCCACAAAGTACTGCATATTTCTTGTTAGCTATTATTTTTAACCTTTTGTAGATCTATTTTTACTACAATTTAATCCTACATGTTATACGCCATAACATTATTGTTACAAGAAACACTAAAATAGCAATCCTAGACACCCGACATCATTTTACAAAATGGAATTAAATGCAACTCCCCTGCAACAGCTGTGTAGATTACAGCAACAGCCACCAATGCATAAGTCCCATTTGCAGCCTTGTTTCTTTGAGTATCTTGATGGAGACAAGGAAGATCAATAAAAATTGTAGAATTGCACACAAAGGTTTGGTGGGTTTTATTTTGCATGTAAAGGGTTGAGCAAGGATTAAAAAAAATGCATCTAAAAAGAATAATTTCTGTCTAATGCTACTAGACAATTTTAAGGCAGGTCATCACTACATGTGTTGACATTGGTCATGTATATTTTACTAAAATGCTTTAAATAAGTGAAAGTTTATCTGAATAAAAGTCTCAGCTCCTGGCTCCACAGCATAAAATCCATTAATTCTAATAATATGTAGAGAAATAAATTCTAATCTCACTAACCACCTTGGCTTTTCTGCAATGTAACACTTATGCCCATCTATTCTTACCAAGACAAACTATGTGAGAGTTTGACTTTCTACTCCTTCCAGAGGCATCACCACGGAACTCTTTGTTTTCAGTTTGGATAATATTGAGTACAACAGTTTGATCCTGACTTACAAGACTGGTGAAAAATAAGCACTGCTAATTTTACTAAGTGCCATGCCAGCGTCTCTGGGGAGCCCGCGTTTTCCTGCCTTCCCACATAGCAATATGATTTGCTCTCAGTTAACGAAGCGTGTGCCATACAGGAGTGCAGTTGAGTTAGGGTGTCCTCCTCCTTTCCTGAAGGATAGGGTCACAGCAAAAATATTGAGAAACAGCATCATTAAAACACATACTTTTTAACATGGCGGCTACAAGCTGATAATCCCTGCAGCTCTCCTCTTTCTTGCCGTGGCTCCCGTGGTTTATCATGTCCAATTAGCCATCTGCCGGGCCCGCGCTGCCACACAAAGGGGCCGCGCGCTGCCCAGCGCACCCCAGCAGCGGCCCCTTTGTCCCCGCCGCCAAGCACGAGGCAGACACTATTGTTCCCCACTGCTGAGGCCGCTCCCAATAGAGGCTGCCAGTTGTGATTAGAACAGCAGGAGCACCAGGGTACACTCCAGGGGCAGGGAACCGTGCCAGGAGCTCCAGCATCACTGAAGAATCTTCAAAACCTCTTTTTGACACGCTACTTTATTTGAGGGTAATAAACCAACCTGGGCCAACTAGGGCTCTCACTCAATGTTCAGGTTGCCCCAGAGCATGTCTGACCTGCTGCCTCTGCTCTTTCAGCAAACACCCACCTTTACCAGAAAGGTTCGCCATCTCCAGCGAGGCCATGCTGGAGTTAATTGTTCCTTTTTAATGATTCTTATCTTATAAGATAAAATATATGCACTATATGCATAGCTTATTAAAAATACACACAAAAAAGTTACACACATACTAAAAAAAAAAAAAAAAAATGCAACTCACACAACTGACATAGCTTATATGGCTACTACCAGTTCTCTGAAGAGGTTAATTTAGTTTCTTTCACAAACACTCACTCCCCTCTTTTTCCCAAGGCCACTTCAGCAACAGAAATGACCAGAGCAGCTGGTCTGCCAGTCACTGGGATGTTAAATTGAAGATCATTTCCTCTTATTATTCTCTACAGAGCATGATGTGACCTTACACTAAAACTATAGTCTGCCCAATTATGGCAGTTTTGTTCCATCAGTGAAAATGAAATAGTGTTTCAGATGATTAAAGCGACAAAAAACGGAATTTCATTTTTAGTGTTAAAGGTAATTTGTTGCCTTGAAGTGGGAGCGCACCAAACTAGGTTATGTACCTGTATGTCCTCTCATCATATTGAAGAAGCAGTAGAAACTCCTACATTTTAGTCAAAGCCACACATGCAAATCAGGGAGAAAGAATTCCAATTAAATATAGTTTATTCTAAGCAAAAATGAGCACTTAGAAACAAAGTTATCGCTCAAGTCCTTGATTAGGGAACAGATAGGGCTTAAACTTCCACTGCTTTTTGCAGAGTATTTCACACTGCAGCACTGAGCATACATACTTAAAGTATTTACTGACTTGTTGAAAATAAGGTAAATTTAAAAAGATAAACACTAGCGTTATTCTGTCAATACTCATTTTTGCAATGTCTTGTTTATCTTATGTTCAAATATTGGGCTTATTCTTAACAAAAAATGAAATATGACATGAAAAATTAAAATATTTCACAGAGATATTACTCCCCTCTTAATATGAAACACATTAAATCTGCTGCATATTGCCCAGGCAACAGAAATAGATCTAGATTTACAATTGCTCTTGCCATGGCTGGACCAAGTTCTCTTTCCAGTTACAGTAGTGAAAACTCCCAAACAACTCCTTTAAAGCTGATTATTCTGGATTTGTTTGCCAGTAACACAGTCCTAGAATTGGGTGGAAAAAAACATCTCAAGAGTATCACAACATTTCTTTTACAGCCCCCTCTGTTCGAAACTTCATTCAAGCCACCATATTTGACTTCACTCAGACCTTTTTCTCATATCTAAGGGTTTTACCCCTCCCAAAGTGCACACGGCAATATTCTCTGCTCTTTTTACCAGATTTGCTATGCAGAATTCCCCCAGCGGCAAAGTCTCCTTAGTTAAACACAGGGCATGTGTGCCATACAAGCCTGTTAAACAGGAGTTGTTTATCCAGAAAAATATTAAACGCAGGACACCAATCCAAATCAAACAAAAGCGCAAATACTTCTAAGTTGTTTCATGACTTATTTTAAGTTCCAGTCATAAAATGCAGAGCGCTATGGGTTTATAAGGCCTAATACTTCATAAGTATTTTCTTTGATATAGCTATGAAGGACTTATAAATACCACTAGGTACTGTTTGGTACATGTCACTGTGGAGCAGTAAAGCTGCTCTACATCCATAATCAAACTTCCTAAGGACCACAAGGTCACAGCAGCTGAAACAACAAAATACTTCATCCCAAATCTTCAAGGGGCCCAGAACACCTGTCTGACCAGAGAACTCCCCCATGGGCTCTTAACTTTGACAGTGTATGTTTGAGGGGGAAAAAGAAACAAAGTTGGTATAGCTGTTCTAAAACCTCATGTTTCCCAGCAGTTTATTAGGGCACTTGACACAGCTTCGAAAAGGAGTAATAGTTATATCTGCCAAGCCAACTTGGATGCTCACTTGTGTTCATGCAGCCCATCATCTTCAGGTGTAGAGCCGAGCCAGGCAGCCCTCTTGGCCATGATACAAAATGGTCTCTTTGATGGAAAAATTTTGGGACAACACTTTTCTTTTCGAGTTTCACTGCAGAACTCGGTAAAAACAAGAGGATATTCCCAGCAGCTTCAACAACTGCTTATCACATCATCTCTGAACTTTGCTAATATCCAGTTCCCCTTTTCACCCCATTTTGGAAATCAAGGATTGTTAACTTCAGTAAATATTAACTCTGAAAAAATGCTGAGTGTTAAAGGTCTCTCCCTGTGCAAGTAATTCAGCTCAGCATTAATCGAATTAATATCAAAGACAATAAATGTCTTCTTTCTGTCCTATACACAACACAATGCCATCCAGAGAAAACATTATAAATAATTATCAGACGTCACTCCCATTGTCCTGCATGCACTTACAAAGAAGGAGAGGAAAAAAAAAAAAAAAGATGGGAAAGATGGTTTGAAGATGTAGGGTACACACCTCTCCTGAACTCATTCACTCATTTAAGAGGACTGCCTTCCAGAAGCAGACAAGAGAGGCCCTTCTGCCATAAAGGTCCATAAACGCACAGGTTCTCATCCATTTCTGAACAGCACTACAGGGCCGGAGCAGGAAGTCGCAGCCTTTGCCACCACCTCAGTTCACTTGGACATGAGCCTAGAGCAGCAGAGCTCCCTTGAGGGGATAGGACAAGACCAAGGCCACAGAAGACCCTTATGGACTTCCTCATGATACTTCCCCCCAGCACCTGGCAGCAGAGGTTTGGGAGGATCTGCATCCTTATACATAACAAGATAACCATTCCCTTCTCTCACAAATCGATCACGTGAAAAAAAAAAAAAAAAAAACCCAAGTCCATTAGACAATAAGGAGTGGAAGGAACAAAACTCATATCCCTGACAGGGGTAAAGGTCAAAATCTCCAGAGAGCAGTACGCTTTTTAATTAACAGCATTAATTAAGAACCTTAAAGACCACAGGAGCTTCCCAAATGGTATGCACAGCCTCTCTTCACCACAGAACCTCCTTTATCAGTGGGCATTATAACTTATAAGGTCCAGTCTGGTAAAGTCTCGGGGTGTGGAAGTCATGTGAACACCTCACCACTACTGACATCTAAATTGAATCAATTTATCTGCTCTACTAGGAGACACTTGATTCCATCAACCTCAAGGAGCACTTCTCTGCCGACATAATTTCAAGCACATCTATTGATCAAACAGCCTGTCCACTGCCAATCATTTCCGAGTTATTTAGTAGTAGAGCTGCCAGTCACTCGGGCACAAATGAACAATGTTGAAGTCTCATCTACTGGTGGAGAGCAAAAAGCAAACAGAATAATTCATTGCAGTCAAAGGCAATGGAACAATATCAATTTTGATCTCACCCACAGGAAGTATCAGTGATAAATTCTGCATCTTTGTATCAGATCTAATCAATGTTACACTTACAGTGGCAGAAATATGATTTAGAAAAGAAAACCATACCTGCTATTGATTAAGGAATATCAATGACTGTCCTCTCCAGTAATCAGGATGTTATTAAATTTTTCTAACAGTGACCACTATAAATATTTTAAATTTTGACAAAAAAAAAATCTTATGTTTCACCTCTGTTTCCAAAATAAACTATACAAACTCATTTGGCTGAGACACAGTGACAAAGCTTTCCCTCTGTGTATGTATGTATCTAAGGAACTGTTGTCATTTGTAGGCTTTACAATGCAACTTCATTTACATTGATTTGAAAAAACAACAGGTATTTGAATTCGTCTCCAAACAACCTCAATCTATATTAAATTTGCACCAAGATTTAATGGAGAATTCTTCTCAAGAATGTTTTATTGGATCACTAAAATAAACATAAGAAACTTAACAAGGCAAATGTTGGTAAGACTGGGTTTCTTACTCAAACATTACTCAAGCAGAAGTGATATAGTTAATGCAGAAATTACTGCCTCAGCTCAGCAGCCCATGCTATCCCAGAAATCAGAGTAGGAGGCTGCAATAGTCATTTCTGCCCTTGAAGTCCCTCTATCTGTTAATTTTGATCCCAATTACACGAGTGTGATCCTCTGGAAGGAGATAGAATTACTCTCTGCATACATCTAGCAGGGAAAATTAGAGTAGTCCCAATCCTACATTTCTCCAGGGACACTTAACTGAATTCCAGTATCAAACACACGCGCAAATCCAGACATTTCTTAAAAGTTACTCCTAGTTCTCATCAGCACAAGCTCAAGAACAGGCCCTCCTCCAAAACCTTGTTAATTCATTCAGTTTGGCTTTCCACACGCATCTCAGACTTACTCTCATAATTGTCATTAGCGATAGCAGGTTCCCTCGGCTGCACGTTTAGTGCTAGCAGGAGAGCCACAGCGCTGCTGCCCACATCAGTCTCTGTGGCTGCTCCCAGAGAACAGCCCATCGATCCCAGAGGCTCCATAAAGCCCAGCTGCTACCTAAAAGCCTCTAAGTGAGAGGCGACTTGTTTGGACTCCTCCTTTTTTTTTTTTTCCCCACTGGGAATAAAGAGAGATAAGTATATGCTTTTCCAAGCAGCTACAAATTTGAGAAGAGTTTTTATGGCTTAGTGTACGCCTGCCTTGCAGAAGCAGCTAACATTCAAGCCATAGAGACTCTTTTGTTTGCCAGTCTGGGAATTTACAAAAGCACATGAGCAAAAATGGTACGTTTCACCAATCCAGGGTGCAAGCCAGCCCAGAAGAAATAGAAAGTGAATATCTGAATGCTAAGAAGTTTATTCAGGTCTCTGCAGCTCTTAAAGGACCACGAGGTTGGGTCTAGTCCTTCTCAGGCAAGCCTGCCATTGACTCCTGAGAAAGAGAGGGGTGAAAGAGTCAGTCATGCTTTCTGAATATCCCAGATAGTTTCTCCTAAGCACCGCATGAACCGTTCAGTCCATTAAAACCAACAGCAACTTCAGGCAGCCACAACTCCATCATGCAAATCCCCAAATCCAAAACTGCACACAAGCACCACAAACCACCTTGATATACACAGCATTTCCACAGGAGTCATGTCCATTATCCCTTCCTTTCTCCTCATTTTCTCAGTGATGTTTGCCTGGTAATTACAAATCATGACAACGAAGATGAATTACTAACAGATTTTTTGGTGTCAGCACTTTGCATACAGGAAGGCATGCAATGGTGCAGCAACAAGCATTGTGCAGTCCTCTTTAATGAAGCTTTTTAAAATAGATTAGACAACCATCAGGTCTGGACTTAACACAGTTATTCCTGCCTCAATGTAAAGATGTGGCTGAAACAGTCTTTCTATGCCTTTATTTCCATGACTTTGTTACCTTGAGAGGGAGGAATATTAAGAGAGATTCTAGAAATTCCAGGATAAATGCACTAAGGCAACAAGTGTATCCATGATTCTGCAGGTAACATTTCTGGTGAAGGCAGAATGGAAGGCATGTCTAGTTATATGAGTCTTCACACTTTTTCCTTATTCAGGAATATTTAGTTCTCATAAGCAAGGCAAACTTGACTGTCTCCTTTGTTAAGCCAACCTGCTTATGTTGACAAGGCAGTGTCACTGGAAAATAATTTAGGGCAAAATCAAAATCAAATAAAAGAAAAAAAAACACCTTACACTTTTTTGAAAAGAAAATAGTGATTCCCCCCTCCTCCCTTTTTACAAAACTTCAGGAGCCCACAAACACTAACACTGCTGAGACTTGCAAAAATTTTCTTGCAAGCAGGTAGGTTGCAACTGACATGCAAATATCCTAAGGTTTAATGGACTAGGGACCACAAGGTACACTCCACCAGACCCTATTGCAGTTATCCCCCAGACAAAAGGGTTGTTTGTGAACGGTGTCCACCGTGGCAGGGAGCCACAAAGCTGCTACAGGCCTGCAGGAACGAACTTCTTCAAAGTTTCTGTGATTACATAATTGTTTTTTGTAACTGGAGCTCCAAGCGCTGCACACAGCTAATTATCAGGTAGGAGGAGAAAAACAGCTGAAAAGCAAGAGTCTTGACAAACAGCTGGAGCAGTAAGTGTCAGTCCTAGACTACAAAGGTCAATCCCCTTACAAAACAAGGAGTTAATCCTTTACATTTTTTTTAATTAAAAATCTAGCATGAAGCCTGCAAGGCTTTAAGAATCTAGGTGCAAAACAAGAGCAGAGAAATACCACAGGTTGTTTCACTCGGACGTCGGTCCTGCATCCAGCTGGGTTTCAGAGGGTCACTGTACATGCAACACCTTGGGCATAGGGAGCACAGCCCTGGCGCACACCCCCTGCCCAGTGAATTTAACCAGGCACCGCCTCGGTGAGGGAGGCCCCGCTCCGCGCGCCGCCGCAGCCTCTCCGCGCTCGCACTCCGCTTGAGCATCCGCGGAGGCGGCAGCCCGAGGCAGAGGTGCCGAGAGGCCGCCCGGGGCCGTGTCCCAGCGGGGTCGGCTCCACTGCCCCGCAAAGCGCCGGTGCCCGAGGCAGGGGCGCGGTCGGGCCCGCCCGCCGCTGCCCTCCGCAGCCGCCCCCTCTCTCCGCGCGCATCTCCGCGAGGCTTTTGTGCCTCCTGGGGCAGG